>CM035161.1:144804393-145256346 GCA_020205615.1 Panax quinquefolius | reverse complement strand
ATCGGCCCATTTAAAAGTAAATCAATCTGACAGCTCATGGATTAGTTACTTATTAAGTCCATTCTCCTATAAATAAAAGCTCATTCCTTCATTATTTCTTTTAATTCAATTCATGAAACTCTGTAGAGAGAAACTATGTAGAGAAAGAAGAAAGTATTCTACTACTTCATTACTCCTGTATCCAAATTTTTATTCTAAGTAAGTGGGTATTATTTCTTTCTTATTCACGAAGAGAACTTCATTATTCCATTCTTTATTATTATGTTAGAATAACTTTTGTTTATGCTGGTACCGCATACATGGTGAAATTCTTCTATTATTCTTTCTTTATTATTCTATCGGAATATCCCGTCTGTGTTTACGCCTTTAACTGGTTCCATTATTTATTATTCTGCGTTAGAATAACTCTGTCTGCGATGGCCTATCGCATGCACGGTGATTTCGTTGTTATTCCATTCTTTATTATTCATTTAGAATATATCCGTCTGCGCTTACGTTCGCCGGACCGGGTTCCATTATTTATTATTCTGTCTGTAATATCCTCGTCTTCATGCTTTTTACGGACCGGTTCCATTATTTATTATTCTTTGGGAATAACCTTTATGCATGCAGCCTATCGCATCGCACGGTGAATCCTTCATATTCCATTCTTTATTATTCTATCGAATAACCTATCTATGTGGATTACCACGCACGGTGAATGATCCTTTGTATTCATTTCTTATTAAATTGTGGAAATGATATGTATACGTGGATTACCGCATGGCGGTGAAAATCTATTTGCAGTTTTATATATTCTATTATACTCAGTTGGTTAAAGTTTTGACTTCTACACTCCATGAAAATAGTGGAATATCCTCGATATTTACATTTCATCCAATATCTTTTCACGGAAATATTCTTCTGAGCATTCTTGAATTTTACTCCACAAAAAGTATAATGTCGACAATTTGGACGTTATAAATTTCGGATAAATTAATTCTTGAACTTGTTTTATTGAATTATTATGTCATTGTCATCATCCTCATGCTTATATTATAATGAAAGTCATCTTTGGCTTACGCTCATGGATGAACTTAGTATGATTATGACTGGGGATCATTCGGTATAATCATGACTGTAATGTTATAAATGATACGGTAAAAGTCCTCACCGGCCCGTAATGCATTGATGGACGCTTTTGGTATGATTATGACGAGTGGATTGTTCGTAAGATAGTTAATGATCATTGATGATTTAATGAATATCCTTAGCCCATAGTACGTGGATGATTAGATGATGTGTTTTATTTATTAAGTTGAGTCTCAAATATAAAAATTGATGAAAATATTTTATACCATAGAAGATAGTAGATTTTATTCTCTACTTGACTCTTCTAATGGATTGCTTGTTCACCGCAATTAAACTTGATGTCTATCAGATTTTATCGGTTTAACATTGTCAAGACTATTGATAATTTATTCTGCATTATCATAGTCATAATATTTCTTACTAGACTAGTTAAGCTCACCCTTTCTTTCACTGTTCTCTTCAGGAAATAAGAATATAGCTGGGATGAGTCGGGGAACGGAGTGATGGTCCGGATGATAGCATTAGTAGTCCTCACTATTTTGTTAAATAGTGTGACAATAAATGTAATGAGGACTCCTTTGAGTGTGGATATTGTCTAGATGATAATATTCCTATTAAACTCTCGCTTTATGTTATTGTCAGATATTACACTTACGGTTATATAATTAAGTTTGTATTTGTATTCAAAGACTTTGTATCCGGCGGCCCAAGATGGGTGATGTATACCTATTTTTGGGCGCCACAAAGGTTATTGAATGAAGAAACTCAAGATAGAAATGGCTTATGTACTCAAAGCATGTGGATAAGATATGTTGTTTTGCCGCCAAGTTGTTTAAGTCTCGAACAATAGAATTCATTTAGCAAATGAAGGATTTGGATATTGAAAACATGTTGGTGAGAGGTGTTAAATAATTATATCTAACATGCTATCGCACGAATAAAATCAATTCATAATTAAGTACTTATATTTAATTAAGAGAAGACATCTTGTGTGTATCACGCTTCCGCTGTGCTTAAGGGTGCAGGTCTTCAATTGTCTTTCTTAATCTTATGATGGATGTGTAGGTGTGTATAAAATTCTTGAGACGATAATTGGGACCAAACCCTAACTGTTTTATTTATAGAATAACTAAGGGTCAAAATCGTCCATCAAGATTATGAAACCCTAGGGCCTATTATGCTAAATTAATATTAGTAATAATATTTATGAGTCACATAATTACCAAACTCATAAATAAGGTGATTAATTTAATACAATATGTAAGCCCAATAATTTCATAAATAGTAGAGGTCACATAAGGAAATAAAATAATCTAACATTCTCTCACTTGGCTGAAAAACTATTTATATACAAAAGATAACGCTTACAATAATTAAGTTGGCCAAGTATTAATTTAATATCTACATCTTGTTCAAATAAAAATACTAATGCGAATTAATACAATCTTTGTGTCATTATTAACACAAGATCCCCATTAGTTACACAATTATTACTTTTATTAGAACAAAGATTAACATTAAGCATAACATGTATGAATAGAGTTTACATAAGTGGTAATAAATTAAACTCATTCGTTGGTCCAATTAATAATATACTAATAACATCCCCATAAAATAATGCACAACACATTTATCCATGCATCATCGTTGGGCAGAAAATGAAATAAACATGTTACTTATTCAATAAAATTCTATTTAATAAATTCTAATTTTAATTTTACAATTTTCCGTTGGGTAAAATTAAAATTTTCATTTATTAAATGTAACATTATGTGACTTTTCTTAATCTTTAATTGTTTCAATTAATAACCCCCCGTTGGGTTGATTATTAATTTTAACAAAAAAAAGTCACGATACATATAAATTATTATGATCAAACTCACTTTTCGTTAAACAACCTATTAATCAAGTTTAAAATTAATAATATTTATAATTTACATTAACAACTTAAAAGCCCTAATAATATATCATATCATTTTCTATAATCTTAAATTAAGATTTATAATAATGAATATGAATTAATTACAAAATATTCATATAAATTCTACCACTAAAACATAATGAAATGAAGTAAAATAATATTATATGAACTAATCAAGAAGTCATCCATAGCTAAACGACCTAATTTCCCATAAGAATAATAAGTGGGCATCTAGTATGCTCTAACACTTATAACATGATGGGTATAATCTCAAATAAATTGAATACTTGATATCCAAAAGGTAAGTACTAAAAGAATCAAAATACATAAATGAATTTAATGGATACGACACATGAAGTCAAATACATTACATAAGAAAATCGCTCATTAGAGTTTATGTTAAGCTTACCCATGATGAACTCATTCGTTCTTGCTTTACGGGAGGTCACGACAAACGCCTCCTCAGTACTATTGGCTTTGACTTTTCTGGGGCGCCCTTGATGCCTCCATCCTAGTTGAACTTGTCTTCTGGGTGAACGCACAAAATCGGGCAGGTGACCTTCTTCCACAATTATAACATTCTTTGATCGGATCGCGCAGCTTTGACTGATGTGTCCTCCCTCCGCATTTGAAGCATACGATAGTGGTCGCTCTTCCTCCTTAACAAAAGTCTTTGTCGACGCCTTTCCATCATTGTTGAATCTCCTCTTCTTGAAATATCCATTCTTATTGCTTTGGCTATGATTACCACCGGTGGTTACCATTTTTGGCATGTTGATTCCTCTATGCTTATTGTCATCGCTTGATGACTGTTATCACCGGTATTATCATTTTGCCAAGCTTTCTCTCTTTCGTTGGGTTGACTCATTATCGCGCTTCCAATAACTCGAGCCCTATTAACAACATCCTCAATACAAACACGCTTTATGAGAGAGATAAGATATCGACGTATCTCGGTTTAAAACCTCTTAGAAACATTCGCGCCATTCTCTCTCATTATCAACCAAATGGGACAAAACCGGATAACTCTAAAACTTGCTTCAGATCGTGACACGGTTATGTTGTTTTGCTCCGCTTTAATGAACTCTACCTCTTTCATGTGACGACAATACTTTCGGAAAGTACTTGTCGTTGAACAATTCTTGAACTTCTCCCAAGTCATCTTCAAGGCGGCAGTCGAGTACGCTTTTGACGAATCCCACCAAGAATCGCCAGACGCAATACGAAGGTGGCAAAGGAACCTTTGCTCCTGAGCATCCCAAGACATCAAATATCTTGCAGATCGCTTTATCCACGCCTCCGCCTTTAAGTGGCTTTGCTCTCTAAAAACTCCTGTGGTCTCAAATTTGAACTGCTTCGACTTGTGACCCGCCCAAGAGTTGTCGGCTGCTTCCCACCAGTATTTTGGATGTGAGCCGCCTCGCTCGATGTTGCATGAATTGCATGAAGTCTCTAATATTCCATCGCTCATCATTTGGTCAAGTGTTGTTGTTCGCATGAGGATTATCGCCTTCGATGCATATTGTCTTGGTTATCGATCCATGGAGACTCAACTACCTCCCCATGTGGCTCCATTGATGTTCATGTTCTCAACATTCTCTGATGCCATTTTCAAACACCGCCACAAAAACAAGGGTTAATTAACATATCACATATTATCCCTATACTCCGACCGACCAATTAAATACCAAATAAACTTAGATAGTCATACTAAATAAGGAATTCCCTGCCTCCCCTCCTAATTCTTATCTCACATCTCACCAGGATCATATCCCTAAGGTTTGATACTAATCATGACACCCCCAAAATAGGTATACATCACCCATCTTGTGTCGCCAAATACATGGTACAAAATTCAAATACAACTTAATTATACAACAAATGCGGTAAATACTATTAAAATACAAATATTGTCTTCTGCATAATATCCACTCTCAAAATAAGTCCTCATTACATTTATTATCACACTATTTTATAGAATAGTGATGACTACTAAGACACCATCTCTTGATCGTCCACTCCGCTCCCCGACTAGTCCCTGCCACGCTCTCATTTCTTGAAGAGAACAAAGAAAAGAAAGGTGAGTTCTAACTAGCCCAAGAAGAAATATTATGACTAAGATAATGCAATAAATTATCATTAGTCCTCAACAATGGTTTAACTAATAAAATACAATAGACATCAAGTTTAACTCATATGGAACAAGCAATCCATTAAAAGAGTCAAGTAGAGAATAAAATCTACTATCTTTTATGATTTAAAAGGTTTTTCATCACTTTTATCATTGGACTCAAATTTTAGTAAATAATCCACATCATCCTCAAGACTACTACTAATGATCTTCATTAAGTATCACAACCACAAATTATCCACGCACTACGCTGCCAAGGATATTCGTATATTCATCAATGGTCATGATCATGCCAACAACTCGATCATCAATGCACTACGGGCCAACGAGGACTTTTACCACATCATTTGTAACATTACGATCATGATTACAATCAATAATCCTTAGTCATAATTATACCAAGTCCATCTATGCACTACAAAAGCCACGTATGACTTTCAAAAAAATATAAACAACAAGATGATGACAATGATATAAGAATTCAATAAAATAAGTTCAAGAATTAATTTATTCAGAACTAATAATGTCCAAATTGTTAACATGATACTTCTTTGTAAAGTAAAATTCAAGAATGCTCGTAAGAATATTTCCATGAAAAGATACCTGGACGAAGCGCAAATATTAAGGATATTCCACTAATTTTATGGAGTATAAGTCAAAACTTTAACCAACCGAGTATAATAAAGAATGGAATAACAAAAGAAATCACCACGCATGCGATTGCATGTATAAAAGTTATTCCATCGTAATAAGAATAATCGAATCAAAGTCAAAGTAAATTCGCACCGGCTGTGATGTTCCAATAGAATAATAAGGAATAATAAAGACGGAACCAGTCCGGCGTGAAACCCATGTATGTGATATTCCAATGTAATAATAAAGATTTAAACAGTGTCCCATGAAACGCACGCATGTGATGTTCCAATGTAATAATAAGGAATAATAAAGACTAACCGGATCCTGAGTAAACGCATACGATAGGATATTCCAAATGTAATATTAAAGAATGGAATAATGTAAGAATTTCACCAAGTATAGGTAGCTCACAGATACAAAGTTATTCCAATGTAATAATAAGAATGGAATAATGTGTTTTCTTCATAAATACAAAAGAAATAATACCCTTACCTTAGAAGAAGAGTCTGGATATGGGGAGTAAGAAGTAGCGTAATACTTTTCTTCTTTCTCTCTATAATTTCTCTCTCTAGAGTTTCAAAGGAATTCGTAAGAAAAATGAAGGAATGAGCTTCTATTTATAGAAGAATGGATCAAGATAAGAATTAACTCATGAACGGTCCAAATTGATTTACTTTTAATCTGGACTTATTCCATATTGATTTAATAAAATATTCTAATAAAACAAAACTTTTAAATATAATATATATTATATATATATATATATATATACATTTATATAACATGCTTAACTTTATAATCACTTTTAATACACTCGTGATTCCCTTCTCCCCATTTTCAATATTCCACCAACTTTGTAGAATCGTCGACAATTAGTCTCCACCCATTTCAATACTCCACCACATGCAATACATTCATTAATTATATAAATATTATACTAACCCTTATATTCCATCCCACACACGCACATAAACCCCCACCCACCATTCCCACCATCTTTTTCCTCAGATATATATATATATATATATATATATATATATATATATATTATATTACACATATATATATATATATATATAAGTAATAAAACTAAATTGTGATAACTTTTTTTCCGATTGTTTAGAAAAATGGGTAAGTGGAGGTCCAAATAATAAGTAAAATTTATAACAACTACTTCATAAAATCGCTTCAATATTTTAACAACATTTATCATTGTTGGAGTGTGATTATTTGGGTTCAGCCATATGTAATCCAATTTATTTAATGGGCTAGATTTGGTGTTGACCCATAATATATATTTATTTTGACATTGAGAGAGTCCTTATTAAAGAAAGATTGTGTTTCTTTATTTGGTGGGATAAGGAGGTTTAATTAGGACTTCTACTCCTAATTGGATTCAATAAGGTGATTCTACAAAAGGAGTCCTTCTCCTAGTTGGATGCGGATGGAGGTGACTTCTATATATACGGCTACAAGCTAGGATTTGGGGACACAACACACACAAGAGATACAACGCAAATACACAACTTGTACTCCCAATATTATTATAGTGGATTACTCTCTCTCCCCGTGGTTTTTTCCCAATTGGGTTTCCACTTAAATTCTTGTGTTCATACTTTATATTTCTTTATTTATGTTTATGTGAGTGTATTTCATGAGTTTGATTTCACAACAATTACTTCATCAACCGTTGGCGCTATTTTGGCCTGTTGTTTTGGTGATTTCTTCAAAGCGCATAAAATCGTGCATTAACATTGGCACTGTCACATGGAAACAAGACACTTGTTCTAGTGTCGATTTAAAATCACCAATTCACCGAAGGAGATAAGTGATTCTTTTTTATTAAATTAAATATATACTTGTACGTGTGTATATATGTATTATGTCAATAGCAATTTGTACGTGTGTATATATGTATTATGTCAATAGCAATTGAAGCATGATCGTAATTGATTATTGATACAACTTTATATATTCTCTCTCTTATATTATGCATGTAGTGGTAGTATTCACGTGATGCATGTAAAATCTAAACATTAACACTTTGGTCCAAAGTGATGATAAATTGATCTTTGAGTTATCGCATTCAAGAATTAATTTAGCTAATAAGAAAAGATAAAAGTTTAAGCTTTTATATCATCAAGTGCTTTAAAGGTGGATTCTTTATCATCATCAACCACACAATCAAGGAAATTCAGAGGATAAAATTCTATGGATATAAATCCCATGATAGAAATCCAAAGGATAAAAATCCCGAGGATAATAATCCCACGAAGATTTTTAATACTCTCTTATTTATAAGTTCCTTATAATAAGAGAGACTGGGGGCAATGTTGGAGTGTGATTATTTGGGTTCAGCAAGGCGTAATCCAATTTATTTAATGGGCTAGATTTGGTGTCAACCCATAATATATATTTATTTTGACATTGAGAGAGTCCTTATTAAAGAAAGATTGTGTTTCCTTATTTGGTGGGATAAGGAGGTTTAATTAGGACTTCTACTCCTAATTGGATTCAATAAGGTGATTCTACAAAAGGAGTCCTTCTCCTAGTTGGATGCGGATGGAGGTGACTTCTATATATACGGCTACAAGCTAGGATTTGGGGACACAACACACACAAGAGATACAATGCAAATACACAACTTGTACTCCCAATATTATTATAGTGGATTACTCTCTCTCCCCGTAGTTTTTTCCCAATTGGGTTTCCATGTAAATTCTTGTGTTCATACTTTATATTTCTTTATTTATGTTTATGTGAGTGTATTTCGTGAGTTTGATTTCACAACAATTACTCCATCAACCGCTGATTGCTTATTTTGGCTCATTGTTCGTGATTTCGTCGGCGACAAAATCAAAGCGTTAATAATCATCATTATTATAATTCACAATATTAATCAACCAGTCGCTCCTCAGAAAGAGGGGCTTTCCAATAAGAATTTTTCCTATCACGCGCATAATTAGGTGACCAAACCTCTCTCGCGTAACTTCTGCACATCGTTAATATTGTAAATAATAATATTAATAACTTCGTAGTCTTAATTATTGATTTAATAATATATAAAATATCAACAATAATTGAATCAAATAACGTGAGATACTATGCAAGCATGATTACTCGTAGTAATAATTAAACAAAAATGAGTGACTTCAACGTAAGATCAATAATCAATACAAAGGTGTCTACGCAACCACGCCAGACATCGTACTTTTACTACCGAGTAGTTCAACAATATCAACGGAAAACTTCCGCCAAGTATTATCAATAAAATATTTTTTCCTTTTCTCAATTCGACAATAATTTCATTGGGGTCCACTTAATGATTGTGCGATCAATGTATTTAATATTTCCCCGTTAAAATGAATATTCCCCACCAATCAAATATTATATAACAACTTCATGTACTTTGTAAAATTTATAAATATTACCTACAACTATAACATTATATCAAATTCATTCCATAATATTCAAAATGATAATTATAGAAAATTCATTTTTATTCATAAAAGTTGGGGTCTTATGTGACACCCCAAATCCTAAGATTTCCACTTCCACAGATTTGGTGTTCACTCGATAAACATCATCTATCTATCTACCCATAAATAAATGCAAATCATGAAATAGATAGAAATAAATAATAAAATCTCTCCCTTAGGGGGTTACATCAACTATATAATAAATAAATCCTGTGTTACTCTAACCTTAAATCATCCATATGAAAATATAAACAAATAAGTCTTAAGTAACATCAATTCTAATCATCATTACATAACCACAATAATAAAGCGCCTTCATTACTTACAATATTGCCCTTCGCTTCTTACTAAAGGGAAGGTTGGCTCGCTCTTTTCGTTCTTAACCGCAATGTTATTATTACGCAAAGAAAGTGAGCACGATTGCCCACAAGTATAACAATATAACAATGAATAAAAAAAACATGCGAGAGAAATAATAACTTCCGATATAAAGCTCAACTTTTGAATCAAGAATGGATAACAAGAATCAAAATTCGAGGGTCATAAGACTTGAACTATGTCCCAGTTGTCAAGTGTTTTTACTTAAAACCTTCAACAACTATAAGACTATGGACTCTTCTTCTCGCACTTAGGGGATCAGCCCTTAGTACCATCATCACATACAATATCTTAACGCTAAAGCGTAAATAATCCCCTATACAGGGTTGTTCATCTCAGTTTTGACATTCGAGTTCGCACCAAAGGAAGTTTGATTTGGATAATTCATCAAGGGGTTCTGAAATTTAGAACGCTCATCAACTATGGACTAGTCGAATCAATAAGGGTTCGCTAGTCTAATAAGGTTTAATAGTGAATGAATATTTAACTTGAATAACATTTAAAAGGTATACAATAGAATAATTATCAGATAACAACATAATGCTTGAAGATTAATAAGCTTTTAATATATAAGACAGTGCTTGATCAATAATAATGAGAACTTGCTCAATATCGAAAGATGAATTAATCAACTTATATAACAATAACAAGTAGGATTAGGAAACTTGCTTCACGAAAGTTTAGGGTAAGAAACTTGCTTCAACGTAAATGTAGAGTTGGAAAACTTGCTCAACGTAACAAGATAAGGTTTAAAACTTTCCTCGTAAATGAGATTACACGTTAATAAAATATCGTTCTTTGATTTAAATCCTACATATCATTCATGTTCACAACACCAATCAATTATCACGTAATAAACATCACAAGTTTATTCTTTGTCTAACTCGAGTTCACGACTATACTTAGTCATTACTACACTTATTGTCAAAATTAAGACTTCACAAACAATAAGGTAACTATGCATTCGATCATTCAATTCACACGTAATTGTGTTATGGACATGTTAAGAATTTATTTTAACATCTCATTATAGGTCTAACAAGTCTTTATAATCATTAGACTAAGTTGCTATCACATTTCCATACTTGTACACTTTTTAAAAACTCATTTCGACCATTTCATTGAAAGTGGCATTTATTTCACTTTTTATATTATCATCTTGCGGCCAATGTGTACACGGCGCCGTGGAGTCATACGCTGGGCATCAAGAGCTGGGTTCGTATTGCAACATGGGACATCGATTCTGAGTTAAGCGCCACGACGCCACACTCTGCAATTTGATTCTCGATTCACAAGAACATGTAGTTCAAATAATTAAACACTACATGATCATTAATTCCCCAAATTAAACATACCCACATGTTAGAATTCATATATAATCAATACCCAACGTTTATAGAGTGATTTTAACACATTAAAACACATAATCACGGAATTAAAGCATGCAAATTGTACTGTTCTTGATGTTCTTGAACAAAAACATGGATTTTAATGCTACGGATTCGTTATAAAGCCAAATCTAACCATTCAAGTTTCATTTTGTTCATTTTAACATGCATAATCATATACCATTGTGAATTTTGTAGAAAAATTTATGGTTAACATATTAAAAAATACGTATAAGGGCCATATGGCCATATCACATACTCTGAAATCTTTTACCATATAATTTCATGAAACTGAAGATATAATATATATTAAAACATGCTATACTACTCGAATCATTACACATATCCCTATAACAACACCCTTTCCCAATTTACAGAGACTTACAGAATAAATGAAAGTCATATTCATGAAAACTTTAAAAGATGTAAAATAAAAATTTGGGTCGAAGAGAATTACCCAAGCGTAAAGCGTAGATTAGTGTATGAATGAATTCCTTCTAAACTCTTCTTCAATCACAATTCTCCCTCAACACTTCTCAATCTCTCTCTGAAACTCTCTCTGTTTCTATTTTTCTAGACTTAGGAAAAATGAAGAAGAAGGCGTAATAAAGAAAATCAACTGACGCGTTGTGGTCAGTTACCCAGTCATGGGTAACTTCCCTCAACTCCCATTAAGGCCATATTTGGCTAGCATACTAGGTTTCAAAACCCATTATTTTAATAAAACCTTATCATATAGCTTAAAAAATGTCACATCCATATAAAATAAATCTAATATCTTATTTAATTTACTTTAAATAAAATATAATAATTTCTCATTAATACACATAGTCACATAATTCAAATTCTCTTTGATTAATAATGTCAAATTATTAAATCTCTAATTAATAATTAAATTAATTAAAATAACATAGGCTTATTAAATATTTCTTTTAATTCAATAAGCTCACATAATCACATACTTCAATAATAAAATTCTCCACATTAAATTAATAAATGTAACACATATAATTAAATTAATATACCACAACTTCATCAATTAATTATTTAATCTAATAATTAACTCATCGAAAAATATTTATTCAATCAAATAAATATTAAAATTAATTTACAAAATTACTGTTGTCACATCTTTCCCCTCTTAAAAGGATTTTGTCCCCAAAATCATAACTCAATAATTTGTCCCGTTACATTCTCCCCCTTACAAAGATTCTGTCCCCAGAATCGCATATAACAATCTAAGTAAATAAATGAGGATAATTCCTCATCATATTCTCTTCGAAGTTCCCACGTAGCTTCTTCGTCAGCTGTGGTTCCTCCAAATTACCTTAATGTAAGGTATTACTTTATTTCTCGTAACTTGTTCTTTTCTACGACAATTTAAACAGAATTTCTTCGTAAGACAAGTCTTTGTCAAAATATAGGGGTTCATATTCAATCACGCGCTTGTAATCGTGCTCAGTAGGGGCATGGTCCGAGACACGGAAAACGTTGTGGACATTCTTGTAGAGATGGAGGTAAGGCTACCTCATAAGAATTCTCCGACCCTTTTCAAAACTTCAAAGGGTCCAATGAATCTTGGGCTCAATTTCCTTTCTTTCCTAATCGATCTTTCCTTCCAAGGAGAGACCTTTAAAACACATAACTACCCTACCAAATTTGACATTCTTGCGGTGTGGATCGACGTATTTCTTCCGCTCATCTTGAGTCATTGTCCGCCTTGCTTCGGATCATTTTAACTATTTCTGTTGTTTGTTGTACCAATTCCGGTCCTAGTAATTGTCTTTTCGCCAACTTCATCCCAATATAATGGAGTTCTGCATTTTCCGCAAAGATAACGCTTCATAGGTGGCATGCCAATACTAGCGTGGTAACTCGTTGTTGTAAATTAACTCTACAAGCTGCATACATGGTCATCCCAATTTCCTTTAAAATCCATTATACAAGCTCTTAACATATCTTTCAATGTCTGAATTGTTCTTTCACTATTTCCATCTGTCTGAGGGTGATATGATGTGCTCATTCGCAACTGTGTACCCATGCATTAATGTAGACGTTTCCGTGGTTAGACGTAAACGCGGATCTCTATCGAAATAATTGACACCTAACTCCGCGTTTTGAAATAATCTCTTTCATATATAACCTTGCCAACCGATCTAGGTTGAATCTGATTGATCGGAAGGAAGTGTGCGGATTTCATCAATCGGTTAATAATAACCCATATCAAGTCAGTAGCCTTTCCGAAGTCGTTTGTGAGGCAAACCACGAAATCCATCGTAATATGTTCCCATTTCCACTCGGGATTTCTAAAGGTTGTAGCAACCCACTTTGGTCTTTGATGTTCTGCTTTCACTTTCCGGCGACATGTTAGGCACTTGACAACACACTCTCGCAACCTCTCGCTTCAAATTTGGCCACCAAAAGTGTTGTCAAGATCTTGGTACATCTTGGTGCTACTGTGGTGAATCGAATATCTTGAGTTGTGAGCCTCGCTTCAAAATTTCTTCCTTAATCTCTCGCATCAAGCGGTACCCAAATTCTCAATACAAATCTTAGTAGTCCCTAACTCGCCTATTTTGAATCTAGGTTCACCCCTTCAGATATCTTCTTCTTCACTTTCTCACATTCTTCGTCACCGAAGTTGAGCCTCCTTAACTTTATACAATAAAGTTGTACCAACAGATCCGAAGGCGACTTCCGTCAATTTCCATAGGATACTTCACTTCCAATTCTAGCTTCCCATTGCTAAAATTAGCTCCTCTCGAAAGCAATAACATCATCAATTTCTCCCGACCTTTTCTACTTAGTATGCCTTACCACCACATTTGTCTTATCTTGATGGTATAAAATCTCATAATCGTAGTCCTTAATTAACTCCAACCACCTTCTTCATGATATTCAAGTCTTTCCGTAAAAATATATTTTAACTCTTGTGATCTCAGATATATTTCACACTTCTCCCCATAGAGATAGTGCCTCCAGATTTTCAAAGCAAAAACCACTCGCAGCTTAACTCCAAGTCATGGGTGGATACCCTTACTCATAATCTTTTTCATTGTCATGACGCATCACGCGAATGACTCTTGCCATTCGGATAAGCACACACCCAAGTCCTTTATGCGATGCATCACTATAAACCACAAAATTTCCCGTGTCATCCTAAGAGATAACACAGTCTCAGACTCAACCTCTTCTTTAATTCTTGAAAGCTTTCCTCACACTTCTCCGTCCAAACGAATTTCACCGATTTCCTAGTCAAATTCGTCAGCGGAGTTGCGATCTTGGAAAAATCCTGAATAAATCTTCTATAATAACCCGCCAATCCAAGAAAACTTCTTACTTCCGATGGCGTCTTCGACTGATCCCAGTTAATCACAGCTTCGACTTTGGAGGGATCCACCGAAATTTCGTCTCTATCAATCACATGTCCAAGAAATTGTACTCTTTCAATCCATAATTCACATTTCGAAAACTTAGCATACAACTTCTCTCTCCTCAATGTCTCTAATGTCAACCTCAAATGCTCTTCGTGTTCTTCCTTGGTTTTTGAATATACAAAATGTCATCTATAAATACCACTACTTAATTTGTCCAAAAACCATTGAACACTCCATTCATTAAGCCCATAAATGTCAGCAGGAGCATTCGTTAGACCAAATGACATTACCGTAAATTCGTAGTGGATCGTATCGTGTTCTAAACGCAGCCTTCTTGTGACATCCTCTGGTCTCACCTTCAGCTTGATGATAACCACTTCTCAAATCTATCTTTGAAAAATATTTTGCTCCTTTAATCGATCGAACAAGTCGTTGATTCGCAGAGAATGGATACCTATTCTTAATCGTGACCTTATTCAGGTTCTCTATAGTCGATGCAGAGTCGCATTGTTCCATCCTTCTTTTCACAAAAAACCGTAAGCTCCCCACGGATACGCTTGGTTGAATATACTTTTGTCCAAGAATTCTTGTAGTTGGACCATCGCTTCTTTCATCTCATCGGTGCCATTCTATGCAGTGCCTTCGATATTGAGGTCGCTCGAGCCAAATCGATAATGAATTTAACTGCTCTATCTAGAGGAAATCCCGACAAATCGTTCGAAAATACGTCTGCGAAATCTCTCACTACCGAAATCTCATCTATTTTCAGATTCTCTTTACGACTATCGACTATGTAAGCTAGATATCCTACACAAATTGCCTTAATAATCTTCCGCCTCGCATCATCGCCGATAACTCGCATTGTTCAGGCGACTTCACACCATAAAACACAACCTTTGACGAGTCATAAAGGTTATCACGCTTCTTCTGGCAGTCAATTACAGCCCCATAATTGGATAACCAATCCATACCCAAAATAACATCAAATTCTCCAAGTCAAATAGGGATAAGATCTAAGTTCATGATATTACCCTTTAATATCTACTTTACAGTTCTTGTGCACATACTTAACAGGGATAATTTCTCTATTCGCAATTTCTATGTTCATGGGGTATTCTTACTCGTCCTTAAACAATTCTAAGTTCTTAGCTAAGTCATCGGATATAAATGAACAAATAGAACCCGAATCAAATAACACACAAACATTAACTTTATTGATCGGAATGATACCTGACACCACATCGCGAGACTGTACCGCGTCCTGCACTGTCATGTTAAACGTTCTGGCTGTTGGTCTATTGGTTGCGGTTGGTTCTACAATGGTTAGAGTGCTTACACCAGTATTTCCTCTGTTTCCTCCTGAACTCGTCCCTCCCGATCCCTTCTTAGGACAATCTCTTGCAAGATGGTCCTTTGATCCACATGTGAAGCATGCACCCTTCTTTGGGTTCGGACAGTTTGGTGCTATGTGGCCTTCCTGACCACAATTGTAACACACTCGCTTCCCCTTCAGACAAACTCCCAAATGCATTTTTCCGCAGGTTGGGCACGGTTCAATCTTCTTCTTCTGCCCTCCCTTTTGACTTTCGGCCGACTAACTATCAGACCACTTCCTCTTCTGACTGTGATTACCCCGGTCTACTACCCCACCACTTGTTATTACCTTCCTTCTCACTCTTCTTCTTCTTCTTCTTCTTCTTCTTCTTTTCTTGATTATACTTTGTTATCGCATCACTTCCACCCTCAAGCCAGTATGGCCTTCTCTAACACTCTAGCAAAAAGTGTTCAATCGAACATCGACACTTTGCTATACAACTGTGGCTTCATCCACCGCTCAAATTGTCTCGCCTTTCTTTTATCGGTAGACTTGATTGCACGCGCGAACCTAGCCAACCTCATTGAACCTTCACGATAATCTCCGCCATCGACATATTCCCTTGTTTTAACTCTGAAAATCGAACCTCCATCCGATTTTGTGAACTAGCCGAAATACATCTCAAAAACATCTCTTTGAATCTCTCCTGAGGATATTACACCTTCACCTCTTTCACTTTGTTTGCACACGCCACCAATAGTCGGGTTTTACTTCAAAGATAAACGTTGTGATACGCGGTTTTCTGGTCTTCCCTTATTTTAGCAACATCGAACACCTTCTCCATCTCCATAACCCAGGTCTGAGCTTCGATTGGGTTTATGGAACCCTTAAACTCTGGCGATCCCACCGCCTTGAAGTCCTTAAACGAAGTATTTGGTAGAGCTTGAGGTTGATTATTAAGTGCTCCAGCTAGAAGGTTCACCAATTGCTGAACGGAGTTAGTATTAGCGTCATTGTTATTGTTTGTTGACCCTTCCTGGGTTTGCTGATGATTTTGTCTTCTTCTAGGCGGCATATTTCTGGTAAAAATATACGCTTATTAGGTTTTTATTCAATCTCTTAAACATTTAAGACTTAACTAAAATGTTTAATCATAACTCACTTAACACATCAATTCAAATAAACTTTGACATTCTCATTAAATTCAAAAGTTTTAACATCATAAGATAGCATCACTACTATTTACATCAACTATCCCGAGATAAAGAATCTACAGGATTTAAAACATCACAATATTCCTTTATTTATGAACATATCAGAATTTACATCATTAACTATCAAATAGTTTTCACATATTTAAACTAATATTATCACTGTCTGTTAAGGCGCTGGATGGCCTTGTTACGTTCCTCTTCCATGATGCGAGACATCGTTCTGTGATCTAGCATATATGATGGTAGATCCTCAAATTGGATTGGATACTTCCTAACTCGATCTTGGACCGCATCCATTGCATTTTGTAGTGTAGAGTATGTCTCTTCAAGTTTTGCCTTCTTCGCTCGGCGATCATCTTCCGCATCACGCGGACGTGACTCTTGTACTCCAACCTCCTCTCTCGCTATGGCAAGCCTCTCCGAGCTCTCCTTCGATCCTTCTTTAACTTCTCTATTTCATGGACTTATCCTCGGTTTGACCCTTCTCGTGAACCAGATCCCACTCCACGTTTCCTAAACATGTGTGAAGAGTCACAATCTCTCTATCCTTCTGCTCAATAGTAATCTGCTGACTAACCGCCTGCTCAGTCAGATCCCGAATAGTGATACATCTTTGCATCAATGGAGTTCGGTGGGAACTCCTCTTCTTCCTCTTCTTCAGGATCCTCCTCTCGATCATCACCATCGCTCATGTTCTCGACCATGAAAGAATGGATCAACGGAGATGGCTATCTCTCGCATAAGTCGCTCTCGATGACATGAATATCTCGGGGCTTCTCTTCTATAGGAAATCGGGGTTCCTCCTCCCCAGCTCGACTAGCTCCTCCAACATCCGACATCTTGACAACAAAATTTAAAGTTTTAGTTACTAATCCGTGCTAGCGAACACATAAATTAACACATAAGCACATAAAGTCTTTTATTATCTTCAATGAATTCAGAAATTCATTTCTTAGAACTCGGTAAGAGTTTCCCACCACTATGTTCTCGATCTCCCATAAGGCTACTACCTAAGGTTGTTCCCCACCTAAGGTTCATAACCTTACAAACTTTGATACTAACTCAGTGACACCCCAAATCCTAAGACTTCTATTTCCATGAGGATTTGTGTTCATCAGACAAACATCATCTATCTATCTACCCATAAATAAATGCAAACCATGCAATAGATAGAAATAAATAATAAAATCTCTCCCCTTAGGGGGTTACATCAACTACATAATAAATAAATCCCAGGTTACTCTAACCTTAAATCATCTACGCGGAAAATATAAACAAATAAGTCTTAAGTAACATCAATTCTAATCATCATTACATAACCACAATAATAAAGCAGTCTTCATTACATGCTAATCTTGTAAGACCCCGAAATTTTTTTAAATAAAAAGGAATTTCCTTTATTTATTATTTTGAAATAGTAAGGGTGGATTTGATTAATGTGGTTAGTTATGGGTAAAATGCGCAAATATTTCAAAATAAGCAAGTGGTTATAAAATATTCATTGTTGTCGGGGAATATTCGTTTGGTCGGGGAATATTCAATGCTTGTCGGGGGAATATTCGTAAATGACGCCCACATGCCCATGTGTAATGGGCCCCATAACGAAAAGCGATTGGATGAAGAAAACGACAAATATAAGTTGGTTAAAAATAACTGCGTAGTTATTACCGTTAAGACCGTTGGAATACCCTTGGTGGTTAAAATACGATGTCTGGCGTGGTTGCACAAAGAAAGACACCAGACATACAAAGATTGTTGAATTATTAATCCTTACGTAAAAGCCACTACTCAATAATTTTCACAAGAATTCTTCGCTCAAAGATTTTATTTTATTGATTCAATAATTGTTTGCGTTGATATTTTATATTATTGTTGTTCAATAATTGTCACCGCACAAAGATTTCTCATTATCGATCAATAATTCATATTATTTGAATAATATTATTAGATAACATTATTGGCAATGTCTAGAAAGTTCTGCTTCAAGGAGAGGTTTGGTCACCTAATTGCGCGCCAGAAGAGAGAGATCCTTATTGGAAAGCCCCCTCTTTCCTGGGAACGGCCTGGTTGTCATAATTGTGATTCTGTAATATATATTTGTGAATAATTAATTATTGATTCATATGATAAGGAAATATTTATTTTATATGAATATAAATGATGGATTTATTTATGTGGTTATTAATGAAGGAATTAATGTTGAGGTGTTTTATCAAGATTTTATCGGATTAGAGGTATTAAAATTAAATCGTGGGTTTTGAGATATATCATGGGGGTTATAATTTTTAATCCCACCGTTGGATTGTGGTAATTTTTGGGTATGTTATACATACATAAGTTGAGTATATGTCCACAAATTTTGACCCGTTAAAATGAACGAATGATTTGTTATGAATTTTAAGAGGTGACTGATTCGGAAATTAGGGTTATAATTGATTTTGGTGGAAAATTCTAGAATTGAGTGGGCCCCACTTGTGGTTGGTTGAAGAAGAAATGTGCTGAATTTTATTTCAAATGTGGTGGGTGGCAATAGTAGCAGTAAAAGCCATCGTGTAGCAGTCAAGTCTCGCTTTACGGCTAACATTTTCCTATAAATAGAGGGCTAAGTTAGAATTGAAAATCACACCGTAAACAAAGTTTTCTCTCTCTCTCTATATATCGAGTGTATTTTGTGAGTATTTAGATACTTTGAGAGTTCTTTGTTCAAGACAAGTTTCATTCAAAGATCACTTTCGACCTTTCCTTCCGGCAATCGATTCTTTGAGGTAAGGGATATTATTTTTTTCAGAATGATATTATTTCTTCAATATCATTATCTTTGAAATGTTGATCTGAAGTTTTTATCAAATTTGGAACTTTTTCATGCTCTGGGTTACTATTCATGAGTTACTATTCACGAGTTACTATTCATGAGTTACTATTCACGAAAGTTACTATTCACGAGTACTATTCATGAAGCGTGAAAATGTTTTTTTTGTGGAATTTCTATCTTTTGGTGTCTGAGTTACTATTCACGATATCGACACTTATTCACGATATCTGACTATTCACGATACTAAAGCACTATTCACCAAAAAAAATAAAATTTCTTCTTTTTCGTCCAAAATATCTATTCGGATACTAGCTTTGATTGTATCCATGTTTTGATCATTCTTGAATTTTACACCACTATGATTATTTTTGAGGTATTGTTGATATGGATAAAACAAAGTACTAATCCTTAATCCTTAATCCTTGTCATTTTGTTTCACCGGATTCGTTTCTTTAAAAATATTTTCATCATCCTCGGTCTTAAATGATGATATTATTGAATATCTTTGGCAGATAGTGCAAAGATGAATGTGTTGAGATGAATGGACGATCGATCGATGAATATCTTTGGCTCAGTAGTGCAAAGATGAATGTTTGATTTGAGATGAATATCGATTGATGTTACAGGGATAAAATATTGATGATGGATCGTTAAATTCATAGATTATAGTAGATTTCATTCTCTACGTAACTCTTCTATGAATTATTATTTCATTATGCGAATATTGATCCGAAATTTGTCATTTATCAGATTCTATTAGATTTTTTCCTGTTGAAGACTAACGATAATTTTTGTATATTATCTTAGTCATAATATTCTTTATGAGCTAGTTGAGCTCACCCTTTTCCTTTTTGTTCCATTCTTCTCGTGGAGGCGAGAATATAAGCGAATGACACGAGTCTGGGTATGGAATGAAGGTTTTAGAAGGATTGTTTAGTAGTCCTCACCATTTTTGTAAAATAATGTATCAATAAATGTGATGAGGATTTATTTGAGTATAAATATTGTCTGTAAGATAATATTTGTATTTAAACTCACGCTTTCTTGTTGTAATAAAAAGTTGTAGTTGTTTCGTACCATGTATTTGGCGACTCGAATGGGTTGGATGGAATGGACCTATTTTGGGGCGCCACGGTTAGTATCGAGCTTAGGGATATGATCTCCGGAGATCGGGAATAGAACTAGGAGGGGAGAGACGAGTAAATCCTTCGCTAAGGTGTCCTACCTAAGCTTATTTGTTAGTTGGTCAAGATATAGGATATTATGTGATATATTGATTTCCTTAATTAACCCTTGTTTTATGACAAAGATTCGAGAATGTCGATCGAGAATATTAACAATTGGAGTAAATGAGACCGTGGAGATGTCTCAGATTTACCAACGAGGAGAACGTGCAACAGTCGGCAATGTTCCTCCCGTGAACAATACCAATGAAAGCGATGATGAACGAGGGGATGTTTAGAAGCTTTTGCGGTTCATGCAAAATCGAGACGAGGAGACTCGTGTTCAAAATACAGAGAGAAATGATAGCAATTCACGGGTGGTCACAAATGCAAGCGCTTCAAAGAGTTGGGACCACCGTGCGGGGAAGCCGATCCGATTAAAGGCGAGACGTGGGTTAAACAAATTACCAAGATATTCGATGTCTTGGGATGCACGAGGAACAAAAGTTCCATTCGCCACCTTTTATGTTCCGTGGTGAGGCAGACATCGGTGGAATCATGAAGCGTACCCCATCCAAATTTGCACTCAAAGATGTCATGGGAGACGTTTGAAAGCAATTCGATTCAATGACAAGTACTTCCCCGAAAGTATTCGTCTATATGAAGGAAGTGGAGTTTATTAGACTAGAAGCGAATAACAATGACGGTGTCCCAAAGACGAGGCGAAGTTTGCGGAGTTATCCAGTTTGCACCTCATTTGGTGGAGAATGAGGAACGATGACGCGGATGTTTCGAGAGGTTTGAAACCCCAGATACGTCAAGATCTCATTTCTCATAAATTTTCTCTATTCAGATGTTGTCAATGTGGCTCAATTGTTAGAAGCGAGATAACGAGTACGCTTCAACCGAGGGACCATAACCAGATCATACCGAAGATAGCAATCATCGTAATAACGATAACCAAATGGAGAAAGAAGAATACAGACAGAGGCGGTAACCACTCCGTGGTAATCGTGGCCATGAAAATAGAAGAAGCGAGTTGGGAGGAGATTTTAAAAGAGGAGATTCAACAACGACCATGTGAAGACGTCGGTATGCCCAAGGGTAACCGGTTCCAAGGGAGGAGAAAGACCATCTGTCAGATGTTACAAATGCGGAAAGAGGACATATCATTGGCCCACAACAGCTTTTAAGGTATGCTATAATTGTGGAAAAGAAGGACATATCGCTCGAGATTATACGATATCGAAACCCATCCAAATGAATGGTGACTCAAAAGGATGTCCCGTAAAAAGTCAAAGACAACGGTTCCTCGAAGATCGCTTTGTTGTGACCGGTCAAAATACGAGGAACCCGAACGGTTAGCACGGGTTAGTTAATTATAAATTCTTGCGAAGTTTATACCTTACTGAATACCTGCCTCTACCCATTCTTTTATCTCTCTTTGCTTTGCGCCAACGTTTGAACTTGACTACGGAGAAATTAGACTTTGACCTATTTATGGAGAATCCGTTAGAGAAACTTTCATTACATCTCGTTGTTTAGAAATCTTGTTTGATTCAGTTGGCACTATCACATTACCCGTTAACCTTATTTCTATAGAGATATTTGCTTTTGATGTGATTTTAAGGTTAACTACTCATCATGCCAAATTGATTGCTTTTGTAAGGTTGTTAGTTTTCATATTCCTAAGCAACTTTGTTATTCAATTCAAGCAATCAAACCATTGTAGTCAAACATTTTCATATCAAGCCATGAAGTTATTCGCTTATTACGGATGTCAAGTTTTCTTAGTCCATGTTATGGATTTGAATAAAGACACGCCGATTTGAATAATATTCCCGTTGTTATTGATTTTTCCTGACGTATTTCTGAAGAATTTCTTGCTTTACTCCCAAAGCTCGATATTAAATTTTGTATCGACTTTGAACCCGGACAAAACTCATTTCTAAAATATCATATCGAATGGCTCCTATTGAACTTCGTGAGTTAAAATTCAACTATAGAATTTGGTACCGAGTTTTATCTTGTGACTTCCTTTGTGGAATTCACCGCCGCACTCTGTAGGGGACGCCATATTTGTGCGATAAGAAAGCGATAGGTGTCATTGTGACGTCTTATCCAAGATTGGGATATGAGTCACGGTTGAGAGCAACCTAAGTCAAGAATCGAAATACGTAGCTTTCAGCTTAGTTGGTTATTATCGGAGATTCGTGGAAGGATTTTCTTGAATCGCTACTCGCTTAACTTAGTGACTTCGAAAAGATACAAAATTGTATGGAGCGAGGAATGCGAAAGATTTTTCAAGAGCTCAAGAGGCGACTCATTTCGCACATATTCTAACCATACCATCTTGGAAAAGCGAACGTGGTAGTGACGCGTTGAGTAGAAGAAGATCATATGCGAACGAAAAGTGCGATGATGTCAAGTATAATGACAGAGCCAACTTTAATAGAAAAGTTAAGGTTGCTCAAGCCACCAATCGGAATCTGATGCGCATGAAGAAGAAAGTACAAGAAGGAGCTATTCCTAAGCGAGAATTGATGAAGAAGGAATACTTGAGTCCACTCGAGACTTTGTGTTCTTAACGACTGATTTGAAGTACAAGATTATGATGGAGGCACACAATACGCCATTTGCAATCCATCCTCGAAGTACTAAAATGTATCGTGATCTTCTACATACATTTTGGTGGAACAATATGAAGAGAGAGATTGCAAAGTTTATCTCGATGTGTTTAACTTGCCAAACGCGTGTAAAGTGAGCATCTAGTACCTAAGGGTCCGCTGCAACCACTTGAGATTCCTGGAATGGAAGTGGGAACACATTACTATGAATTTCGTTCTGGGTCTTCCTACGGTTTCTCAAGGCATCAATGTTATTTGGGTCATTGTTGATAGATTAACCAAGTCCGCTCATTTTTACCGATACGAGAGACTTATTCCTTGAACGCCTTTCTCGTATGTACGTAAATGCGATTGTGAGATTAAGCGTGGCATGCCAAGATCCATAGTTTTAGATCGTGACCCAAGATTCACTTCATGATTTTGGGTTAGAAAGCTATGGGCACGAATTTACGATTATCTGGTTGACATACCATCCTCAAACGGATGGGCAATCGAAAAGGACTACTCAAACTCTTGAAGATATATTAAAACTCGTGTCCTAGATTTCAAAAGAAGTTGGGATAAGTACTTACTATTGGTGGAATTCTCATACAACAATAGTTATTAAACAAATATAGGCATGGTTCCATTCAAGCATTATATGGACGAAAATGTCGTTCTCCAATATGTTGGGATGAGGTGGGTGAAGAAACATTGTTGGGACCCGAGTTAAGTTAGACGTATGACTCACCGAAAAGATCCAAATGATTCGACAACGTATACAAACCAAGACAAGATCGACAAAAGAGTTATGCGGATCTTCATCGAAAGGACGTGGAATTTAATGTAGGGGATCATGTATTATTACGAGTTGCTCCATGGAAGGGAGTTACAAGATTTGGAAAGAGAGGAAAGCTCAATCCACGATTTATTGGTCCATTTCAAATTCTTGACCGAGTAGGAAATGTGGCCTATAGACTCGTTTTACCGCCAAGTATGACGCGTTTATAACGCTTTTCACGTGATGATGTGGACGACCAACCACATTATTGCGTTAGAACTGCATTTAGATAGTCAAGACTTAACGTATGAGGAGGTACCGCCAAGATTTTGGATAGGAAGGAGCATGTCCCACGCCAAGAAAGGTCATACCACAAGTTAAAGTTTTGTGGAGGAATCATGCTATAGAGGAAATGACCGGAATTGAAACTAAAATGAAAGCGAGGTATCCTCATCTTTTCAAACACCAGTATACGTCGTCAATTTCGAGGACGAAATTTCATAAGGAGGGAGGTTGTAAGACCTCAAATTTTTTTAAATAAAAGGAATTTCCTTTATTTATTATTTTGAAATAGTAAGGGTGGATTTGATTAATGTGGTTAGTTATGGGTAAAATGCTTAAAATATTTCAAAATAAGCAAGTGGTTATAAAATATTCATTGTTGTTTGGGAATATTCGTTTGGTCGTGGAATATTCGATGCTTGTCGAATATTCGTATGCGACAAGCAGACCATGTGTGGGCCCCATAACTTGAAAGCGATTGGATGAAGAAAACGACAAATATAAGTTGGTTAAAAATAACGCGTAGTTGTTACCGTTAAGACTGCTGAATAATACCGTTGGTTAAAATACAAGATGTCTGCGTGTCGCACAAGAGAAGACACACGGTATTGCATGATTGTTGAATTATTGATCCTTACGTAAGAAGGCACTACTCAATAATTTTCACAATGAGTCTACCGTTCAAGATTTTATTTTATTGATTCAATAATTGCTGCGTTGATATTTTATATTATTGTTGTTCAATAATTGTCACCGCATGATTTTCTCATTATCGGATCAATAATTCATATTATTTGAATAATATTATTAGATAACATTATTGGCAATGTTTAGAAAGTTCATTGCCTAAGGAGAGGTTTGGTCACCTAATTGCGCGCCGATGAAGGAGAGATCCTTATTGAAAGCCCCTGCTCTTTCCTCAGAACTACTGGTTGTCATAATTGTGATTCTCGTAATATTATTTGTGAATAATTAATTATTGATTCATATGATAAGGAAATATTTATTTTATATGAATATAAATGATGGATTTATTTATGTGGTTATTAATGAAGGAATTAATGTTGAGGTGTTTTATCAAGATTTTATCGGATTAGAGGTATTAAAAATTAAATCGTGGTTTTTGAGATATATTGCGGGGTTATAATTTTTAATCCGACCGTTGGATTGTGGTAATTTTTGGGTATGTTATACATACATAAGTTGAGTATATGTCCACAAATTTTGAACCGTTAAAAATGAACGAATGATTTGTTATGAATTTTAAGAGGTGACTGATTCAGAAATTAGGGTTATAATTGATTTTGGTGGAAAATTCTAGAATTGAGTGGGCCCCACTTGTGGTTGGTGAAGAAATGTGCTGAATTTTATTTCAAATGTGGTGGGTGGCAATAGTAGCAGGTAAAGCCATCAGGTAGTAGGTCAAGTCTGCTTCGGCGGGCTAACATTTTCCTATAAATAGAGGGCTAAGTTAGAATTGAAAATCACACCAGAAACAAAGTTTTCTCTCTTCTCTCTATATTATTGGCGTATTTTGTGAGTATTTAGATACTTTGAGAGTTCTTGTCAATACAAGTTTCATTCAACATCACTTTCGACCTTTCCTTCCGGCACCGATTCTTTGAGGTAAGGGATATTATTTTTTTCAGAATGATATTATTTCTTCAATATCATTATCTTTGAAATGTTGATCTGAAGTTTTTATCAAATTTGGAACTTTTCATGTCGGGGTTACTATTCATGAGTTACTATTCACGAGTTACTATTCATGAGTTACTATTCACGAGTTACTATTCACGAGTACTATTCATGAAGCGTGAAAATGTTTTTTTTGTGGAATTTCTATCTTTTGGTGTCTGAGTTACTATTCACGATATCGACACTTATTCACGATATCTGACTATTCACGATATACTTGACACTATTCAATCGAAAAAATAAAATTTCTTCTTTTCGTCCAAAATATCTATTCGGATACTAGCTTTGATTGTATCCATGTTTTGATCATTCTTGAATTTTACACCACTATGATTATTTTTGAGGTATTGTTGACATGGATAAAACAAAGTACTTAATCCTTAATCCTTAATCCTTGTCATTTTGTTTCACCGGATTCGTTTCTTTAAAATATTTTCATCATCTTCGGTCTTAAATGATGATATTATTGAATATCTTTGGCACAGAGTGCAAAGATGAGCAGTGTTGAGATGAATATGACCGATCGATGAATATCTTTGGCTCAGTAGTGCAAAGATGAATGTTTGATTTGAGATGAATATTGATTGATGTTACGGGATAAAATATTGATGATGGACCGTTAAATTCATAGATTATAGTAGATTTCATTCTCTACGTAACTCTTCTATGAATTATTATTTCATTGCGAATATTGATCCGAAATTTGTTGCCTATCAGATTCTATTAGATTTTTCCCTGTTGAAGACTAACGATAATTTGTTGTATATTATCTTAGTCATAATATTCTTTACCGAGCTAGTTGAGCTCACCCTTTTCCTTTTTGTTCCATTCTTCTCGGGAGGCGAGAATATAGCGAGTACAGTAGCCTGGGTATGGAATGAAGGTTTTAGAAAGGATTGTTTAGTAGTCCTCACCATTTTTGTAAAATAATGTATCAATAAATGTGATGAGGATTTATTTGAGTATAAATATTGTCTGAAGATAATATTTGTATTTAAACTCACGCTTTCTTGTTGTAATAAAAAGTTGTAGTTGTTTACATGCCATGTATTTGGCACTCGAGAATGGGTTGGATGGAATGGACCTATTTTGGGGCGTCACAAATCTTGCCCTTGCCTTCTTACTAGTGGAAGGTTAGTACGCGCTTTTCGTTCTTAACGCAATGTTATTATTATTACGCAAGAGAGTGAGCACGATTACCTGAAAGTATAACAATATAACAATAAATAATAACATGCGAGAAATAATAACTTCTGATATAAAGCTCAACTTTTGAATCAAGAATGGATAACAAGAATCAAAAGAAATTCTGAGGGTCATAAGACTTTGAACTATGTCCTAGGTTGTCAAGTGTTTTTACTTGAAACCTTCAACAGTCATAAAACTATGAACTCTTCTTCTCGTACTTAGGGGGATCAGCCCTTAGTACCATATTGTGCACAATATCTTAACGCTAAAGCGTAAATAATCCCCTATCTGTGGTTGTTCATCTCGGTTTTGACATTCGAGTCCGCACTAAAGGAAGTTTGGTTTGGATAATTCATCGAGGGTTCTCAATTTAGAAACGCTTATCAACTATGGACTAGTCGAATCAATAAGGGTTCGCTAGTCTAATAAGGTTTAACAGTGAATGAATATTTAACTTGAATAACATTTAAAAAGGTATACAATAGAATAATTATTGTATAACAACATCATGCTTGAAGATTAATAAGCTTTAATATATAAGACAGGCTTGATCAATAATAATGAGAACTTGCTCAATATCGAAAGATGAATTAATCAACTTATATAACAATAACAAGTAGGATTAGGAAACTTGCTCTGCGAAAGTTTAGGGTAAGAAACTTGCTCAACGTAAATGTAGAGTTGGAAAACTTGCTCAATGTAACAAGATAAGGTTTAGAAACTTGCCTCGTGCGTAGATTACACGTTAATAAAATATCGTTCTTTGATTTAAATCCTATATATCATTCATGTTCACAACACCAATCAATTATCACGTAATAAACATCACAAGTTTATTCTTTGTCTAACTCGAGTTCATGACTATACTTAGTCAATTACTACACTTATTGTCAAAAATTAAGACTTCACAAACAATAAGGTAACTATGCATTTGATCATTCAATTCACACATAATTGTGTTATGGACATGTTAAGAATTTATTTTAACATCTCATTATAGGTCTAACAAGTCTTTATAATCATTAGACTAAGTTGCTATCACATTTCCATACTAGTACACTTTTAAAAACTCATTTACGACCGTTCTCATTAAGTGGTATTTATGCGCCCACTTTTATACTTTATGTCTTGGAGTCATGGCCTGCATAGTACTGGCTTTCGGCTATATATGTTACGGCGCTTCTGACGTGAAGAACATCGGTCTTTGGGGTTGGTATTTATGGCCACGGGACATCGATTCGGAGTTGGCCATGCACACTCCGTAATTTGATTCCCATTCATGAAGAACACGAGTTCAAATAATTAAACACTACATGATCATTAATTCCCTAAATTAAACATACCCACATGTTAGAATTCATATATAATCAATACCTCACATTTATAGAGTGATTTTAACCCATTAAAACACATAATCACAGAATTAAAGCATGCAAATTGTACTGTTCTTGATGTTCTTGAAGTTCTTGAACAAAAACATGGATTTTAATGCTTCGGATTCGTTATAAAGCCAAATCCAACCATTCAAGTTTCATTTTGATCATTTTAACATGCATAATCATATGTCATTGTGAATTTTGTAGAAAAATTTATGGTTAACATATTAAAAAAAACGTATAAGGGCCATATGGCCATATCACATACTTTGAAATCTTTTACCATATAATTTCATGAAACTGAAGATATGGAAACCCATATAATATATATTAAAATATGCTATACTACTCGAATCATTACACATATCCCTATAACAACACCCTTTCCCAATTTACAGAGACTTACAGAATAAATGAAAGCCATATTCATGAAAACTTTAAAAGACGTAAAATAAAAATTTGGGTTGAAGAGAATTACCCAAGCGTAAAGCGTAGATTAGTGTGTGAATGAATTCCTTCTAAACTCTTCTTCAATCATAATTCTCCCTCAACACTTCTCAATCTCTCTCTGAAACTCTCTCTGTTTCTATTTTTCTAGACTTAGGAAAAATGAAGAAGAAGGCGTAATAAAAAATCAATCGACGTTGCGTTGTGGTCAGCCATACCCCATCGTGTAACTTTCCTCAACTCCCATTAAGTCCATGTTTAGCTAGCATACTAGGTTTCAAAATCCATTATTTTTAATAAAACCTTATCATATAGTTTAAAAAATGTCACATCCATATAAAATAAATCTAATATCTTATTTAATTTACTTTAAATAAAATATAATAATTTCTCATTAATACACATAGTCATATAATTCAAATTCTCTTTGATTAATAATGTCAAATTATTAAATCTCTAATTAATAATTAAATTAATTAAAATAACATAGCTTATTAAATATTTCTTTTAATTCAATAAGCTCACATAATCACATACTTGAATAATAAAATTCTCCACATTAAATTAATAAATGTAACACATATAATTAAATTAATCTACCACAACTTCATCAATTAATTATTTAATCTAATAATTAACTCATCGAAAAATATTTATTCAATCAAATAAATATTAAAATTAATTTACAAAATTACGGTTGTCACATCTTACAGGCAAAATATTTTTTTATAATACTTATTGTTCCCCATATATGAGTCAACAGGAACAAATGACTTTAGTAGTAAGATGTGTGGATCTGTCAACAAATCCAATAAAAGTACAAGAGCATTTTTTAGAGTTTTTGAAAGTGGATGAGGCATCTAGATTGGGACTTTTCATGGTGTTACAAAATGTATTGAAATCTCTTGACCTTGATATTAATGATGTAAGGGGGCAAGGTTATGACAATGGATCAAATATGAAAGGAAAACACAGTGGTGTGCAAAAGAAATTACTTAAAGTAAATCCTAGAGCCTTTTACATGCCTTGTGCTTGTCATAATCTTAATTTGATCATTTGTGATATGGCAATTGTAAGACCCCAACTTATTATAAATGAAATTGAATTTTCTCTATTTATTATTTTGAAATAGTAAGGGTTGATTTGATTAATATGGTTAGTTATGGGTAAAATACGCAAATATTTCAAATAAACAAGTGGTTATAAAATATTCATTGTTGTCGGGGAATATTCGTTTGGTCGTGAAATATTCTTACTGTCGGGGAATATTAAATGCGGCAGTGCGACTTTGTGTAGGCCCATAACTAAAAAGCGATTGGATGAAGAAAACGACAAGTATAAGTTGTTTATAAATAACAGCGTAGTTATTCACAGAATTAATATTGTTGGAATACCCGGTGGTTAAAACACAAGAAGCTTTGCAGATTGCACTAATTATTGATTTTTATGTAAGAAGACACTACTCAATAATTGTTACAGTAATTATTGTTCAATATTTTATTTTATTGATTCAATAATTGCTACGTTGATATTTTATATTACTATTGTTTCAATAATTGTCACTAAATAGTATTTTCCTTTATCAAATCAATAATTCATATTATTTGAATAATATTATTAGATAGCATTATTGGCAATGTCTAGAAAGTTCTGTCTAAGGAGATGTTTGGTCACCTAATCAATTGCCGTCGATGAGGAAAAATCCTTATTGAAAGCCCTCTCTTTCCTGTGAATGGCACGGTTGTCGATATTGTGATTCTGTAATATTATTTGTGAATAATTAATTATTGATTTATATGATAAAAAAAATATTCATTTTATGTGGATATAGATGGAGAAATTTTTAATGTGATAATTGTTGAAAATTGTTATTTTATATTTTTCTGATAAAATAATTCATTTAAATATATTATTATATTTTAATAATATAATGGTGATATTTTTACAATGAATGTGGGATATATGAATAAATGAGGAGGAAGAGTATTTTTGTTATTAAAAATATTTAAAACATGTTTTTCATGTTTGTAGACCCCATTTCTTGACTGAAATTTGATTATAGCCTGTAAAATCGCCCGTATGTGGATTTCGGTCAACTTCTGCTTGGAATTTGAAAAAACTTAAACTTACAAAGTTGTAGAGAATTGAATTTTCTATGGAATGGACATAAAATTAAAATTTTTCTGATAAACGGGCTATTTATTATGAGGTATTGAAGTTCCGAAATAATTAATTTTTGAAGTTTTAGTTATTTTTTTTTAAAAAAATGTTTTTATTGTTTAGGTGGGCCCCACAAATGTTGTAAACATGCTGATTTCAAATGTCTAGAGGTGGGCGTAGAAATTTTATTATAAATAATATTATTTTATTAAATTTTCTACTTTGGTATTCTAAGCATTTTCCTATAAATAGGGTGCTTAGGTTAGAATTGAAAATTACACAAGAAACAAGTTTTCTCTCTCTATATTATCGAGCGTATTCCTGTGAGTATTTTGATACTTTGAGTGTTGCTATACGGTGCAAGTTCCCTTCAGCACTATATCTAGTATTCCAGTTAGAAGTACTGTCTTTTCGAGGTAAGAGATATTATTTTTTTTAAAAAAGATATTATTTCTTTCAATATCATTATGTTGGAATATTGGTAAGATTTTTCTTGTAAAATTCTTGTCTTTTAGTGTCGGGGTTACTATTCACGTATACGGCACTATTCACGTATACGATACTATTCACAAATACGGCACTATTCACAAAAAAATTAAACTTTTCGTTTTTTATCCAAGATATCTACTATGGATACTAGATTTGATTGTATCCATGTTTTGGTCTTTATTCTTGAATTTTACTCTACTATGGTTATTTACGAATCCTTAATATTTATTTTTTTGTTTCACTGGATTCGTTTTCTTTAAAATATTTTTCATCATCCTCAGTCCTAAATGATGATATTATTGAATATCTTTGGCTTGTAGTGCAAAGATGAATGATTTTCTGATGAATATCTTTAGCCGTAGTGCAAAGATGTACAGGTGTTGAGATGAACATGACCAACTGATGAATATCTTTGGCCTGTAGTGCAAAGATGAATATTTGATTCAAGATTAATATTGATTGATGTTACAGAGATAAAATATTGATGATGAACTTTTAAATTCATAGATTATAATAGATTTCATTCTCTACGTAATTCTTCTAGATCTGAAACTTGTTGTCTATTATATTCTATCAGATTTTTTCCTGTTGAAGACTAACGATAATTTGTTCTATATTATCTTAGTCATAATATTCTTTACTGGGCTAGTTGAGCTCATCCTTTTCCTTTTTGTTCCATTTTTCTTCTCAGGAGGCGAGAATGTAGTGAGTTCTAATCGGGGTATGGAATGATGGTTCTAGAAAGTTTTTTTAGTAGTCCTCACCATTTTTATAAAATAGTATATCAATAATTGTAATAAGGACTTATTTGAGTGTGGATATTGTCTAGAAGACAATATTTGTATTTAAACTCACAGTTTATGTGTTGTTGTATTTTGCACAACAATTGTATTAATAAAGTTGTAGTTGTTTCTGTACCATATTTTTGACGACTCAGAATGGGTGATATATACCTATTTTGGGGGCGTCACAACAATTTTTTGTGTCAAAGCTATGTTTTTTTTGGAGTTATTCAACGCTTGTATACACTGTTTTCTAGCTCTACAAAGAGATGAAAATTTTTTCAATAAAATGTACATAAGTTGACTCTAAAGTCATTGTCACAACACATTGGGAGAGTCATATTGCAAGTGTCAATGCCATAAAAGTCCAGGCTACTGATATTAGATAAGCTTTATTGGAATTGACAGAGGTTAGTGACGATACCAAGATAAGGAGTGAAGCTGAAAGTTTAACAACACATGAACTTTCAAACTTTGAGTTCTTGTTAGGTATGACGATTTGTCATGACATCTTGGACAAGATTAACTCGGTCAACAAAGATTTTCAGTCTAAAACCATGTGTATTGATGTTGCCATATTGAAATTGAAGGCCCTAGTTTCTTTCTTTGAAATATACAGAAGAAAAGGGGTTTACATATGTCATACTTTCTACCAAAGTTATTGCACATAGTATGGGAATTGATCATGTATTTTCTAAGAAACGTCAAATTTATATAAAGAAACAATTTGATGAGAATTTCAGCGATGAGACGACACAATCTGCTGAAGAATGTTTCAAAGTTAATTATTTTCTTGTTCCAGTAACCCAGTTGATATGACTATCACTCAATTGAAGAATAAGTTTTTACAATTTCAAACACTTGAAGATGTTTTTGGATTATTTGAAGATTGTTGAAAAAAATATTGTGCATCGAGAAGGATACGTTGGACAAGCTTGATTTTGAACATTTGATTGAAAATTTTGTCTTTGAGAATACTAGAAGAAAAATATTTCAATAAATGAATATATTCTCATATATTTTATTGTTGTTGAAGTTCTCATATATTTTGTTGTAGTCGAACTATTATTTTTTATGTACTGAAAATTTTTTATATATAACTTATACTTTTTATTTATTTTGTGAAAATAATTTTTTGAAAAGGATGTTTTTATTTTCGTATTGTACCACCAAAATGTCAAGAAGAGCTCTTAATTGTGTCATATATATGTATATGGGAAGTGGTTAGCATAAAATTTATTTTTAAGTAAATTTGTTAATTAACCAATAGAGTACTGACACGTGAACAAAATTCTCTATTGACCGATTAACTAACTTATCAAAAAAATAAATTTCATACTGAGCACATCATGCATATGCATCTCAACTTCTCAAATGCAGCTGACATATCACATCACATTAAATACACAAATCCCAATTCAACAACTAGATAAAACTTAGATGTTAGATCCCCTACCAAAAGAAAGAAATTGAATTACTATACTATCCACAACACTCGTAAAACATACTACTATTTAACTAATTCTATAAAACATAAATGAAATTTCTGACTCAACTTCGTATAATAATGAAACCAGAACTTGAATGCCAACATTCATCATTAAAACCATAAACTTAAACAAAAATAAGAAGACTGAAAACAACCTGAAAATTAAAAATAATGATAAATTAACTCTACTGAGAGAAGCAAAGAAGCAATGCAATTCGAACATTTAAAAAACCACCAATCCCATTATTAAGGGAAAACCCAAAACTATCGGAATCTAAACTGAACATGTAAAAAGACATCCAAGTACTAAATTCCCTCCATTTTCTCTCTGCAAAACAAACATAATATTATAATCAAATCAGAAAATTTTAAGAGATTATTTCCGAATAAAAAATTCAAATCGTTTTATTCAATAGGGAGAGAGAAAGAGTGACAACTATATTACATCTAAATTACACACAATTTAATTTCAAATTTTAAATCAAACAAATACAAAGTAAAATTACACAAACTTAGCTAAACAATGCATATTAGAAGAAAGAGAGATCATCAATTTGAACAAAAGAAAGAAAATTAAATCATCCTTGGAGGGTTGTTGCCGCCAATCTACATTTTCACTTTAATCCCTAAAAACAACAAATCTATATGATTGCATTTACAGGGAAGATGATACAGATATGTCTTCCAAAACTGGTTAACAATTAAGTGTATCATTTAACCATTTGGCCATTTAAAGTGTAAGATTTATGATTCATTACAAGGGAGTTGATACAGGTTTGCTTCACATGACCCCACCCGATCATAAACACCAATACCATTTATTGTTATACTACACCTGACGCACGAAATTGAAATATATTCATAATTTAGCTTACAAGTATCAAAAGTTGAAACCCACCCAACCTACATGTTATGCACCTGTGATGTTCATATCAAATTTATATAAGGAAACTGATAAAAGGTAATAACTAGTACAAATAATTTATCTGTATCTGCACTCCCCACGCATCTAACCAACTTGATGATAGTAACATATTAAACAAGATAGAGAGGTTCAAAACAGACTAAAAAATAATAACAAATCTAAAGAGACTACTAACTGCTCACAGCAGAGTCCGACTTTTGAACTTGATTCCCATGAAAGGCATAAATAAAACCACAAATCTACTAGTTTCAGAAGAGATCATGCACATCATACCAAGAAAATCATAGAGAATGAATGGTTGTGCTCATAACATGCAGTCAGTTCTTGCTGGCAATCTCCTGAAGAAATTGAGCGGCACCGAAGGAAGTTTGTGACGGAACCTTGGATGTCTTAACACATAAAATCCAGCCAGCAGGGCCACAACTTGGAAAGGAGTGACATAGAGCACGATAGCAGCAACTAAACAGAAAATCACAAACAGTGCTGTAGCTCTAGGATCTCTCCAGCTTAGCAATGACTGTAGTCTCTCCCCCTGAGTTGCCAAATCACCAACCACAGTCTGAATTCTCCCAGCAATACTTCTCAAACGATCGTATCTCATCCTTACGATGTCCGCAGGACGTGAAGTAGGAAATGTATCAAATTCTTCATCCAGTTCATCAGGATGTGCATTATCAGCACAAGAGAGACGAGTGTCCATGTGAGGAGGATGTCTCGGCCTCCATCTGTAGTACCAAACTCCTATCAAGAAAAGGTAGAGGAAAATGGTTGGTAGAATAAGTTCTGGATATAAAACCAGTATCAAGAACAATATGTGAATGAGAACAGTGGTAATGGGGTTCTTCCAATTGCAAATCTGATCAAACCATTTTCCTACAGCAATTAGCCCACCCAAAACTCCCATAATTCTGAAGAAATTAGCTTTACTTCTTCTCATACTCCACATGTGAGATCCCACATCCAGCATATACTCCACCACCTCTTTCCTCAGTGGTGGCTCGGCACGACTGAGCCTCATGGAGACGATCTGAGTGGCCTGGTACCTCAAGCTATCAAGTTGAGTAACAGTTAGTGGATTAATGTAGTGCATTTTTGGCAGCAGCGGCATTGAGTACATATGCATCATATTCAGCAAAGAAGAGCAAGTAAATCTCACAGCCAAATGAATTTCACCCATCTTCTTCACACCAGATGGATGTAAAACCAAAAGTGGATATGAATGTGTGTAAACCCTATCTGTTTCAAGGGTAGAGAGACGAATCCTGACCTTTCCAATCCGTGAATCCTTCGCCCCTCCAGCCTTATCCCCACCATGCAAATGACAGTTATCAAACACTCCAATATTTATAACAGTGCACGGATCAAAAACCTCCCAAGTGTACTGCTCATTCCATTTGGGGGAAAAGCTATCGATGATTGTCCTTGTTCGGACCCACTTCTGACCGTACTTGGCAACACAGTAAGCATCTGTGGTTGCCCGCCCATCTTTCGTTTTCATTGGGGATAATCCTTGAGCATTCAATATCCCCACCTCCAGAACCCCAATGCTGGACTTCCACAACTGTTTTGCAGTCGGTCTAAGATCACTACTGTAGTGAGTGGATTCATCCAGAACATGATAACCACCTTCTAAACAGATTCTCATATGAATCCTACTAGCAAATTTGATTTCTTTCTTCTTTTCCCCCTCGATAACAACATGCTTTTCGAGATTGTACCATCTAGTATTCAGGGCTTTATGATCTAATCTCCTGTCCACATACTGTAAAGGAATCGCGCATCTTCCCAAAACTTCATCCTTGTTGGGTGCAACTCTATCTTCCACGCTCAAAATTAAGGGCTCCTCAAATGGTTCTGCTGCAACAAACATCAAATCCTCATTCCACATTGGATTAATTGACTTGCTCATAGAACTTCTAGTTCTCAGAGCCTGATTTCCGAGGATAGCCTTCACAAAAACATCTGGGAACCTAGTCTTATCAGTGGGTTGCAAGTCCTGAGCTTCAATCACATTAACCCTGAGGTACCAAAGCTTAGGTGAGAGATACACCTTTGACCGAATGTTTGCAAGACTGTCAGCACCACTAACAGTTGCAGCATCTGAATGCCATGCTTCAGGAAATGCTTCATCAGCTTGCGTACCCCACCAAACAGCCAACATCAGCTCTCCCTTAAGTTTGTTACCATTCCTATCTTCCAATCTATACCATTGCGGGGCCAGAGGACTATCCGGAGGAACCCGCTTAGGTACCTCATTGAGGTCGAACAAAACCCGGCCCATGAAATCATCCTTCACAACATCCTTGTCCTTCACGGTGACCTCAAGCACAGAGGCCTGAATCCGGTCCTTCGAAAAGGCAAAAACTTGGGTCCATTCAGGATTTGATTTCTTCTCAAAATGGCGAGTTGTGCCCTTATAGTTTCCTAATTTAACTTCGACGTAAGGGTCACAACTACCAGTTACATCCTTCGCGGGCAAATCTTTTGCTTTCACAACGCGGACATAGAGGTATTGCATTTGCTCAACAAGGTCATAAGTACTAGTGAGCTTGTCTCCGGTGACCTTCCCACCACCAAGGTGGGGGTTGGTCTCCTTGAGAGAAAAATCTTCATGTGGAGGTCTCTGCATGTTCTGTGTTTAATTTTCCAAATGACCAAACCCAAAAGAAAAAGATTACTCTAAATCAAAGTTGAAGCAATGACAGCTGCTTGGAATATCAACAGTTCCCAAAATCCCAATTATGGAAACCAAAATTTACTTGGCCTTTACCAGATGAGCAAACTCAGCTACCTAAATATGCAGAAATGTTGAAAGCAGTTAAAGCTATAAAATTTAGAAATTGGAGACAGTATCAAAACAAAAAAGGGGCCTACAGCCCTAGATCTCCGCTACATGAAGAACTGTGAGGACCAGAGATGAGAACAGACCTGTTGAGTCCTGACCAGATAAAAGCAAACATCGGCTGTTCAAATCTTCAGATCTGAATGGTTCTCACCTGTGAGAACCAACAAATAAAAAACCCCAAGTTAAACAACAACACATAATAACAATATATCTCTGCCAACTAAAAATACTTCAGTAAAACACCTAAAATTCAAAACAGAAAGAAGAATATACAGAGATAAACATGAACAGAGCTCCTTATAAAAAAATATATACTAAACAGAAACAAAGTTGTAGAATGAGAATCTGACGACATTAAAGGAAAAATCATACTCCGTAAAGCTCGTAGAAACCCTATAAGCATGAATTAATGAATGTAAATCAGAATGCAGTACGATTAATCTACCGCCAACACAAAAAACTGGAGCTCTATTTGCACAGATATATATACAAATAAATACATCTTTTAAGAGAGAGAATATGCATATACCTCAAAGAGAAGTGAGAATCCATGGAAGGTGTGGATAGATTGCTGATAAGGCTGAAGAGATTGAAACAATGGAGTTCCCCTCTTTGCTTCTTGGATCAAATTCGGTAAAATCTAGAGAGAGAGAAAAGTGTGAGCCAGAGCGAGTGAGGGTTTTAGAGAGAGAAAAAAAAGTTTAGTGTCTGTCTGTGTGTGAGAAGAGAGAGGGAATCTGATGAATATCTGTAGAATACACCGCACCACCCAACCCAACCTAACCTACCATCTATATGTTGTGTGCGCCTTTTTTCTTTTTCTTTTTCTTTTTCTTTTTCTTTTTCTTTTTCCTTTTTTTTTACTCTTTTCTCTACCGGGGAACCCGGGTCACGCGTAAGAGAACTGTGGTCGGACCCTCGCACGTGTGCCAATCGGAATTCTAGGGCCTTTCATATAAATAATAAGTGATGATTAATTTAGAGAATTATTAAATCCACAATTCCGCAACAAAAGTGTAACTACAGATTTTATAACAGCGATTTTTATATATTTATAGTGACACTTTTATTATGAAAATAATAAAAAATATTATGAATTTAACAATTAACTTAATTAATCCCTAATAAATGAGATCTCAATTCTTTAATTCTATAATAACTATAAAATAAAAAACAACTTAAATAAATATGGTCCTTATGTAAAATGCATGATTAAACAATCCATAAACTTTATCAAAAAAGAAAGAGAAATTTAACCTCATATTGTCTCATTTAAAAATATAAAATGTTAATGTCTTAAAAAAAATTACCAAAAAAAACGTCATTCAATTTTTTGATAATAATATTAAATATATTATTATTCAGCCTACATGTATTCATCATGTGACGCCCCCAAAATAGGTATACACAACTCATTCTGAGTCGCCAAATACATGGTACACAATTCAAATACAAATTTAATTATACAACTGTCGTGTAAAATACAATAAAACATAGTTGAGAGTTTTAACACAAATATTGTCTCGTAGACAATATCCAAACTCAAATGGAGTCCTCATTATAATTATTATCACATTATTTTATAAAATAGCAAGGACTACTATAGTCACCATCTCGGACTGTTGCCTAATTTCTTAATAGCATTTTAACACGCAAGCATACGCGTTCAATTGTAATATTCAGCAAGCAAGGATATCGTTCCCACGAGAAAATAGACTAATATTTATCAATTACTAATTCTAATGCAATTAATCCTATTTTAAACTACGAAATATTGTTTGTGATTTGAAAATTAATCTCAACAAAACTAATAATTAAAATTAGAATTTCACAAGAGTAACTGCAGATTTTACAGGTTAAGATTACAACTTCCCTCGGTATTTCGTTTAAATCAATTTACTTCCCATTTAAATCAATTAATTAATATGAATCATTATCCAAGAATGCTTTATAAAATTCACGCACTTTTTCCAAAACACGTGAACAAATCCTCCTAACTCCGATCCTTAAGACACGAAATTATAAGGAACACCCTAGTCAATTAACTCACTATATTCCTATGTGAATCAAGTTAATTAGGGTTTTACGTACAAATTCTTTCAATGGATATAAAAGACACATAGGTATATTCTTATCCTATATGCTAATAATATTAACCCTATTAAAATTATATGAACAGATGTTATCATATCCAGATCTCAATCTATACTCCATCTTCCAATTTTATATAGATTATCACAGTAATTGTTGGCCAAACAATTAATCAATAAGTAAAAGATATAATAAACAATTCAATAAAAACCAACTTTCATTCAATGGGAAGGTTCAATTTAAACTACATACCAAGTTCCATTGCAATCTTAATGAAAATTTAGTTCATAATAATAATAAAGAAAAATATCATCCAAATTAATAAACCAAACATTTCAGATAATTACAAAAGATAAAAATAGAGAAGAGAAGAAGAAACTCTGAATTCGCTCAAATACTCTCTCTTTAATCTTCAGCCTTTGCAATCCTTCTTCGTGTTTTTCTTCGTTGTTCTCTCTGCAAATCTCTTGAAAAATTGAGTGATACGTCTTTTCTAAAGTCTTCTCCTATTTGTATTAGTCTCCCACCTCATTCAGATTCCTTTTTGACTTCAAAAACCCACTTGGCAGTAGAAAATCCTCCTTCAACCGCACATGAGCGCATAATACAATAATGTTAACTAATATAATGCTAAATACAACACATAATAGATCTCTTTAAAGGCTTCATACAGTGTAAAGTCACAAAATTTACGAACAAGCTAGATCCAACTAAAGTCAAACATCCACCAAATTCAAGAGTCCAATTCGGGATACTTATGCTTTACTTATCATTACGGGGGCTTTTCGCTCTTTTCCTGTTTTATTGCTTCCTTTTTTTTATTATTATTATTATTTTTTTAACCATAACTGTGCAATGTCTCATTCTATTAGGCTAACAGTGCTACCCCTTAGCGAGCTTTCGACCAACGACTCCCAAACCATATAAGACCTTAGGGCGCTAGGTGTAAAGACACTCTCTCGGGCGTACTTGCTCAAGTAACAAAGGCTCCGAAACAAGACTAGTCATGGTATCTTTTTCATCAATTTTTTTTTTGGAAGCTTATATATCCCAAATTTTCCCCCCAAACTTAAGTTTTTGTCTAAATTCAGTCATCTCCGCCTATTCATGTCTTTCATTCATTCAAAGTAGTATTATCCTCAAGAAGTCCATTATGTGTCAATTTAGACTCAATCAGTCAACATAGTTGTTTTTACTGTGCTATCCTTATTATATTAGTTTCAAACAGGTAAAGATTCAAATCATGACAAGAAATCACATCAAAGTCTTAACAGTCAATACTATACTTGTCTACTCAATTCCAATCTCATCATTGGCCAAAATAGACTTTAACTATCTAACAGCTAGAAACATGTAAATACTTGGATTTTTTTTTCTTTTTCCATATATTTTTTTTTGGTAAGAAATTAGAATGAAAATTACATGAATGAAAACTACTAAATGAATACTACATGAATGCAACTGGAAGAATGCACCCCCAAACTTAACCTATGCAATGTCCTCATTGTATATAATAAACAAAACATATGAAATTAGGCACTGAGTGTAAGACCCCAACTTTTATGAATAAAGATGATTTTTTTATAATTATCATTTTTGAATATTATGGAATGAATTTGTTATAATGTTATAGTTATGGGTAGTATTTATAAATTCTGCAAAGTATGCAAGTTGTTATATTATATTCGATTGGTCGGAGAATATTCATTTTAGCAGGGAATATTCTTACAACGGCGCAATCATTGGTGGACCCCACACAGAATTATTGTCGGATTGAGAAAACGACAAAAATATATTTATGAAAATATCGACGAAAGTTTTACCGTTTAATCTTTGTTGAACTACTTTCAGTAGTAAAAGTACATAATAATATGGTTGGTTGCGTAGTACACAGTATTGATTATTGATGCTTACGTGAGAAGTCACTCGGTTATACTCAATTATTACTACAAAATTCTTTGCATCATATCTCTCATATTATTGATTCGATTATTGTCACGATTATCATCGTGCATAATATGTTATTTTATTAAATGAATAATTGAGACGGCAAAGTTATTCATATTATTAAATTGCAATATTTACAATGTCTAGAAGTTCTGTCAAGGAGAGGTTTGGTCACCTAATTGCACGCCAATAGGGAGAAATCCTTATTGGAAAGCCCCCTCTTTCTTGGGAACGACCTGGTTGATAAATATTGTGAGTTATAATATTAGTGATGAATGTTATTAAAATTGAAGTTGTGCTCGGAGTTGAATTTGGAGACGCGGACGTGATATTTGAGTCCGAAATGATGAAATTAGTAAAAAATATACTATAAACACAAAATTTTCTGAATTTTACTATTTGGTCAAAAAGTCAACAATTGACTTTTTCGGGAAAAGTCAAACTTCAAAATTTCAAATTTATATTTTTGATAAAAATAGTTTCATTGTGTTGGAATTATTTGTGTTAGTGAAAATCGACATTTATTTCGATAATAATTGATGTCTGGAGGTTATATTGACCCGAATCGAATTATTTAACCTGATAAATAAGCAATTGATTGCTATTATTTCACATGATTATAACTATTTGTTCACATGTGTATACTATTATTTCACATTCTTGTTACTATTAGGGGAGTTGGTGCAAGATTGATAATACTTGAATGACTAAGTTAAAAATGGAGGTATAGATGGAGGTCTTATCTTGTAATTCGTATTTTCATATGTCTAGAACTATTGATTCACATGATTTACTATTGAATCACATTATTTACTATTAGGGGAGGTGGTGCAAGTTTGATAATACTTGCATGACTAAATTAAAAATAAAGAAAAAGTTATAGGTATTGTACTGTAATTTTTTGAGCCCCAAAACGTGCATTGAAATTATATTTTTCTATAAATAGAAGCTCATTCTTCCTTCATTTCTCACCAATTCACTAAAGCTATAGAGCAATTATTATAGAGAGAAATTGTAGAGAAAAATCAGAGAAGAAGAAGAAGCTGCTACCTCACTACTCCTATATCCAGGTTTCTTTCAAAGGTAAGGGTATTATTTCTTTCTTTCGTCTTCATGAAGAGAACTTCATTATTCCATTATTTATTATTATGTTGGAATAACTTTGGTTATCAATCTGCAATCGTGTGGTGAAATTCTTCCATTATTCCATTCTTTATTATTACATTTGAACATCACGTCATGCTTTTACGCCGGACACGGTTCCGCTCTTTTATTATTCTCATTGAAACATCCTGCCATGCTTTTACGACTTTAACCGGGTTACTCGTTTTTATTATTCTGTTGGAATATCTTGTATGCATGCGTTTCTGTTTGGACTGGTTCCGCTTTTATTATTACGTTGGAATATCCCGTGCATGCGTGCGTTTCTGTTTGGACTGGTTCCGTCTTTATTATTCTATTGGAATAACCTGCCTGTGCGCTCTACCGCATGCTTGGTGATTTCTTTTGTTACTCCATTCCTTATTATACTCAGTTGGTTAAAGTTTTGACTTCTATACTCCATGAAATTAGTAGAATATCCTTGATATTTGCACTTCATCCAGTATCTTTTCATGGAAATATTCTTCTGAGCATTCTTGAATTTTACTCTACAAAGAAGTATCATGTTGACAATTTGGACGTTATTAGTTCCTGGATAAATTAATTCGTGAACTTGTTTTATTGAATTCTTATATCATTGTCATCATCCTCATGTTTATATTTTTTGAAAGTCATCTCATGGCACAGAGTGCATAGATGGACTTGGTATGATTATGACCGAGGATTATTCGGTATAATCATGGCCGTAATGTTATAAATGATGTGATAAAAGTCCTCATTGGCCGTGAGTGCATTGATGGATAGTTGTTGGCATGATCATGACCATTGATGAATACACGAATGTCCTTGGCCGTAGTGCATGGATAATTGTGGTCGTGATACTAAAGAATATCCTTGGTCGTAGTGCGGTGATTCGATGATGTGGATTATTTATTAAAATGAGTCCCAAATGATAAAAGTGATGAAAAACCTTTTAAATCATAAAAGATAGTAGATTTTATTCTCTACTTGACTCTTTTAATGGATTGCTTATTCCACTCGCAGCTTAAACTTGATGTCTATTGTATTTTATCGGTTTAACATTGTTGAAGACTAATGATAATTTATTCTGCATTATCTTAGTCATAATATTTCTTACTGGGCTAGTTGAGCTCACCCTTTTGCTTTCATTGTTCTCTTCAGAAAATGAGAACGTAGCGGGGACTAGTCGGGGAACAGAGTGACGGTCCAGAGGATAGCATTAGTAGTCCTCACTATTCTGTTAAATAGTGTGACAATAGATGTAATGAGGACTTATTCTGAGAGTGAATATTGTCTAGAAGATAATATTTGTATTAAAACTCACAGCTCTTTTGTTGTATACTAAAGATTGTATTTGTATTCTGTACCATGTATTTGGGGACTCAGGATAGGTGATGTATACTTATTTTGGGGGCGTCACACTGAGGACTTCCCTGAAAGATCGAAACCTTATTCCTCGTTAGTATCCTCTTCTTCTTCTTCATCAACCTCATCTTCAGGGGGTAGATCAGCCGGGGGTAGGCAAACAATGGGGGAAATTGGTAGGGTGCGGCAGTTGGATTCATGCGGTCAAACATCTCTTGGAATCTTTTCTTCTACGCTTCGATACATCTCTCATTTATCGGCGAGCTAGGCTATCCCGATTTCTTTCCACCCGGCCAAACCCTCTTTGAACTCGAGTAGCCACCATGTCAATCCTTCTAGTTTGATTTCTTAATTCTCGACGAATATCTTCAAAAAAAATTGGTGGTGGCCCAGAACTTCCAGCTGCAGAAGGATTGTCATGTGACTGTTGATTAGGCTCGTCTGCAGGCTCGGGATGCACAATAATGAAACCTAACCCTCTCGGGTGTGGTGTGCCCCCACCCCATACCTTGTACTTTTTTATCACTGAGTGGTTAATTGCGGCTAAAGGAGGTTGTGTAGCTTCCTCAACATCCCATTTTACTCCAGCTTGTCGACATAGTACAGTAATCAAAGATGGATGAGGTAGTCCACCTGAGGTCCCTCCTTGAATTGCTCTGTCAATTGAATCATGTATAACCTGACCCACATCTATAGATTTTCCTTGTGCAATACAGAAAAGCAACGATGCCCGTCGATTTATAACATCACTTGTATGTCTACACGGCATCAACTTGGCACAAAAAAAGGCATACCATGCTTTCCCGTAACTACTTAGTGCGGATGTAGGAAACAAAACAGCTTCTTGTTGATCTGTTAATTTCCATTTTATTCCAGGTACACACAAAGCTTGAATGACTTCACTGTAGTCCAGCTCGTGCTCTAAATATTGCATGAAGCCATTATTGGGTATTGTGTTCAAGCCGTAGTAAGCATTTATTGACCTGAAACTGACTTCCACTGATTTTCCGCGAACCCAAATCATGTTACCAATATGATCTTTTGCATTGGCGTAGAATTCCTTAAAAAATTTAACGACCGATGAATTCGGTTGGGCTGTAAAGTTCGCCCATCTTCTACTCCCAATCATTTTTAGTAATTCCCCATCTTCTATTTCTGGCAATAATCCACGCTCAGGAATTAGCGTTTTATTAGAAAGCGAATTGTAATATCTTTCAGACGCTTTAGCACTTGTAGATCTCCTTTTGTCAAACTTTGTCGAAGTGCCCAAAGTCTCTCCTCTATGTCTTTTAGTAGCCATAAGTCTTGTGTGTTACTTTCTTGCCCAACCAAATGATGTTCAGTGGCTTAGGATGGCCAAATCCTCTTTGTGACAAATTATCGAACACTTGGTGTGCAAAAATTTTGAACACTATTTTTGAAGCACTCACCCAAACTTAAGTTTCACCAAATTTGTCAATTGTTAAGCACACTATTCTTCCAATGCAATACAAGCAACAATTAAGAGTACCCAAACCCACTTGAGCCAACACAATGAAAGAAACTAGCTTCAAAGTACTAACGTAGCTATTATCCAAGTGAATCCAAACAATTTGCATGAAAATCTTGCACACTTACTTGGTTATAGCCAAATATGATGTTCCAATCAAAGTTGCAGGAGCAATTTGAGCTTTGAACCCTTACTTCAGATAGATGGGGTTTAAATGTAAGTTGGTGTCCGAATTGGTGAGGAACGATGACAGATTGAGATTAATTGCCTTAGTTTGGGTAGGAGATTGAGTGTTTGGTTATGCTTCTACAAGAAGAAGTTGATTATCGTGGCTAGATTAGAGAAGGGATGTGATTTGAGTGAGTTTGAGTTGGAGTAGGAGAGCAAAAGAATTTTTGAATTGGGTTTGGACAAGTTATGCCCGATTAGGGCTTAAAAAAAATTCACGTCGCAGTAGGAGCGCCTAGGCGCTTGGTTTTGCACTGGTTGAACCGCCTAGGTGGTTGGGAGCAGTATGTCTTGGGCGCTTAGAGCGCCTAGGCGCTTGGTTTGGCCTAGATGGGGGCGCTTAGGCGCTTGTGGCTTGTCTCAGCTACTGCAATTAGGCGCCTAGGCGCTTGGCTTGTGCCTCGCTTGGGCGCTTAGGCACTTGGTTCTCGTCTTAGCTACTGCAGTTAGGCGCCTAGGTGCTTGTCTTGCGCCTGGCTTGGGCGCCTAGGCGCTTGGGCATGTCTTGGTGTTTTGTGCTTTTTGTATGCAATACCCCAACTTGTTGCCTACAACCTGCAATACCCCAACTTTAATTGTTAGTTTTTTTTTTGCAAGGAGATTAAGACTTATTTTAAAAACCCTAAACTAAGATAAACTACATAATTAACTAAACTAACATATTGAGAAAGAAAAAACAAAAACAAAATACCCTACACCATTAAGCAATTCAATAACACTAAAAATGGAGGAAATGATTAGAAATTTGAGATTTTGACAAATGAACATTCATCTATTAAGCTCATAAATGCTGGGCCCCCGACTGGATAGTCGTAGTGGGTCAAACCCGCCAAATAAGAAATCTTGTTTCCTATCCTGAAACCAATTGAATATCGTGTTAGAGAACGTCAGGGGTATAACAAATCCTAAACTATAAAAGTTTAACCACTAAATAAACTAACAGTAAAGCAAATAAAAAAAAAAAAAAAAAAAATAAAAGTAAAAATAATAATAATAAAAAATAACAATAAAACTTCCTGGGTTGCCTCCCAGTTAGCGCTTGGTTTATAGTCTTGACGACTTTCTTCTCGATTCTAATCAATGAAGGTTGACCAGATGTCTTTTCACGATCAACACAACCCCCATAGTAGTGCTTCAATCTCTGACCGTTGACTTTGAAATTACGCTTGGCCTCCGGGTCTTCCACCTCCACAACTCCGTGAGGATAAACTTTTGTAATGATAAAAGGCCCTGACCAACGAGATTTCAACTTTCCTAGAAACAATTTAAGCCTTGAATTGTATAATAACACTATTTTCCCTGCTTCAAACTTTCTTTCCAGAATTTTCTCGTCATGCCACCTCTTAACCTTTTCTTTATATAACTTCGCGTTCTCGTACGAGTGGAGTCTGAATTCATCCATTTGGTTCAAATGTAAGAGGCGTTTCTCTCCCGCAGCAGACATATCAAAGTTTAACTTCTGAATTGCCCAATAAGCACTATGTTTGAGTTCAACTGGAAGATGGCATGCCTTACCATATACTAATCTGTATGGAGACATCCCTATCGGAGTTTTGTAAGTTGTACGGTATGCCCATAAAGCATCATCTAACTTGCTAGCCCAATCTTTCCGACTAGGCTTCACTATCTTCTCGAGGATTCGTTTTACTTCTCGGTTAGATACCTCGGCTTGACCACTTGTTTGTGGTTGGTAAGCAGTAGCTATCTTATGAGTGACTCCATACTTAGTGAGAATAGCTGAGAACTGCTTATTACAGAAGTGCGTGCCTTCATCACTAATGATTGCACGAGGAGTGCCGAATCTAGAGAAAATATTCTTCCGAATGAACTTAACCACAACCTTAGCATCATTGGTGGGTGATGCTATAGCTTCTACCCACTTCGAAACGTAGTCCACCGCTAGAAGTATATAGGAGTTGCTAAAAGATGATGGAAATGGTCCCATGAAGTCGATGCCCCAAACATCAAACAATTCGACTTCTAGGATCATATTAAGTGGCATCTCGCGTCGCTTTGATATATTACTAACTCTTTGGCATCTGTCACATTTCAATGAAAACACACGGGCATCCTTAAAGAGTGTTGGCCAGAAAAATCCACATTGAAACACTTTAGCTGTCGTTCTTTCTCCCCCAAAATGTCCACCATAGTCAGATGCATGACATTGGTATAGAATATTCTCCATTTCAACTTCTGGAACGCACCTTCTTATTACTTGATCGCCACACTGTTTAATTAAAAATGGCTCATCCCATAAATACTGTTTCACATCATGGAGAAATTTCTTCTTCTGCTGACTAGTCAAATCTGGAGGAAACACCTTACTCACAATGAAATTTACATAATCTGCATACCATGGTGTATCCATCCTTACCGCAAACAGTTGTTTATCTGAGAAATATTCACTGATCACTGTTGTGTCATTTTTTTTAGTTCTGCATTCTCTAATCGTGATAAATGATCAGCAACCTGATTTTCTGTTCCTTTTCAGTCCCGGATCTCCAAGTCAAACTTTTGTAGCAATAATACCCATCTAATTAATCTCGGCTTCACGTCCTTCTTCGCTATTAAGTACTTAATTGCCGAATGATCTGTAAACACGATCACCTTTGTCCCAATCAAATATGAGCGAAATTTATCAAATGCATAAACAACTGCTAATAGCTCCTTCTCAGTAGTGGTATAATTCAGTTGGGCATCCGTTAACGTCTTACTAGCATAGTATATAGCGTGAAAATTTTTAACCTTTCGTTGGCCAAGAACTGCGCCAATCGCAAAGTCGCTAACATCACACATTAATTGAGCGGGATACTCGATCTGGCGCTATGATTACAAAAATTGGTAACTAGTTTCTTCTTCAACACATCAAAAGCTTCCAGGCATGCTTGATCAAAGTTGAATGGGACATCATTCTCCAAAAGATTACAAAGTGGTTTCGTGATTTTGGAGAAGTCTTTTATAAATCGTCTATAGAAACCAGCGTGTCCCAAAAAACTTCGAATACCCTTTACTGAAATAGGTGGTGGCAGGCTCTCAATAGTTTTAATCTTAGCTCTATCAACCTCAATTCCTTTTGATGACACTCGATGACCCAAGATTATTCCCTCTTGCACCATAAAATGACATTTCTCCCAGTCTAAAACCAAATTCGTTTCCATACATCGTTTGAGCACGAGAGTGAGATTTTCTAAACAATAATCAAACGAATCCCCAAAAACTGAAAAATCATCCATAAATACCTCAATTTTGTTCGACCATATCGAAAAAAATAGCCATCATACACCATTGAAATGTCATCGGCGCATTACATAATCTAAAAGACATTCTGTGAAAAGCAAAGGTACCATATGGGCATGTGAATGTCGTCTTCTCCTGATCTTCGGATGCAATAGCAATCTGGTTATAACCTGAGTATCCATCCAAGAGACAATAATACTCATGCCCTGCAAGCCTGTCCAATATCTGATCTATGAATTTGTAGAGGAAAATGGTCCTTACGAGTGGCCTTATTCAACTTTCTGTAATCCATACACACCGTCCAACCCGTGAATCGCTTCGTCGGGATCAATTCATTATGCTTCATTTGTAACTCATCATCATTCCCCTTTCTTTGGCACACATTGAACCGGACTTACCCATGAAATTATCGAGATAGGGTAGATAATTCCCGCATCCAACCATTTAATGATTTCCTTTTTGACAACTTCCTTCATGATGGGATTGAGTCTTCGTTGTTGTTCAATAGTCGATTTTGCTTCATCTTCCAATAAAATCTTATGCATACAAATTGATGGGCTTATCCCCTTGATATCTGCAAGAGTCCACCCAAGAGCAGTCTTGTATTTCCGAAATACCCTTAGTAGCTTTTCTTCTTGAACCTTATCAAATGATGCAGAAATAATAACTAGAAAGGGGGAAGAAGAACCAAGGTAGGCATACCGTAGATGGTTAGGCAATGCTTTAAGTTCCAAGGTAGGCGATTCTTCTAAGGTTGATTTCACCTTTTCATCTGGCTTTCCCCAATAATCCAGAGGTTTAATTTTTTGCAAACATCGTGTGAACTTCGGAGCTGAATCTAACATTTAAACCCATTCTAGCACAGTTGAATCATCAAATAAATTTTCACTAACCAATGCGGTTTTAAGAGGGTCTTCATTCACAGATTCAATCAGATCAACTCTTCAATCAGATCAACTCTAAAGCACTTTTCCACTCCCTTCGGAGATTTCATAGCCTTGAAAACATTAAAAGTTACTTCCTCATCTTGGACTCTCATTGTTAACTCTCCCTTTTGTACATCAATTAATGTCCTTCCAGTGGCTAAAAAGGTCTTCCAAGGATAATGGGTATGTCTTTATCCTCTTCATAGTCCAACACAATGAAGTCGGCTGGAAATATGAATTTGTCCACCTTCACTAATATGTCTTCCACAATGCCCCTAGGGTATGTCACTGATCTATCTGCGAGTTGTAAAGATATATTTGTTGGCTTTGGTGCTGGTAGTCCCAACTGAGTGTAGATTGAAAGTGGCATCAAGTTAATACTCGCACCCAAATCACACAAACATTTGTTAAAGAACTGGGGTCCAATCGTGCACGGTATGGTGAAGCTACCCGGATCCTTCAACTTCGGTGATAACTTTCTTTATAGAATTGCGCTACATTCTTCTGTCAACGCTACAGTTTTGAACTCCCCTAGCTTCTTCTTTCTTGCTAAAATATCTTTCATGAATTTCGTATAGCTAGGCATTTGTTCTAAAGCATCTGCGAATGGAATGTTGATTTGTAACTTTTTGAACACTTCTAAAAATTTTGAAAACTGTCTATCTAATTTCTGCTTTTGCAATCTTTGAGGAAACAGCACAGGTGGTACAACTGCTGTTTGCTTATCTTCTTGTTGTTTTTTCACAACTTTTTCCCCAGATTTACTTTTCGAATTTCCACTCTCTTTTTCACTATTCTCGGCAGAATTTTTTTTCTTTTGTCAATCTAAATCAGTAGTCAACTCCTTCCCACTTCTGAGTGTAACTGCCTTACATTGCTCATTTCCATCATTCCTTGGATTTTTCTCCGTATCACTAGGTAAAGAACCTGGAGTTCTAGTATTTAAAGCACTAGCTATCTGCCCAATTTGGTTCTCAAGGTTCTTTATTACAGCTGATTGGTTTTTCATTGTGGCTTCAAACTGAGTTACCAATCTTGCCAACAATTCTTCCATTTGTGATAGCTTATCAGGTTGTTGAGGTTGTGGGTGTTGTTGAGATTGTTGATGTGGCTGAAATCCAGGTGGATATGATTGCCTTGGAGCTTGTCTTGAGCATGAGACTGATTATTACTCCCAAAAAATTCGAGTGGTTTCTCACTCCTGGATTGTAATTGTTTTGATAACTGCCCTGCTGCCTGTTATAACTAGAAACAAACTAGACTGACTCAGGATTTATTGCACATTGATCACTTGAGTGGCTACCCGCACATATTTCATAAATTGTTTCCATTTTCTGAACAAGTTATACCCTAAGTGCATCTATCTTCTTTGTAAGAGCAGAAATCTGAGCTGTCACTTGAGCTGACAATGCTGTCATCGCATCCACTTCATACACCCCAACTGTCCTTGGCTGAGTCGTTCTTGCTGTTGGCCACTGATAATTATTAGCTGCCATGGTTTCAAGCAACTGATACCCCTCATCACAATTCTTGGCCATAATAGCTCCTCCATTGCGACATCTATACTCGATCTCACTTGTCTTTGAATAAACCATTATAAAAAGTTTGCACACAAGCCATTTAGAAATCCCATGGTGTGGACATTTTCATAATAAGTCTTTGAATCTCTCCCAAGCTTCATATAGTGATTACGAATCGTCTTTGAATGAAAGAGAAGATATCGTTCATAACTTTGCTATTTTTTTCTTGTAGGAAAAACTTTGCAAGAAATTTTTGGGCTAGGTCATTCCATGTAGTAATTGAGCACAGTGGTAGTAGAATGGAAGCCAACTCTTAGCCTTATCTCTGAGAGTAAATGGAAACAGCCTTAGCCTTATTGCATCCTCTGACACATTATTGTACTCGAAAGTATCGCAGATTTCTATAAAGCTGACTATGTGATCGTTCGGATCATCATTCGGTAACCCTCCAAACTGACATGAATTTTGAATCATCTGTATTGTCCCCGATTTTATCTCAAAACTTGTAGCAGTAATGGCAGGCCTTGTAATACTCGACTGAATTTCAGTAACCCACGGTGTAGCATAATCCCGCAGTGCTTTTTGCTCTTCTTCAGCCATAGTATCTTTCTTATCAAGTGCCTCTTTGGTTTCTTTAACCCACTTACGCAACCGCTGAAATTTTTTTCTTGATGTCGTCCTCGTGAGGCAATAAATACGGCTTCTTCGATCACGTTTGCATACACTAGTCAAGAACACCTGAATATAACAGAAAAGAAAAAAGTTTAAATTAAGATTAACTCTATCAAAATTAATAATGACAAAATAGTAAACTAATTTCCCCGGCAACGGCGCCAAAAACTTGTTGCCTAATTTCTTAATAGCATTTTAACACGCAAGCATACGCGTTCAATTGTAATATTCAGCAAGCAAGGATATCGTTCCCACGAGGAAATAGACTAATATTTAGCAATTACTAATTCTAATGCAATTAATCTTATTTTAAACTACGAAATATTGTTTGTGATTTGAAAATTAATCTCAACAAAATTAATAATTAAAATCAGAATTTCACAAGAGTAACTGCAGATTTAACAGGTTAAGATTACAAATTCCCTTGGTATTTCGTTTAAATCAATTTACTTCCCATTTAAATCAATTAATTAATATGAATCATTATCCAAGAATGCTTTATAAATTCACGCACTTTTTCCAAAACACGTGAACAAATCCTCCTAACTCCGATCCTTAAGACACAAAATTATAAGGAACACCCTAGTCAATTAACTCACTATATTCCTATGTGAATCAAGTTAATTAGGGTTTTACGCACAAATTCTTTCAATGGATACAAAAGACATATAGGTATATTCCTATCCTATATGCTAATCATATTAACCCTATTCAGATTATATGAACAGATGTTATCATATCCAGATCTCAATCTATACTCCATCTTCTAATTTTATATAGATTATCACAGTAATTGTTGGCCAAACAATTAATCAATAAGCAAAAGATATAATAAACAATTCAATACAAATCAACTTTCATTCAATGGGAATGTTCAATTTAAACTACATACCAAGTTCCATTGCAATCTTAATGAAAATTTAGTTCATAATAATAATAAAGAAAAACATCATCCAAATTAATAATCCAAACATCTCAGATAATTACAAAAGATAAAAATAGAGAAGAGAAGAAGAAACTTTGAATTCGCTCAAATACTCTCTCTTTGATCTTCAGCCTTTGCAATATTCCTTCGTGTTTTTCTTCGTTGTTCTCTCTGTAAATCTCTTGAAAAATTGAGTGATACGTCTTTTCTAAAGTCTTCTCTATTTGTATTAGTCTCCCACCTCATTCAGATTCCTTTTGGCTTCAAAAACCCACTTGACAAAAGATGAAAAATCCTCCTTGAATCAAGACATGAGCGCTTAGCGCTCAACACGAAAGCCATTTCAAGCGCTTAGTGCTTGCTTGCCGAGACAACGTAATTACAAAAATGCCACTCAGCTCTTTTTTAATGATTTTTGACCTTTTTCTTCTCCAAAATGACCAATTTGTCCCTTCAGCTCCAACCTACAAGAAATAAACACAAAACACATAAAAAGATACTAAAAAATAATTAAAGATAACAATAATTAAGTTTAATAATATCGGATTCATAGGTATAAAACCTACTCATCACGGACCATCACTCCATTCCCCGACTAGTCCCGACTATGTTCTTATTTCCTTAAGATAACAATGAAAGCAAAGGGTGAGCTCAACTAGCCCAGTAAAGAATATTATGACTAAGATAATACAGAATAAATTATCATTAGCCTTCAATAGTGTAAAACTGATAGAATATAATAGACAACAAGCCTAACTGCAGCGGAATAAGTAATCCATTAGAAGAGTCAAGTAGAACATAATATCTTATATCTTCTATGATTTAAAAGTTCATCATCAATATTTTATCGCTGTAGCACAGTTCAATAAATAATCCATATCATCGAATTATCCATGCACTACGGGCCAAGGATATTCGATAGTATCACATCCATGAATTATCCATGTACTACGGGTCAAGGATAATCATTATTATCACATCCACGAATTATCCATGTACTACGGGCCAAATATATTCGTTAGTATCACCAGTGGTCATGATCATGTCAACAACTGTTTATCAATGCACTACGGGCCAATGAGGACTTTTACCACATCATTTATAATATTATGGGTCATGATTATACCATTACATAATTCATTGTCATAATCATATCAATCAACAGTCCATCTATGCACTACGAGTCAAATATGACTTTTATCACAATATAAGCATTAGGATGATAACAGTGATATAAGCATCAATCAAATGAAATCAAGGATAAATATTAAAGATTTTTAATTTATCAAGGGATTAAAAATGTCCAAATTATAAACATGATAACTGCTTTGTGGAGTAAAATTCAAAAATAATATTCACGTATCAAAAATAATTTGGATAGAAAATAATAAATTTTTCGTCGTGAATAGTATCCCATAAATAGTACCTTGTGAATAGTGTTTTATGAATAGTGTCGTACGTATAAATAGTACCGTATATATGAATAGTGTCGTATGCGACGCCCTCAAAATAAGTATACATCACCCATCTTGAGTCGCCAAATACATGGTACAGAATACAAATACAAACTTAATTATACAACCATCGTGAAATATACGACAAAACATAGCTGAGAGTTTAAACAGGAATATTGCCTTCTAGACAATATCCACCCTCAAATAGAGTCCTCATTATATTTATTGTCACACTATTTTATAAAATAGCGAGGACTACTAATACACCATTTCGGATCATCACTCCGTTCCCCGTCTAGTCCCGACTACGTTCTCATTTCCTGAAGAGAACAATGAAAGCAAAAAGGTGAGCTCAACTAGCCCAATAAGAAATATTATGACTAAGATAATGCAGAATAAATTAGCATTAGTCTTCAACAATGTTAAACTGATAAAATACAATAGACATCAAGTTTAACTGCAGCGGAATAAACAATCCATTAGAAGAGTCAAGTAGAGCATGATGTGAGACCCCAAAGTTTATGAATAAAGACTTAAATTTCTCGAAATATTTTTTTTAATATTATGGTGTGGATTTGATATAATGTCATAGTTGAGGGTGATATTTATAAATTTTGCAAAGTATACAAGTTGTTATAAAATATTCGTTTGGTCAGGGAATATCTGTACGACGGCACAATCATTGGTGAACCCACAACGGAAGTATTGTCGTAGTAATAAAACGACAGAAATATTTTTATGAAAATAACGGCGGAAGTTTTACCGTTAAAACTGTTGAACTACCTGGTAGTAAAAATACAGTAATACGCGTGGTTGCATAGTGGCACACGGTATTGGTTATTGATGCTTACTTGAGAAGTCACTCAGTTATACTAAATTATTGCTACAGTAATTGTTGCATCATATCTCTCATATTATTGATTCGATTATTGTCACAGTATCATCTGCATAATATTTTTTATATTATTAAATCAATAATTAAGACGACAAAGTTATTCATATTATTAAATTGCAATATTTACAATGTCTAGAAGTTCTGCCAATGAGAGGTTTGGTCACCTAATTGCGCACCAATAGGGAGAAATCTTTATTGGAAAGCCCCCTCTTTCCTGGGAACGACCTGATTGTTAAATATTGTGAGTTATGATATTAATAATGAATAAGTTCGTGTTGATTAAAAATGAATTTGATAGTTCCATTGTGTTGGGATTATTGGTGTTAGTTGAAATCAACATCTATTCCGATGATAATTGATGTGGGGGTTATATTGATAAATCGGGTAATTTATCGGATAAATGAGTAATTAATTGCTACTTATTCACATGCTTATATAACTATTTGTTCACATGTGTGTACTATTAATCACATTCATTTACTATTAGGGGAGTTGGTGCAAGATTGATAATACTTGCATGACTAAGTTAAAGATGGAGGTATAGATGGAGGTACTATACTGTAATTCGTATTTTCACATATCTAGAACTATTGATTCACATGATTTACTATTGATTCACATAATTTACTATTAGGGGAGGTGGTGCAAGATTGATAATACTTGCAGGACTAAATTAAAAATGAAAGAAAAGTTGGGGGTATTGTACAGTAATTTTTCGAGCCCCAAAACATGCAATTATTGAAATTATATTTTTTTATAAATAGAAGCTCATTCTTCCTTCATTTCTCACCAATTCACTAAAGCTTTAGAGCCATTATTATAGAGAGAAATTATAGAGAGAAAGAAGAAGAGAAGTCTGCTACCTCACTATTCCAGTATCCAGTCTTCTTTTGATATAAGGGATATTATTTGTTGTACTCGTAAGGGGTATTATTTCTTTCATATTCATGAAGAGAACTTCTGTTATTCCATTTTTTTTCATTATTCTGTTGGAATAACCTGTGAGACCCCAGATTTTATGAATAAAGATTTAAATTTCTTAAAATATTTTTTTGAATATTATGATGTGGATTTGATATAATGTTATAGTTATGGGTGATATTTACAAATTTTGCAAAGTATGCAAGTTGTTATAAAATATTTCTTTTGGTCAGGGAATATTCTTTTTGTCGGGAATATCCGTACGACGGCACAATCATTGGTGAACCCACAACGAAAGTATTGTCGTAGTAATAAAACGACAGAATCATCTTTTTATAAAAATATGGCGGAAATTTTACCGTTAAAATAGTTGAACTACTTTCATTAGTAAAGTAAAAATGAATATGTCTGGCGTGGTTGCATAGTAGCACACGGTATTAGTTATTGATGCTTACGTGAGAATTCACTCAGTTATACTCAATTATTGCTATAGTAATTGCTACATCATATCTCTCATATTATTGATTCGATTATTGTCACAGTATCATCTGCGTTATATGATATATTATTAAATCAATAATTGAGACGACAAAGTTATTCATATTATTAAATTTCAATATTTACAATGTCTAGAAGTTCTGTCAAGGAGAGGTTTGGTCACCTAATTGCGGCATGATAGGAGAAATCCTTATTGAAAGCCCTCTTTCTTTCGAGGAGCGACACGGTTGTTAAATATTGTGAGATATAATATTAATGATGAATAAGTTCATGTTGATTAAAGATGAATTTAATAGTTCTATTGTGTTGGGATTATTGGTGTTAGTTGAAATCGACATCTATTCCGATGATAATTGATATCTGGGGGTTATATTGATAAATCAGGTAATTTATCGGATAAATGAGCAATTAATTGCTATTAATTCACATGCTTATATAACTATTTGTTCACATGTGTGTACTATTGAATCACATTCTTATACTATTAGGGGAGTTGGTGCAAGATTGATAATACTTGCATGATTAAATTAAAAATGGAGGTATAGATGGAGGTACTATACCGTAATTCGTATTTTTACATGGTTATTACTATTGAATCACATGATTGAACTATTGATTCACATGATTTACTATTAGGGGAGGTGGTTCAAGTTTGATAATACTTGCAGGACTAAATTAAAAATAAAAGAAAAGTTGGAGGTATTGTACTGTAATTTTTTGAGCCCCAAAATGTGCAATTATCGAAACTATATTTTCCTATAAATAGAAGCTCATTCTTCCTTCATTTCTCACCAATTCACCAAAGCTAAAGAGCAATTATTATAGAGAGAAATTATAGAGAGAAAGAAGAAGAGCTAGAAGTCTGCTACATTTCTATTCTAGTATCCTGCTTTATTCTAAGGTAAGGGGTATTATTTGTTTCGTATTCATGAAGAGAGCTATTGTTATTCCATTCCTTATTATTATGTTGGAATAACCTGTATATGCGAAGTACCGCATACATGGTGAAATTCTTTTGTTATTCCATTCTTTATTATTATGTTGGAATAACCTGTATATGCAAAGTACTGCATAGATGGTGAAATTCTTCTATTATTCCGTTCTTTATTATTACGTGGAAATATCCTGTTTGTCTTGTTTATGCTTTAACCTAGTTCCATTATTTATTATTACATTGGAATATCACGCTGCTGGCAAGCAATTTCTCCCGACTTTTCGTTTCCATTCTTTATTATTATGTTGGAATATCCTGTCGGTGCGGATCACGCCTGACCTGGTTTCATTCTTTAATATTCTGTTGGGAATAAACTGTTTGTGTGGTCTCTATCGTATGCATGGTGAATCCTTCTGTTATTCCATTCTTTATTATTCTGTTGGAATAACATGTCTATGTGGATTACCACATGCATGGTGAATGATCCTTTGTATTCATTCCTTATTAAATTGTGGAAATGATCTGATTATGATGAAAGTCATAATAAAAGCATTGGACTGAATGAAAATCATGGGTATATGTAGTATTAGTAAGTGTTATGATAAGTTATATTGGTTATTATGTGAAAACATGAAAGTTTCTTAGAAATCACAAAGAGTTGAAAACTCAGATTTTGGTGAAAATGGAACATGAAATTCAATTGACCATATCTCCTATTATATTTCGAATTTTTGAGTGTGGTCAAGTTCTAGATTTAGATCTACGAGTCTTATAACTTATCCAAGTGGAATTAATGGAAAAGGTGTTGTAAATTTTCGTGTGGACTAATTTTAGCAAAGGAGTCAAAAGCTGCAATTTTTAAAAAAGTTACTGTCCAGAATTTTAAAAGGGCATTTTCAGCCATTTAATTTGTGAGAAAAATTCCGGCCTTTTGGGACATGAAAGTATATGGTATAAAGAACCTCCTGTCCAAAAATAAGCTCATTCCGACTTAAAATGTGAAAGTTATGACCATTTCAATATTTAGATTTTTTCGACGAAAAACGTTATAACCGGAGTTCTATAACTCCGATGATCATGAAATTTAAACTTGAAGTTCACGTTAACATGTGTAAGATCCTGCCAAGATTTGGGAATTTCTGGAGTTAAACTTGAGGTAGCTAATTTCTTAAGGAATTAATTAGAAATTGATTTTTGAAAAATAGTAAATGAATTTTAAAAATTTTGAGAAAAATATATGTTCAATATGGGACTATATTCTGCTAAATCCCAGAAAAGAAATATTTTTGGGACTGATTTGGTATTTTTCATGAAAATAATCTAGTTATGAGTAAATGAGTTAAATATGTTATGTGAAGTAACAAAGTTGAAAAATAGGATTTTATGGCTTGGGAATCCTATATAAGGTATATGCAAATTTTTGATGAGTGATTTGATCATTGGTGATGAAATCTTATGAGTATGACATTTTTGAATGATTAAATGCATTATGTGGTAAAGTGTAAACAATTGAAATAAATTGTTTATAAGTTTAAGAAGTGATTAAAATATTGTTATAATATTAACAATTTTAGATTATGAGTTATTTAAGTGATTGATAATATTTGGATAAATTTAAAGTCTTTAATATTTTTCCTTGTTTCCGTTTGATTAATGCTTATATTGTGATGAAAGTTTTCATTGGCTTACGTTCAAGATGGACTTGGTGTGATTATGACCAGGGATTATTCGGTATAATTATGACCGTTATATAATGAATGATGTGGTAAAAGTCCTCAGTGGCCTGTAGTGCATTGATAGACAGTTTTTGGTATGATTATGACCAGGGATTATTTGGTATAGTTATGACCATTGATGATTTAATGAATATCATTGGCCCGTAGTGCAGGGATGATTCAATGATGTGGTTTATTTATTAAGCTGAGTCTCAGCTATAAAAATTGATGAAAATATTTTTAAATAATAGAAGATAGTAGATTTTATGCTCTACTTGACTCTTCTAATGGATTGCTTGTTCCGCTGCGGTTAAACTTGATGTCTATTGTATTTTATCAGTTTAACATTGTTGAAGACTAATGATAATTTGTTCTGCATTATCTTAGTCATAATATTTCTTACTAGGCTAGTTGAGCTCACCCTTTCTTTCACTGTTCTCTTCAGGAAATGAGAATATAGCTGAGATGAGTCGGGGAATGGAGTGATGGTCCAGATGATAGCATTAGTAGTCCTCACTATTCTGTTAAATAGTGTGATAATAAATGTAATGAGGACTCCATTGAGTTTGTATACTGCCCTAGATGACAATATCGTTATTAAAACTAAAGAGATTATGTTTTGTCGTATTTTACCATTGTCAGTATAATTAAGTTGTATTTGAATTTTGTACCATATATTTGGCGACTCAAGATGGGTGATGTATACCTAATTTAGGGGGTGTCACATAACCTGTATACGTGGTCTACCCTATACTTGGTGAAATTCTTCTGTTATTGCATTCTTTATTATTCGGTTAGAATATCCTCACATGCAATGCTTTCTGTGGGACTTGGTTCCGCTTCTTTATTATTACATTGGAATATCTTCTTATGCATGCGTTTTACACCGACTGGTTCCGCCTCTTTATTATCTGTTGGAATATCCTATACATGCGTTTTATGCTGGACTGGTTCCGTTATTTATTATTACGTTGGAATAACTTTATCTGTCACAATCTGTATATGTATGGTGATTTCGCTGTTATTCCATTCTTTATTATTCATTTGGAATATCACATGCGGTCGTATTACGCTTTGACTGGTTCCGATTATTTATTATTACTTTGGAATAACTTTATCTATGCTCTGAATCTTAGCATGCATAGTGATTTCTTTTGTTATTCCATTCTTTTATTTCTCTTGCTTGCACTCAACGTTTAAATTTAACTCAAGAGAAGTTAGGCTTTGACTTATTGGTTGAAACTTCGTTAGCAGAAACCTTTGTTACCTCCACTGTTTATTAATCTTGTTTGATTCAAATCGACACTTTCACGTTACCTATCGATCTTATCTCTTTGAAAATACTTGCATTTGATGTGATTTTAGAAATCGATTGGTTAACTACTCATCATGCTTTTCGTAAGGTTGTTAGCTTTCATATTCCTAACCAAACTGTTATGCGAATTCAAGCAACCAAACCACTAAAGTCAATCATTGTCATATCAAGCCATAAGTAAAGAGCCCCGATCCTTTCGTTGTTGACTTCCTTGTGTGGAATGCACCGAAGTCAGACTTTCTGTCGGCGACATCGTGAATGATGATGACAAGTTGATAGATATCAATGTGACGTACCATCCAAGTCATGGATGAGAGCCACAGTTTTGAATGTTATTTCTATTGTTAATAAATTTTCTAACGTATTCTTGAAGACTTCTTAGCCTACCCTAGAGCATGAAATCAAATTTGGTATTGACCCCAGTACGAAACCCATTTCTAAAACCCTTAAATATTCTTTAACCAAAATAAACGTATCATGCGCCAAGGACATTGGCTCGAGCTGTTGAAGATCATGATCGTACCATTCAATATCATCGTGGAAGAGCGAACGTGGTAGCTGACGCGTTGAGTAGAAGATCGTATGCGTTTACGAGTGAGATGTTGTTAACATAAAAACCCATTTCGTATAACTTACAAATGATGAAGATAGAGTTAAAGACTCTAGGGACCCACGTGAAGATAACAAATATACGAGTAGAATCGACTTTAATCGATAAAGTTAAAGTTCTTTCAAGCTACACAATTTAGAATCGATGAATGTGAAAAAGAAGGTTCAAGAAGGCGTTATCTCAACGCTCTATTTAATTGGCCCATTTGAAATCCTCGATAGAGTAGGATCTGTGGCCTATAGACTCGTTTTACCGCCAAGTATGTCACGTGTTCATAACGTTTTTCACGTATCGTTGTTAGTAAAAACTTAGTCTTGGGGGACTTTGGAGCCAAATTTTGGAATAATTAATGAATCTAAAAAATTATTAAATCATGGGGGTTTTATAGAGCATGTTACAAGCTTTCCGTAGCCTCGAAAACAGACTAATTCTGATAACGGACGAAGAAGTTATGAATATTTAAAGTATGCGCGTCAAAAGTTGCAAAGTCTGGAAAATTGGAGCTAAGTGTCAAGGGTCGAGCACCTAGGCGCTAGACTCGGCGCTTAGATTCTGCTCTTGGGTGCCTAGGCGCTTACCCAAGGCCAAATCTGGGCGCCTAGGTGCTGGTCAAGTGTTAAGCCAAAATCTGTCCGGACGTCCTTTAGTAAATTGGGCATAACTTTTTCATACGAACTCCGATTGAGGTGATTCAGGATGATTCGAAAAGTTAACGAGTAGACATATAACTTTCATTTTTTATATTTTGAGATTTGAGGTCGGTATCAAGGCCTACAATGGCTATTTTAGGGACTAATGTGCATTCAGAGGCAATCGGAAGACATCGGGCATGCACGTATGCAATGTATAATGTTTTCGACGATAAAGGTATTCAAGGTTATACCTCAAGAGTTGAAATATGAAATAAAGTCAAGGTATCCTCACCTCTTCGGCATACCAGGTACGTACGTAAATTTCGAGGGCGAAATTTCATAAGGAGGGGAGATTGTGAGACCCCAAAGTTTATGAATAAAGATTTAAATTTCTCGAAATATTTTTTTTAATATTATGGTGTGGATTTGATATAATGTCATAGTTGAGGGTGATATTTATAAATTTTGCAAAGTATGCAAGTTGTTATAAAATATTCGTTTGGTCGGGGAATATTCTTTTTGTCGGGAATATCCGTACGACAGAAAAATTATTGGTGAACCCACAACGGAAGTATTGTCGTAGTAATAATACGACATAAATATTTTTATGAAAATAACGGCGGATGTTTTACCGTTAAAACTGTTGAACTTCCCGGTAATAAAAGTACAGTAATACGCATGGTTGCATAGTGGCACACGGTATTGGTTATTGATGCTTACGTGAGAAGTCACTCATTTATACTCAATTATTGCTACAGTAATTGTTGCATCATATCTCACATATTATTGATTCGATTATTGTCACAGTATCATCTGCATAATATTTTATATATTATTAAATCAATAATTAAGACGACAAAGTTATTCATATTATTAAATTGCAATATTTACAATGTCTAGAAGTTTTGTCAAGGAGAGGTTTGGTCACCTAATTGCGCACCAATAGGGAGAAATCCTTATTGGAAAGCGCCCCCTTTCCAGGGAACGATCTGGTTGTTAAATATTGTGAGTTATGATATTAATGATGAATAAGTTCGTGTTGATTAAAGATGAATTTGATAGTTCCATTGTGTTGGGATTATTGGTGTTAGTTGAAATCAACATCTATTCCGATGATAATTGATGTGGGGGTTATATTGATAAATCGGGTAATTTATCGGATAAATGAGCAATTAATTGCTACTTATTCACATGCTTATATAACTATTTGTTCACATGTGTGTACTATTAATCACATTCATTTACTATTAGGGGAGTTGGTGCAAGATTGATAATACTTGCATGATTAAGTTAAAGATGGAGGTATAGATGGAGGTACTATACTGTAATTCGTATTTTCACATGTCTAGAACTATTGATTCACATGATTTACTATTGATTCACATTATTTACTATTAGGGGAGGTGGTGCAAGATTGATAATACTTGCAGGACTAAATTAAAAATGAAAGAAAAGTTGGAGGTATTGTACAGTAATTTTTTGAGCCCCAAAACATGCAATTATTGAAATTATATTTTTTTATAAATAGAAGCTCATTCTTCCTTCATTTCTCACCAATTCACTAAAGCTTTAGAGCCATTATTATAGAGAGAAGTTATAGAGAGAAAGAAGAAGGGAAGCCTGCTACCTCACTATTCCAGTATCCAGTCTTCTTTTGAGGTAAGGGATATTATTTGTTGTACTCGTAAGGGGTATTATTTTTTCGTATTCATGAAGAGAACTTACATTATTCCATTTTTCATTATTACATTGGAATAACTTTTGTATCTGCTGATACACCCTATACTTGGTGAAATTCTTACATTATTCCATTCTTTATTATTCGGTTAGAATATCCCGTCTGCATGCATTTTATCGCCGGGACCTAGTTTCGCTCTTTATTATTACATTGGAATATCTTGTACATGCATTTTTACGCCGACCGTTCCGTCTTTATTATCCTGTTGGAATATCCCAGATGTATGCGCGTTTCTGGCCGGACTGATTCCGTTATTTATTATTACATTGGAATAACTTGTCATCCGGCAGTACCGCATGCATGGTGATTTTTGTTGTTATTCCATTCTTTATTATTCTGTTGGAATATCCTGTCGGTGCGTATTACGCTTAACCTGGTTCCGTTATTTATTATTCTATTGGAATAACATGTCTACGCGAAGTACCGCATGAATGGTGATTTCTTTTGTTATTCCATTCTTTATTATACTCAGTTGGTTAAAGTTTTGACTTCTATACTCCATGAAATTAGTGGAATATCCTTGATATTTGCGCTTCATCCAGTATCTTTTTATGAAAATATTTTTCTGAGAATTCTTGAATTTTACTCTAAAAAGAAGTATTATGTTGATAATTTGGACGTTATTAGTTCCTGAATACATTAATTCTTGAACTTGTTTTATTAAATTCTTATATCATTGTCATCATCCTAATGTTTATATTTTTTTTTGAAAGTCATTTGTGGCCTGTAGTGTATTGATGGACTTGGTATGATTATGACCAGGAATTATTCGATGTAATCATGACCGTAATGTTACAAATGATGTGATAAAAGTCCTCATTAGCTCGTAGTTCATTGATGGAAAGTTGTTGGTATGATCATGACCATTGGTGAATACACGAATATCCTTGGCCGTAATGCATGGATAATTTGTGGTTGTGATACTAATGAATATCCTTGGCCGTAGTGCAGGGATGATGTGGATTATTTATTAAAATCGAGTCTCAAATGATAAAAAGTGATGAAAACCTTTTAAATCATAAAAGATAGTAGATTTTATTCTCTACTTGACTCTTTTAATGGATTATTATTCATTGCAGCTTAAACTTGATGTCTATTGTATTTTATCGGTTTAACATTGTTGAAGACTAATGATAATTTATTCTGCATTATCTTAGTCATAATATTTCTTACTGGGCTAGTTGAGCTCACCCTTTTACTTTCATTGTTCTCTTCAGGAAATGAGAACGTAGCAGGGACTAGTTGGGGAACGGAGTGACGATCCAGTTAATAGCATTTGTAGTCCTCACTATTCTGTTAAGTAGTGTGACAATAAATGTAATGAGGACTCCATTGAGTGTGGATATTGTCTAGATGACAATATTCTTATTAAAACTCTTAGATTATGTTTTGTCGTATTTTACACGACTGTTGTATAATTAAGTTGTATATGAATTTTCTACCATGTATTTGGCGACTCAAGATGGGTGATGTATACCTATTTTGGGGGCGTCACACATGATATCTACTATCTTCTATGATTTAAAATATTTTCATCAATTTTTGTCGCTGAGACTCAGCTTAATAAATAAACCACATCATCGAATCATCTTTGCACTATGGGCCAATGATATTCATTAAATCATCAATGGTCATGACTATACCGAATAATCCCTGGTTATAATCATACCAAAAACTATCCATCAATGCACTACAGGCCACTAAGGACTTTTACTACATCATTTACAACATTACAGGTCATGATTATACCGAATGATCCCTGGGCATAATCATACCGAGTCCATCTATACACGTAAGACAAAGATGACTTTCATCACAATATAAGCATGAGGATGATGACAATGACATAATAATTCAATAAAACAAGTTCAAGAATAAATTTTAAAGATTTATAAGTTAATTTATCCACGAAATCAATAACGTCCAAATTGTCAACATGATCTTCGATTTGTGAGTAAAATTCAAGAATGCTCGGAAGAATATTTTCATGAAAAGATCTTCGGATGAAGCGTAAATATCCGAGATATTCTACTAATTTCATGGAGTATAAAAGTCAAAACTTTAACCAACCGAGTATAATAGAATATATGAAATTGAAATGGATTTTTGCCTTATGCGATAATCCACGTAGACAGATCATTTCCATAATTTAATAAGGAATGAATACGAAGGATCATTCACCATGCTTTTATTCCAACAGAATAATAAAGAATGGAATAACAGAAGAATTCACCAGACATGCGATAGACGTGCAGACAGGTTATTCCAATAGAATAATAAAAAATAGAACCAGGTCATGCGTAATTCACACAAACAGGATATTCCAACAGAATAATAAAGAATGGAACCAGGTCATGCGTAATCCGCACCAAACGGGATATTCCAACGAATAATAAGGAATGGAATAACAACGAAATTCACCGAATACGTGCGATGAGCCGCGCAGAACAAGTTATTCCAACAGAATAATAAAGAATGGAATAACAGAAAAATTTCACCATGTATGCGGTACTTCGCATAGACAGATTATTCTAACACAATAGTAAAGAATGGAATAACAACCCTTACGAGTATTGAAAGAAAATAACTCTCTTTATGAATACGAAAGAATAATACCCCTTACCTTAGAAGAATATGGATATTGGACTAGTGAGGTAGCAAACTTCTCTTCTTCTATTATTTCTCTCTATAATAATTGCTCTAAAGCTTTAGTGAATTGGTGAGAAATGAAGGAAGAATGAGCTTCTATTTATAGGAAAATATAGTTTGATAATTGCACGTTTTGGGGCTCAAAATATTGATCTGATACCTTGACTTTTCTTTCATTTTAATTTAGTCCTACAAGTATTATCAAACTTGCACACTCCCCAATAGTAAATCATGTGAATTAATAGTTTATTCATGTGACTCAATAGTATAATCATGTGAAAAAACTAATTACAATATAGTACCTTATTTATACCTCCATCTTTAATTTAGTCATCTGCAAGTATTATCAATCTGCACACTCCTCTAATAGTACATGAATGTGAATCAATAGTACACACATGTGAACAAATAGTTATATGCATGTGAATTAATAGCAATTAATTGCTCATTTATCCGATTAATTACCCAATAACTTTCATATATCAATTATTATTGAAATAAATGCCGATTTCCACTAACACTAATAATTCCCACACAATGGAACTATCAATTTCATCTTTAATCAACACGAACTTATTCATCATTAATATTATAATTCACAATATATTAACAACCCGAATTCGTTCCCGGAAAGAGGTGGCTTTCGATAAGGATTTCTCCTATTGGCGAATAATTAGGTGACGAAACCTCTCTTGTGGAACTTCTAGACATTATCAATATTGAAAATAATAATATGAATAACTTTTTAAATCATAAGTATTGATTTAATAATATATCATATTACTGCGGATGATCTTGTGATAATAAGCGAATCGATAATATGAGAGATATGATCACGAATTCTTTATGTAGCAATAATTGAGTATAAGCGGGTGACTTCTCACGTAAGCATCGATAATCAATCTGGTGTCTTCTTATCGACCACAGCGTATTCTTTGTACTTTTACTCTTAGGGTAGTTCAACGGTTTAATGGTAAAACTTCATAGTTATTTTTATAAAAGATAATTATGTCGTTTTCTAACTTCTGATGATACTTGGTTGTAGGGTCCACCAATGATTGTGCCGTCGTCTGAATATTCCCGATCGACCAATCGAATATTATATAACCACTTGCTTACTTTGCAAAATTTGTAAATATTATCCACAACTATAACATTATATTATATCCACACCATAACATTCAAAAATATATTTCGAGAGAAATTAATCTTTATTCATAAAATTTGGGGTCTTACAACTTCCCCTTCTTATGAAATTTCATCCTCGAAATTAGGGTGCGTACCTGGTATGTCGAAGAGGTGAGAATACCTTGATTTCATTTCAGATTCTAACTCCTAGGTCATTTCTTCAACATCGTGGTTTCTCCACAAAACTTTGACTTGAGGTATAACTTTAGAGCGTAGAATATGTGAGACCCCAAAGTTTATAAATAAAGATTTAAATTTTTCGAAATATTTTTTTTAATATTATAGTGTGGATTTGATATAATGTCATAGTTGAGGGTGATATTTATAAATTTTGCAAAGTATGCAAGTTGTTATAAAATATTCGTTTGGTCGGGGAATATTCTTTTTCGGAATATCCGCATGCGAGGCACAATCATTAGTGAACCCACAAAAAGTATTATCAAGTAGTAATAAAATGATGTAAATATTTTATGAAAATAATGGCGGAAGGTTTACCGTTAAAACCGCTGAACTATCCCAGTTAGTAAAAGTACAAATGAATGGCGTGGTTCGCATAAAGGGCACACCTGTATTGGTTATTGATGCTTACGTGAGAAGTCACTCGCTTTATACTCAATTATTGCTACAAGATTCACGCATCATATCTCTCATATTATTAATTCGATTATTGTCACAAAGATCATCTGCATAATATTTTATATATTATTAAATCAATAATTAAGACGACAAAGTTATTCATATTATTAAATTGTAATATTTACAATGTCTAGAAGTTCTGCCAAGGAGAGGTTTGGTCACCTAATTGCGCGCCAATAGGGAGAAATTCTTATTGGGAATCGTACTCTTTCCTGGAAACGACCTGGTTGTTAAATATTGTGAGTTATGATATTAATGATGAATAAGTTCGTGTTGATTAAAGATGAATTTGATAGTTCCATTGTGTTGGGATTATTGGTGTTAGTTGAAATCAACATCTATTTCGATGATAATTGATGTCTGGGGGTTATATTGATAAATCGAGTAATTTATCGGATAAATGAGCAATTAATTGCTACTTATTCACATGCTTATATAACTATTTGTTCACATGTGTGTACTATTAATCACATTCATTTACTATTAGGGGAGTTGGTGCAAGATTGATAATACTTGCATGACTAAGTTAAAGATGGAGGTATAGATGGAGGTACTATACTGTAATTCGTATTTTCACATGTCTAGAACTATTGATTCACATGATTTACTATTGATTCACATGATTTACTATTAGGGGAGGTGGTGCAAGATTAATAATACTTGCAGGACTAAATTAAAAATGAAAGAAAAGTTGGGGGTATTGTACAGTAATTTTTTGAGTCCCAAAACGTGCTATTATTGAAATTATATTTTTTTATAAATAGAAGCTCATTCTTCCTTCATTTCTCACCAATTCACTAAAGCTTTAGATCCATTATTATAGATAGAAATTATAGAGAGAAAGAAGAAGAGAAGTCTGCTACCTCACTTATTCCAAGATCCATCTTCTTTTGAGGTAAGGGATATTATTTGTTGTACTTTCGTAGGGGTATTATTTCTTTTCGTATTCATGAAGAGAACTTCATTATTCCATTTTTTCATTATTACATTGGAATATCCTCGTCTATCGCGTTTCTGGCCCTGACACTTACATCTTTATTATTCATTAGAATATCTTGTGCATGCATGCGTTTTACAGGACTGGTTCCGTCTTTATTATTCTGTTGGAATATCCTGTCTGTGCATTTTACGTCGGACCTGGTTCCGTTATTTATTATTCTGTTGGAATAACCTGTCTATGCGAAGTACCGCATGCATGGTGATTTCTGTTGTTATTCCATTCTTTATTATTCTATTAGAATATCCTGTCGGTGCGTATTACGCCTGACCTGGTTCCGTTATTTATTATTCTGTTGGAATAACCTGTCTATGTGAAGTACCGCATGCATGGTGATTTCTTTTATTATTCCATTCTTTATTATACTCAGTTGGTTAAAGTTTTGCTACTTTATACTCCATGAAATTAGTGGAATATCCTTGATATTTGTGCTTCATCCAATATCTTTTCATGGAAATATTCTTCTGAGCATTCTTGAGTTTTACTCTACAAAGAAGTACCATGTTGACAATTTGAACGTTATTAGTTCCTGAATAAATTAATTCTTGAACTTATTTTATTGAATTCTTATATCATTGTCATCATCCTCATGTTTATATTTTTTTTTTGAAAGTCATCTGTGGCCTGTAGTGCATAGATGGACTTGGTATGATTATGACCAGGGATTATTCGGTGTAATTAAGACCGTAATGTTACAAATGATGTGATAAAAGTCCTCATTGGCCCGTAGTTCATTGATGGACAGTTGTTGGAATGATCATGACCATTGGTGAATACACGAATATCCTTAGTCGTAGTTCATGGAAAATTTGTAGTTGTGATACTAATGAATATCCTTGGCCGTAGTGCAGGGATGATGTGGATTATTTATTAAGTTGAGTCCCAGCGATAAAAGTGATGAAAAACCTTTTAAATCATAAAAGATAGTAGATTTTATTCTCTACTTGACTCTTTTAATGGAATGCTTATTCTATAGCGAGCTAAACTTGATGTCTATTGTATTTTATCGGTTTAACATTGTTGAAGACTAATGATAATTTATTCGCATTATCTTAGTCATAATATTTCTTCTTTGGGCTAGTTGAGCTCACCCTTTTACTTTCATTGTTCTCTTGAGAAATGAGAACGTGGCGAGGACTAGTCGGGGAGCGGAGTGACGGTCCGGAGATAATAGCATTAGTAGTCCTCACTATTCAGTTAAATAGTGTGATAATAAATGTAATGAGGACTCAATTGAGTGTGGATATTGTCTAGATGACAGTATTTATATTAAAACTCACAGCATATGTATTGTAATATATTACATGACGGTTGTATAATTAAGTTTGTATTTGTATTCTGTACCATGTATTTGGCTACTCAGAATAGGTGATGTATACCTATTTTGGGGGCGTCACAGTTGGTATCAAAGCTTAGGGATATGATCCTGGTTGAGATGTGAGACAAGAACTAGGAGGGAGAGATGGGAATTCCTTATTTAGTATGACCTACCTAAGTTTATTTGGTATTTAATTGGTCGGTCAGAGTATAGGGATAATATGTGATATGTCAATTAACCCTTGTTTTGTGACAGTGTTTGAAAATGGCATCTAAAAATGATGAGATAAGCAATTGAGCAAAATAATATGATCGTATCGCAGAGCGAGGCTAAGTTTGCAGATTTATCCCGGTTTGTATCCCATTTGGTCGATAATGAGGAGCGAATGATGCGAATGTTTCTAAGATTTTTAAAACCCGATATACGTCAATACCTCATTTTTCATAAACTTTGTTTATATTCAGATGTTGTGAATAGGGCTCAGTTATTGGAGCACGATAATGAGTTAGCACAACCAAAAGGTAACGACCAACAACACGATAATAATCGTATCGGTGGCAACGGCCATCGAACAATGATGACCATCGTGGGGGAAATTATCATGCCAAGAATGATAACCACTTCGGTGGTAATTATGACCAAGATAATAAAAGTGGAAATTTCAAGAAGAGAAGGTCATTTAGCCCGATTTTATCGTTCACCGAAGACAAGTCCAGTTGGGACGGTGGCACCAATGGCGGATACGGACAAAACAAAGTCGGTGGTTTCAGGAAGAGCGTTTTTCGTGACTTCTCAAAAAGCGAGTAACCCAAACGAAGTTAGCACGGGTTAGTTAATTATAAATTCTTGCGAAGTCTATACCTTATTAGATACCGGTTCTACCCATTCTTTTATTTCTCTTGCTTGCACTCAACGTTTAAATTTAACTCAAGAGAAGCTAGACTTTGACTTATTGGTTGAAACTTCATTAGCAGAAACCTTTGTTACCTCCACTGTTTATTAATCTTGTTTGATTTAAATCGACACTTTCACGTTACCTGTCGATCTTATCTCTTTGAAAATACTTGCATTTGATGTGATTTTAGAAATCGATTGGTTAACTACTCATCATGCTTTTAGTAAGGTTGTTAGCTTTCATATTCTAACCAACCTTGTTATGCGAATTCAAGCAACCAAACCACTAAAGTCAATCATTGTCATATCAAGCCATAAGTAAAGAGCCCCGATCCTTTCGTTGTTGACTTCCTTGTGTGGAATGCACCGAAGTCAGACTTTATGTAGGCGACATCGTGAATGACGATGGCAAGTTGATAGATATCAATGTGGCGTACTATCCAATTCATGGATGAGAGTCACAGTTTTGAATGATATTTCTATTGTTAATAAATTTTATAATGTATTCTTGAAGACTTCTTAGCCTACCCTAGAGCATGAAATCAAATTTGGTATTGACCCCAGTACAAAACCCATTTCTAAAACCCTTAAATATTCTTTAACCAAAACAAACGTATCATGCGCCAAGGACATTGGCTCGAGCTGTTAAAGATTACGATCGTACCATTCAATATCATCGTGGAAGAGCGAACATGGTAGCTGACGCGTTGAGTAAAAGATCGTATGCGTTTACGAGTGCGATGTTGTTAATATAAAAACCCATTTCGTATAACTTACAAATGATGAAGATAGAGTTAAAGACTCTAGGGACCCACGTGAAGATAACAAATATACGAGTAGAATCGACTTTAATCGATAAAGTTAAAGTTGCTCAAGCTACACACCTGAATCTGTTGAATGTGAAGAAGAAGGTTCAAGAAGGCGTTATCTCAACCCTCGATTTAATTGGCCCATTTGGAATAACCTGTCTATGCGAAGTACCGCATGTATGGTGATTTCTTTTGTTATTCCATTCTTTATTATACTCAGTTGGTTAAAGTTTTGACTTCTATACTCCATGAAATTAGTGGAATTTCCTTGATATTTTCTCTTCATCCAGTATCTTTTCATGGAAATATTCTTCTGAGCATTCTTGAATTTTACTCTACAAAGAAGTATCATGTTGACAATTTAGACGTTATTAGTTCCTGAATTAATTAATTCATGAACTTGTTTTTATTGAATTCTTATATCATTGTCATCATCCTCATGTTTATATTTTTATTTTGAAAGTCATCTGTGGCCTATAGTGCATAGATGGACTTGGTATGATTATAACCAGGGATTATTCGGTGTAATCATGACCGTAATGTTACAAATGATGTGGTAAAAGTCTTCATTGGCCCATAGTTCATTGATGGACAGTTGTTGGCATGATCATGACCATTGGTGAATACACGAATATCCTTGGCCGTAGTCATGGATAATTTGTGGTTGGATAATATCCTTGTGTAGTCATGGATAATTTGTGGTTGTGAATAATGAATATCCTTGGTAGTAGTCTGCGGGGATGATGTGGATTATTTATTAAATTTGAGCCCAATGATAAAAGTGATGAAAAACCTTTTAAATCATAAAAGATAGTAGATTTTATTCTCTACTTGACTCTTTTAATGGATTGCTTATTCATTTGTAGTTAAACTTGATGTCTATTGTATTTTATCAGTTTAACATTGTTGAAGACTAATGATAATTTATTCGCATTATCTTAGTCATAATATTTCTTCTTGGGCTAGTTGAGCTCACCCTTTTACTTTCATTGTTCTCTTGAAATGAGAGCGTGGCGAGGGGACTAGTCGGGGAAGCGGAGTGGCGGTCCGAGATAATAACATTAGTAGTCCTCCTCACTATTACATTAAATAGTGTGATAATAAATGTAATGAGGACTCGATTGAGTGTGGATATTGTCTAGATGACAATATTTGTATTAAAACTCACAACATATGTATTGTAGTATATTACACGACGGTTGTATAATTAAGTTTGTATTTGTATTCTGTACCATGTATTTGGCGACTTAGAATAGGTGATGTATACCTATTTTGGGGGCGTCACAGAATATGATCCTTCTTATCCAAGATTTTAGCAGGTACCTTTTCATACGTTAAATCTTCCGCTATCTCGTCCGGTTATAATTCAATAATGTGGTTCGGGTCTTTCACATATTTTTGTAACATAGATATGTGAAAAACGTTATGAACATGAGACATACTTGGCGGTAAGGCGAGTCTATAGGCCACAGTTCCTACTCGATCGAGGACTAAAAATAGGCCAATGAATCGAGGATTGAGCTTTCATCTCTTTCTAAATCTTGTAACTCCTTTCCATGGAGCAACACGTAACAACACATGATCTCCAATATTGAATTCCACGTCTTTTCGATGAAGATCAGCATAGCTCTTTTATCGATTTTGTGAGGTTTTTATATGTTGTCAGATTATTTGAATCTTTTTCGTAGTCATACGTACCAACTCCGGTCCCAACAACGTTGCTTCACCCACCTCATCCCAGCATACTAGAGAATGACACTTTCTTCCATACAACGCCTCAAATGGAGCCATGCCAATACTTGCTTGATAACTGTTATTGTAGGAAAACTCCACCAATGGTAAGAACTTGTCCCAACTTCCCTTGATGTCATGGATACAAAGTCTTAATAAATCTTCAAGAGTTTGAATAGTCCTTTCCGACTGCCCATCCGTTTGAGGATGATATGCCGAACTAAATCGTAAATCTGTGCCCATAGCTTTTTGCAAACTAACCCAAAATCTTGAAGTGAATCTTGGGTCTCGATCAAAAACTATGGATATTGGCATACCATGCAATCTTACAATCTCATTTATATACATACTAGCAAGACGTTCAAGTGTATAAGTTTTTCGTATCGGTAAAAAATGAGCAGACTTGGTCAATCTATCAACAATGACCCAAATCGCATCTATGCCTTGAGAAACTTTGGGAAGGCCAGTAACGAAATCCATGGTGATGTGTTCCCACTTCCATTCTGGAATTTCAAGTGGTTGCAATGGACCTTTTGGCACTTGATGCTCCGCCTTGACTCGTTGACAAGTTAGACACCTTGAGATAAACCCCGCTATCTCTCTTTTCATATTCCTCTACCAAAATGTATGTAAGAGATCACGATATATTTTGGTACTCCCAGGATGGATTGTAAACGGTGTGTTGTGTGCCTCCATCATGATTTTATACTTCAAGTCGGAATCGTTAGGAACACAAAGTCTGGAGTTGACTCAAAGTATTCCTTCTTCATCGATTCTTGCTTCCAGAATAGTACATTCTTACACTTTCTTCTTCATACGCATCAGCTCCAGGTTTGTAGTTTGAGCAGCTTTAACTTTATCGATTAAAGTCGGTTCTACTCGTATATTCGCCATCATCACATGGGTCCCTAGAGTCTTTAACTCTATCTCCATCCTTCGTAAGTCATACAAAATGGGTCTTTGCGTTGACAATATTGCACTCGTGCATATGTATGATCTTCTACTCAATGCGCCGCCTACTACATTCGCTTTCGAGGATGGTATTGGATGGTATGATCATAATCTTTCAACGACTCGAGCCATCATCGTTGCTTAGCATGTTGAGTTCCTTTTGAGTGAAGAAATATTTGAGGCTTTTATTATCCGTATAGATCTCCATCTTCTCTCCATACAGGTAATGCCTCCAAATCTTAAGCGCAAAAATGACTGCTGCCAACTCTAGATCATGAGTAGGATAATTCTTCTCACATTCTTTGAGTTGTCGAGAGGCATAGGCTATGACTTTCCCATGTTGCATGAGAACACATCCTAACCCTTTGCCTGAAGCATCACTGTAGATGAAAAATCCCTCCAAGCCAATTGGTATTGTCAGAACAGGTGCTAAAATGAGTCTTCTCTTGAGTTCTTGAAAACTCTTCTCACATTCCTCGCTCCAACCAAACTTTGTATCTTTTCGAGTCAGCTGCGTTAATGGAGTAGCGATTCGAGAAATCCTTCTACGAATCTCCGATAATAACCAGCTAAGCCGAGAAAGCTACGTACTTGGATCACTGACTTAGGTTGCTCCCAGCTTTGAATTGCTTCAATATTTGTAGGGTCAACAGATATTTCATGATTTAATATCACGTGCCCAAGGAATGCAACTTCCTCAAGCCAGAACTCACATTTCTTCAACTTGGCATATAGCTTGTTTTCACGAACCTTTTGGAGTATCAGCCTCAAGTGTTGCTCATGGTCTTCACGGGTTTTGGAGTATATAAGGATGTCATCAATAAAGACGACCACAAAGTGATCCAAATATTCCTTGAATACTCGGTTCATCATGTCCATGAAGGCAGCATGAGCATTAGTCAATCCAAAAGACATGACTAGGAATTCATAATGCCCGTCTTAGGGATTACGGCGATCTTTGGAATGTCATCAATTTTAATCTTCAACTGATGATATCCGAAATAAAGATCAATCTTTGAAAAGAATTTGGCTCCTTGCAACTGGTCAAACAGGTCATCAATGCGAGGTAACTGGTACCTATTTTTGATGGTGACATGATTCAACTCCCGATAATTTGTATACTATCATCTTTCTTCTTAACGAATAGAACAGGAGCACCCTAAGGAGACGTACTAGGACGAATAAAACTGATGTCTAATAATTCTTGTAGTTGGGGTTTTAACTCCTGAAGTTCAATAGGAGCCATTCGATATGGGGCTTTGGAAATGGGTTTTGCACCAGATTCAAAGTCGATACAAAATTCAATTTCACGCTCTGGGGGTAGGCCAGGAAGTTCTTCAGGGAATACGTCAGGAAATTTATTAATAATAGAAATATCCTTCAAATCTGACGTATTTTTATTTAAATCCGTGACATGGGCTAAGAAAGCTTGACATCTATTTTTCAATAAACGAATAGCTTTATGGCTTGATATGACAGTGATTGATTTTAGTTGTTTGGTTGCTTGAATTCGCATAATAGGTTGGTTAGGAATATGAAAGCTAACAGTCTTACGAAAACAATCGATTTTAGCGTGATGAGTAGTTAACCAATCAATCCCTAAAATCACATCAAATGCAAGTATTTTCAAAGAAATAAGATCGACGGTAACGATCTGATTCTGATTTGAATCAAACAAGACTTATAAACCGTGGATGTAATGAAGGTTTCTCCCAATAGAGTTTCAACAGATAAGTCAAAGTCTAATTCCTCCGGAGTCAAATTTAAACGTTGAGCGCAAGTAGGAGAAATAAAGTAATGGTTAGAACTGGTATCAAATAAAGTATAAACTTTGCTAGAGTTTATGATTAGGTTACCCGTGATCACCTCATTCAGATTCCTCACTTTTTGGGAGGTTACGACAAACGCTCTCCCTTGAACTACCAGTTTTGTCTTGTCTGGGATACCCTTTGATGCCTCCATCCCAGCTGGACTTGACTTTGGTGCATGATAAAATTGGGCTAGGTGACCTTCTTTTTCATAATTGTAACATGCTTTGGACTGCATCGTGCAATTTGGACTTATGTGTCATTCCCCTCCACATTTGTAACATATACTACCGTGATCGTTCTCTTCTTACTTAACAACAAAAAAAATGGTCTTTGACGTCTTTCCATTATTATTGAATCTCCTCTTCTTGAAATGTTCACTCTTATTGTCATGGCCATGATTACCACCGAAGTGATTACCATTTCTGGCATGTTGATTCCCTCCACGTTTGTTGTCACCGCTTCGATGACTGCTACCACTGGTATTATCGACATGCCGACTGCTCTCTCTTGGTTGGATTGACTCATTATTGCGCTCCAATAACTGAGCCCTATTCACAACATCTGAATACAAACACAGTTTATGAGAAATAAGGTATTGACGTATCTCGGGTTTCAAACCTCTTACAAATATCCGCATCATTCTCTCCTCATTATCAACCAAGTGGGACTCAATCCGAGATAACTCGGCAAACTTAGCTTCGTACTGCACCACGGTCATATTGTTTTGCTCAAGCTTGATGAACTCTACCTCCTTCATGTAACGAATACTTTCAGGAAAGTACTTGTCGTTGAAAAAATCTTGGAACTTCTCCCAAGACATTTTAAGTGCGGCAAGTTGAGTACGCTTTACAGATTCCCACCAGTAATCTGCCTCTGCTCGCATCATGAAGGTGGCAATGGGAACCTTTTGCTCCTCGGAGCATCCCAAGACATCAAATATCTTGTTGATCTGCTTTATCCACGTCTCTGCCTTAAGTGGTTTTGGCTCTCCAAAAAACTCCGATGGTCCCAGCTCCTTGAACTGCTTAACGGTGACCGTCCGAGAGTTGTCAGTGTTTCCACCTGCATTTTGGACAGGAGCCGCCCTCGCCTGATGTTACATGAATTGCATAAAACTTCTGAACATCCCATCGTTCATCATTTGATCGTTGTTGTTTACTTGAGGATTATTGTCTTCCTGTTGCACATTATCCTGGGTATTAATCTATGGTGACTCAACGGTTTCATGTGCTTCATTGCTTATTTCAACATTTTCGGATGCCATTTTCAAATACTGCCACAAAACAAGGGTTAATTAACATATCACATATTATCCCTATAATCTGATCGACCAATTAAATACCAAATAAACTTAGGTATGTTATACTAGCGAAGGAATTCCCCGTCTCTCCCCTCCTAGTTCTTATCTCACATCTCAGCCAGGGATCATATCCCTAAGCTTTGATACCAAATGTGACGCCCCCAAAATAGGTATACATCACCCATCTTGAGTCGCCAAATACATGGTATTGAATACAAATAAAAACTTAATTATACAACCGTCGTGTAATATACGACAAAGCATAGCTGGGAGTTTAAACAGGAATATTGCCTTCTAGACAATATCCACTCTCAAATAGAGTCCTCATTACATTTATTGTCACACTATTTTTTAGAATAGTGAGTACTACTAATACACCATCTCGGATCATCACTCCGTTCCCCGTCTAGTCCAGGCTACGTTCTCATTTCCGGAAGAGAACAATAAAAGCACAAGGGTGAGCTCAACTAGCCCAATAAAAAATATTATGATTAAGAGAATGCAGAATAAATTATCATTAGTCTTCAACAATGTTAAACTGATAAAATACAATAGACATCAAGTTTAACTTCAGCGGAATAAGCAATCCATTAGAAGAGTCAAGTAGAGCATGATATCTACTATTTTCTATGATTTAAAATATTTTCATCAATTTTTATCGCTGAGACTCATCTGAATAAATAAATCACATCATCGAATCATCCCTGCACTACGGGCCAAGGATATTCATTAAATCATCAATGGTCATGACTATACCGAATAATCCCTAGTCATAATCATACCAAAAAATATCCATCAATGCACAACAGGCCACTGAGGACTTTTACCACATCATTTATAACATTACAGGTCATGATTATACCAAATGATCCCTGGTCATAATCATACCGAGTCCATCTATGCACGTAAGACAAAGATGACTTTCATCACAATATAAGCACAAGGATGATGACAATGACATAATAATTCAATAAAACAAGTTCAGGAATAAATTTTAAAGATTTATAAGTTAATTTATCCTGAAATCAATAACGTCCAAATTGTCAACATGATATTGCTTTGTGAAGTAAAATTCAAGAATGCTCAGAAGAATATTTTCATGAAAAGATACTGGATGAAGCGCAAATATCCAGGATATTCTACTAATTTCATGGAGTATAGAAGTTAAAACTTTAACCAACTGAGTATAATAGAATATATGAAACTATGAAATGGATTTTACGCGCCCCACGCGGTAATCCACGTAAACATCATTTCCACAATTTAATAAGGAATGAATACGAAGGATCATTCACCATGCATGTGATAATCTACATAGACATGTTATTCCAACAGAATAATAAAGAATGGAATTACAGAAGAATTCATCAGGCATGCGATAGACCGCACAGACAGGTTATTTTAACAGAATAATAAAAAATGGAACCAGGTCATGCGTAATCCGCAAAAATATGATATTCTAACAGAATAATAAAGAATGGAATAACAACAGAATTCACCAGGCATACGATAGACCGCACAGACAAGTTATGTGAGACCCCAAATTTTATGAAATGAATGTATTCAATTTTTATATTTATTATTCTATTTAGTAAACGGTTAAATTGATTAAAGTACAGTAATATGCGTGGTTGCACAGTGGCACACGGTATTGTACAATATCTTTGATTATTGATGCTTACGTGAGAAATCACTCAGTTTTATTCAATTATTGTCAATATTTTATATATTATTAAATTAATAATTGAGACGACAAAGTTATTCATATTATTAAATTGAAATATTTACAATGTCTAGAAGTTCTGCCAAGGAGAGGTTTGGTCACTTAATTGCGCGCCAATAGAGAGAAATTCTTATTGGAAAGCCCCCTCTTTCATGGAAACGACCTAGTTGTTAAATATTGTGAGTTATGATATTAATGATGAATAAATTCGTGTTGATTAAAGATGAATTTGATAGTTCCATTGTGTTAGGATTATTTGTGTTAGTAGAATCGATATCTATTCCGATGATAATTGATGTCTGGAGGTTTTATTGTTCAATCGGGTATTCTAGACACTTTTCGTGTCGAAGTACTATTCATGAGTAATTCACGAGTTACTATTCATGAGTTACTATTCATGAGTTACTATTCACGAGTTACTATTCACGAGGTACTATTCACTAGAAATATATATTTCTTTTCGGTCCAAATCATTTTTGGGTACAATATTATTCCATGAGGAGATGTGCTAATTTTTCAGTCCGTTGGATGAAATTATAATTGTAAAATCAATATGGATCGTTGATTTAAAGTTTTAATAGTAACTCGTCCCTTCAGTTTTCCAAGTGTTATTTGTCCCTTCAGTTTTCCAAGAGTTATTTGTCCCTTCAGTTTTTCAAGAGTTATTTGTCTCTTCGGTGTTCCAAGAGTTAATTGCCCCTTCGCGAATAGTAGTTGTCTCTTCAATATTACCAAGAGTCATTTTGACCCTTCGTTAGGACCAAGAGCCACTTTCAGTTTTCTATAAATAGAAGCTCATTCTTCATTCATTTCTCACCAATTCACCAAAGCTATAGAGCAATTATTATAGAGAGAAATTATAGAGAGAAGCTATAGAGAGAAAATCTATAGAGAGAAAGAAGAAGAGAAGTCTGCTACATTTCTATTCCAATATCCAGCTTTATTCTAAGGTAAGGGATATTATTTATTGTACTCGTAAGGGGTGTTATTCTTTCTTATTCATAAAGAGAACTTCTGTTATTCTATTCTTTATTATTCTGTTGGAATAACCTGTATACGCGGCATACCCTATACATAACCTGTATACGCGACATACCCAATACTTGGTGAAATCCCTCTGTTATTCCATTCTATATTATTATGTTGGAATAACCTGTTTATGCGAAGTACCGCATACATGGTGAAATTCTTCTATTATTCTGTTCTTTATTACTCATTTTAATATCCTATCGGTGCGAATTTCACCGACTCGTTCCATTTATTATTCTGTTGGAATAACTCAGTATACGTGGATTACCAGATACACGGTGATGTCTCATTGTTATTCCATTCTTTATTATTCTGTTGGAATAACTCAGATACATGGATTACCGTATACCGGTGATTTCTATTGTTATTCCATTCTTTAATATTCGTCGTAATATCCTCGTCTGCGGCATTTACGCCTTTAATTCGGTTCCATTCTTTATTATTTTGTTGGAATAACCTGTCTATGTGGATTACCACATACATGGTGAATGATCCTTTGTATTCATTCCTTATTAAATTGTGGAAATGATCTAGTTATGTTGATTATGATGAGAGTCATAATAAAAGCATTGGACTGATGAAAATCATGGGTATATGAAGTAGTAGTAAGTGTTATGATGATTTATGTTGGTTATTATGTGAAAACATGAAAGTTTCTTAGAAATCACAAAGGGTTGACAATCAGATTTTTGTAAAAACGGAACATAAAATTCAATTGACCATATATCCTATTATATTTTGAATTTTTGAGTGAGGTCAAGTTCTAGAGTTAAGTCTATGAGCTTTGTAACTTATCCAAGTGGAATCACTAGAAAAGGTGTTGTATATTTTCGTGTGGACTGATTTTAGCAAAGGAGTCCAAAGCTGTAATTTACGAAAAAGCTACTGCCCATAAATTTAAAAGGGCTGTTTCGACCACTTAATTTGTGAGAAAAATTCTGGCCTTTTGGGACATGAAAGTATATGGAATAAAGTACCTCCTGTCCAAAAATGAGCTCATTTCGACTTAAAATGAGCAAGTTATGACCATTTCAATATTTAGGTTTTTCCGACGAAAAATGCTATAACCGGAGTTCTATAACTCCGATGACCATGAAATTTAAACTGGAAGCTCACGTTAACATGTGTAAGATCCTGCCAAGATTTGGGAATTTCTGGAGTTAAACTTTAGGTAGCTAATTTCTTAAGGAATTAATTAGAAATTGATTTTTGAAAAATAGTAAATGAATTTTAAAAATTCCGAGAAGAATATATGTTCATTATGGGACTATATTTTGCTAAATTCCAGAAAAGAAATATTTTTGGAACTTATTTGGTATTTTTCATGAAAATAGTTTAGTTACGAACATATGAGTTAAATATGTTATGTGAAGTAACAAAATTGGAAAATAGGAATTTATGGCTTGGAAATCCTATATAGGGTATATGCATATTTTTGATGAGGGATTTGATCATTGGTGATGATATCTTATGAGTATGGCATTTTTGAATGATTAAATGCATTATGTGGTAAAGTGTAAACAATTGAAATCCTATTCATGAGTTACTATTCATGAGTTACTATTTGCAAGTTACTATTCACGGGTTACTATTCACGAGTTACTATTCACGAGGTACTATTCACCCGAAATATATATTTCTTTTCGGTCCAAATCATTTTTGGGTACAATATTATTCCATGAGGAGATGTGCTAATTTTTCAGTCCGTTGGATGAAATTATAATAGTGAAATCAATATGGATCGTTGATTTAAAGTTTTAATAGTAACTTCTCCCTTCAGTTTTCCAAGAGTTATTTGTCCCTTCAGTTTTTCAAGAGTTATTAGTCTCTTCGGTGTTCCAAGAGTTAATTGCCCCTTCGCGAATAGTAGTTGTCTCTTCAATATTACCAAGAGTCATTTTGACCATTCGTTAGGACCAAGAGCCACTTTCAGTTTTCTATAAATAGAAGCTCATTCTTCATTCATTTCTCACCAATTCACCAAAGCTATAGAGCAATTATTATAGAGAGAAATTATAGAGAGAAGCTATAGAGAGAAAATCTATAGAGAGAAAGAAGAAGAGAAGTCTGCTACATTTCTATTCCAGTATCCAGCTTTATTCTAAGGTAAGGGATATTATTTATTGTACTCGTAAGGGGTGTTATTCTTTCTTATTCATAAAGAGAACTTCATTATTCCATTCTTTATTATTACATTTGAATAACTCAGATACGCTGTGACATACCCTATACATAACCTCAGATACGCTGCATACCCAATACTTGGTGAAATCCTCTGTTATTCCATTCTATATTATTATGTTGGAATAACTTTGTTTATCTGGCAATCTGCGCATACATGGTGAAATTCTTCTATTATTCATTTCTTTTTATTATTCTCGTTTAATATCCTGTAGGTCTTGTAATTTCTCACCTGACACGGTTCCATTTATTATTCATTGGAATAACCCGGTATACGTGATTACCGTATACCGTGATGTCTGTTGTTATTCTATTCTTTATTATTACATTGGAATAACTCAGTATACATGGATTCTTTGTATACACGGTGATTTCTATTGTTATTCCATTCTTTAATATTCATCGTAATATCCTCGTCTGCATTTACGCCTTTAACCGGTTCCATTCTTTATTATTCTGTTGGAATAACCTGTCTATGTGGATTACCACATGCATGGTGAATGATCCTTTGTATTCATTCCTTATTAAATTGTGGAAATGATCTGGTTATGTTGATTATGATGAGAGTCATAATAAAATCATTGGACTGATGAAAATCATGGGTATATGAAGTATTAGTAAATGTTATGATGATTTATGTTGGTTATTATGTGAAAACATGAAAGTTTCTTAGAAATCACAAAGGGTTGAAAATCAGATTTTGGTAAAAACGGAACATGAAATTCAATTGACCATATCTCCTATTATATTTTGAATTTTTGAGTGAGGTCAAGTTCTAGAGTTAAGTCTATGAGTTTTGTAACTTATCCATGTGGAATCACTAGAAAAGGTGTTGTAGATTTTCGTGTGGACTGATTTTAGCAAAGGAGTCCAAAGCTGTAATTTACGAAAAAGCTACTACCCATAAATTTAAAAGAAATTTTTTTACCACTTAATTTGTGAGAAAAATTAAGGCCTTTTGGGACATGGAAGTATATGGTATAAAGTACCTCCCTGTCCAAAAATGAGCTCATTCCACTTAAAATGAGTAAGTTATGACCATTTCAATATTTAGGTTTTTTCGACGAAAAATGCTATAACCGGAGTTCTATAACTCCGATGACCATGAAATTTAAACTGGAAGCTCACGTTAACATGTGTAAGATCCTGCCAAGATTTGAGAATTTGTGGAGTTAAACTTGAGGTAGCTAATTTCTTAAGGAATTAATTAGAAATTGATTTTTGAAAAATAGTAAATGAATTTTAAAAATTCCGAGAAAAATATATGTTCATTATTGTAAGACCCAGTTTTTATAAATAAAGATGAATTTTCTATAAATATTATTTTTGAATATTATGGAATAATTTGATATAATGTTATAGTTGTGGGTAATATTTATAAATTTTGCAAAGTATACAAGTGGTTATATTATATTCGATTGGTTGGGGAATATTCGGTTTAGTAGGGAATATTAAATGACAACTACTCAATCATTGGTGGACCCTAGCAGAATTATTATCGGATTGAGAAAAAGACAAAATATTTTATTGAAATAACGGCGGAAGTTTTCTGGTTGATCTTTGTTGAACTACTCGGTAGTAAAAGTACGATGTACGTGTGGTTGCATAGTAGCAAGTACCGGTATTGATTATTGATGCTTATGTGAGAAGTCACTTAGTTTGATTCCATTATTGTCGATTAATAATATGAATTATTATAATGCGATAATGACGTTTTGTTTTATTCAGTATTATTAACGTAATAAAATGAAACATCTTTTTATATAAAATGAAATACTTTATTAAAGTTATTTTATAAATAAAATATATTATATTTTATTATGCATAGTGTTATATAGTGTTTTGCATAGTGTTTGCATAGTAAAATGTTTTTACATAAATAGAATATATTATATTTTATTTAAAAGATTTTGCTTTAAATATGGACCGTCAGATTAAAGTAAAATAATCTGGATGAATTCATGGATTAGTTACTATGCATTCCATTTTCCTATAAATAGAAGCTCATTCCTTCATTATTTTCTTTACGAATTCATTGAAACTCTAGAGAAAATTATAGAGAGAAGCTATAGAGAGAAAGTTATAGAAAGAAGAAGAGTATTACTGCTTACTTCACTACTTCTATATTCAGGTTCTTTTACGGTGAGGGGTGTTATTCTTTCTTCTTGAAGAGAACTTACATTATTCCATTCACTATTATTCCATTGAATAACTTTGTAAAAGTGGCATACCCTATAAATAACTTTGTATCGCGTGATATACCCTATACTTGGTGAAATCCTTATGTTATTCCATTACTTATTATTACATTGGAATAACTTTGTATCTGTGATTTACCCTATACTTGGTGACATTCTTCTATTATTACATTGGAACATCACATACATGTGTTTTACAGGACACAGTTAAGATTTTATTATTATTACATTGGAACATCACATGCATGTGTTTTACAGGACTGGTTAAAATCTTTATCATTACATTGGAATATCCTATCATGTGTTTTACAGGATCCGGTTCCATCTTTATTATTCTGTTGGAACATCCCGTTGGGTGTGAATTTCACACGACTTTGTTCCGTTATTATTATTACATTGGAATAACACTTTACATCTTGCAAAGTACTGCATGCGTGGTGATTTCTTTTGTTATTCCATTCTTTATTATACCCAGTTGGTTAAAACTTTGACTTTTATACTCCATGAAATTAGTAGAATATCCTTGATATTTGCGTTTCATCCAAAGATATCTTTCATGGAAATATTCTTCGATCATTCTTGAATTTTACTCTACAAAGCGATGATCATGTTGATATTTTGGGCGTTAAAATTCCTGGATAAAATAATTCTTGAACTTGTTTTATTGAATTCTTATATCATTGTCATCATCCTCATTTTATATTTTTTAAAGTCATCTCATGGCACTGTAGAGCATGGATGGACTTGGTATGATTATGACCGAGGATTATTCGGTGTAATCATGGTAGTAATAATGTTACAAATGATGTGGTAAAAAAAAATCCTCGATGGTAGTAGTGCATTGATGGACCGATTGTTGGCATGATCATGACCATTAATGAATACACAACTATTCTTGGCGTAGTGCGGGAATAATTGTGATCGTGATACTAAAGAATATCCTTGGCCGTAGTGCGGGGGTGATTCGATGATGTGGATTATTTATTAAAGTCGAGTCTCAAATTTATAACGATGATGAAAAACCTTTTAAAATCATAAAAGATAGTAGATTTTATTTTCTACTTGACTCTTTTAATGGATTGCATATTCCTTCACCTATGCTTAAACCGGGTTTATCATTGTATTTTATCGGTTTAACATTGTTGAAGACTATTGATAATTTATTTTGCATTATCTTAGTCATAATATTTCTTCTTGGGCTAGTTGAGCTCACCCTTTCTTTCACCGTTTCTCTTGAAATGAGAATATAGGCTTGGGGCCGAGTCGGGAAAGCAGTGATGGTCCCGAAGATAGCATTAGTAGTCCTCACTATTACGTGAAATAGTGTGATAATAATTGTAATGAGGACTTTTTGTTTGAGTTTGTATAATATCTAGCGAATTTATATTTGTATTTAAACTCACGCTTTATGTCGTATTGTACCTAGCTTATGTTAATAAGTTGTATTTAAATTACATACTATGTAAGTGGCGACCCAAGATGGGTGATGTATACCTAATTTTGGGGCGTCACGGTTGATATCGAGCTAAGGGATATGATCCACTGGCTAAGATGTGAGAAAAGTACTAGGAGGGAGGCGGGGAATACCTTCGCTAGTATGACTACCTAAGTTTTTTGTGCTATTTTATTGGTCGATTAGAATATAAAGATAATTGTTAAATGTCAATTAATCTTTTGTTTTGTGGCGATGTCTCGAAAATGACATCCGAGAATGTTGAGAATAGCAATGGAGCACAAAGCGATCGTTGATTCACCACATATCAATAATCGGGATAATGTGCATCGAGGCGACAATCATCATCACAAACAACAACACCGACCAAATGATGAATGATCAAATGTTCGAGGCTTTATGCAATTTATCAACAAAGAAAGCGAGCGACTCTGTCCAAAACGTAGGTGGAAACACGGAAAACTCTCGGGCACACCGCTAAACAATTCAAGGAGCTGGGACCACCGGAGTTTAAGGGAGAGCCAAAACCACTTCAAGGCGGAAGCATGGATAAAGCAGATTACCAAGATATTTGATGTCTTGGGATGCTCCGAGGAGCAAAAGGTTCCTTTGCTTGCCTTTATGTTGCGGAGAGGCGATTCTTTGGTGGGAATCGGTAAAACGTACTCAACTTCTTTGTCATCTAAAAGATATCTTGGGAGAAGTTCGGGAGTCATTCAACGACAAATACTTTCTGAAAGTATTCGCCACATGAAGGAGGTGGAGTTTATCAAGTTGGAACAAAACAATATGGCCAGTGTCGCAATACGAGGCAAAATTTGCGGAGTTATCACGGTTTAATGTCCCACTGGTGGATAATGAAGAGAGAATGGCACGAATGTTTTTAAGAGGTTTGAAGTCCGAGATACGTCAACATCTTATTTCTCATAAACCGTGTTTGTATTCGGATGTTGTAAATAGGGCTCGATTAGTGGAGCGCGATAACGAGTCAACGCAACTAAAAGAGAAGCGGTAAGTGAAAGTTATAATACCGGTGAGTAGTCATCGAGCGGTGACAACAAGCGTGGAGGGAATCAACGGGCGGATATGGTAACCACTTCGGTGGTAATCGGCCAAACAATAAGAATGGACATTTCAAGAAACGGAGATTCAACAATGATGGAAAGACGTCGACACCAAAGACACCGTTGTTAAGGAAGGAGAAAGACCACCTATCATATGCTTCAAATGTGGAGAAGAGGGACACATCGGTCCGAATGTGCCATGCCGAGTCAAAGCATGTTATAATTGTGGAAGAGAAGGTCACTTAGCTCGATTTTGTGCCATCAAGAAAACAAAACTCAGGGATGGAGGCACCAAAGTAGTCGTCCCGAAAAGTCAAAACCAAGAAGTGCAAGGAGGCGTTTGTTGTGACCTCCCGGAGAAGCGAGGAACCCGAATGAGGTCATCACGGGTAAGCTTATCATAAACTCTAATGAAGTCTACACTTTATTTGATACCGGGGTTCTACCCATTCTTTTATTTCTCCTACTTGCGCTCATCGATTAAATTTGACTCGGAGAAATTAGACTTTGACTTATCTCGTGGAAACTCCGTTGGGAGAAACCTTCATTACATCCACTGTTTATAAGTCTTGTTTGGTTCAAATCGGTACCCTCACATTATCTCATCGATCTTATTTCATTAAAAATACTTGCATTTGGCGTGATTCTGTGGATTGATTGGTTAACTACTTATCATGCAAAAATTGATTGTTTTAAGTAAGGTTGTTAGCTTTCATATTCCTAATCAACCTATTATGCGAATTCAAACGACCAAACCATTAAAATCAATCACGGTCATCTCAAGCCATAAAGCTATTCGTTTATTGAAAATGGATGTCGAGCTTTCTTAGCTCATGTCACGATTTAAACAAAAATACGTCGGTTTTGAAGCGATATTTCTATTGTTAATAAATTTCTGACGTATTCCCAGAAGAACTTCCCGGCCTACCCCCGTGAGGCGTGAAATTGAATTTTGTATCGACCTTGAACACGGTACAAAACCTATTTCCAAAGCCCCATATCGAATAGCTCTATTGAACTTCGAGAGTTAAAGACCCAACTGCGAGGAATTGTTAGACATTGGCTTTATTAGTCCTAGTACTTCTCCTTGGGGGTGCTCTGTTCTATTCGTGAAGAAGAAAGATGGGAGTATCGCGACTTTGTATTGATTATCGGGAGTTGAATCATGTCACCATCAAAAATAGGTATCCATTGCCACGTATTGATGACTCGTTTGACCCGATTGCAAGGAGCCAAATTCTTTTCAAAGATTGATCTTCGTTCCGGATATCACCAATTGAAGATTAGAACCGTGACATTCCAAAGACGGCTTTCGAACTCCGATGCGGGCATTATGAATTCCTAGTCATGTCCTTTGGATTGACTAATGCTCCTTTGCCTTCATGGATATGATGAACCGAGTATTCAAGAATATATTTAGATCACTTTGTGGTCGTCTTTATTGATGACATCCTTATTTATTCCAAAAGCCGTGAAGATCATGAAAGCAACACTTGAGGTGACACTCCAAAAGCTTCGTGAATATAAGCTTTATGCCAAGTTGAAGAAATGCGAGTTACGGCTTGAAGAAGTAGCATTCCTTGGGCACGTGGTATCAAGTCATGGAATATCTGTTGACCCGCAAAGATTGAAGCTATTCAAAGTCGGGAACAACCTAAATCGATGGCCAAAAGTCGTAGCTTTCTCGGTTTAAATTTGGTTATTATCGGAGATTAGTGGAAGGATTTTCTCGAATCGCTACTCCATTGACTCGGTGACTCGAAAAGATACAAAGTTCGGTTGGAGCGAAGAATGTGAAAGAGTTTTCAAGAACTCGAAGAGACTTATTTCAAAGACTGTTACGACAATACCATTTGGCTCGGAGGATTTGTCATCTACGTGATGCTTGAGCAAAGGGTTGGGATGTGTTCTTATGCAACATGGAAAAGTTATAGCCTATGCCTCGCGATAACTCAAAAAGAATATGAGAGGAATTATCCTACTCGTGATCCGGGTTAGTAGTTGTTGTCTTCTGCACTTAAAATTTGGAGGCATTACTTGTATGGGGAGAAAGTGGAGATCTTCTACGGATCATAAAAGCCTCAAATATTTCTTCACTCAAAAGGAACTCAACATGCGACAACGACGTTGGCTTGAATCTGTTGAAAGATTATGATCATACCATCCAATACCATCCTGGAAAAGCGAACGTGGTAGGCGATGCATTGAGTAGAAGATCGTATGCAAGTATCTGAGTGCGTTATTGTCAACACAAAGGCCCATTTTGTGTGACTTGCAAAGGATGGAGATAGAGTTAAAGACTCGAGGACGACGCGTGTGATGATAGCAAATATCTGAGTAGAACCGACTTTAATCGATAAAGTTAAAGGCGCTCAAGCTACGGACACTGGAGGCGATCGTATGAAAAAGAAAGTCAAGAGAGGTGCTATCTGCCAAAGCAAGAATCGATGAAGAAGGAATACTTGAGTCAACTCCGGACTTTGTGTTCCTAACGACCTCGATTTAAAGTATAATATCATGATGGAGGCGCACAACACACCATTTGCAATCCATCTGGGAGTACCAAAATGTATCATGATATTAAATAAATACATTTTGGTGGAGCAATATGAAGAGAGAGATAGCGCTGCTTATCTCAAGGTGTCTAACTTGTCAACGAGTTAAAGCGGAGCATCAAGTACCAAAAGGTCCATTGCAACCACTTGAAATTCCGAATGGAAGTGGGAGCACATTACCATGGATTTAAGTTCTGGTCTTCCTAAGGTTTCTCAAGCATTGATGCGATTTGGGTCATTGTTGATAGATTGACCAAGTCTGCTCATTTCTTACCGATCGAGAAACTTATACACTTGAACGTCTTGCTCATTATGTACATAAACGAGATTGTAAGGCGCATGGTATGCTTAAGTATCCATAGTTTCGATCGAGACCCAAGATTCACTTCACGATTTTGGGTTAGTTTGCAAAAAGCTATGGGCGCGGACTTACGATTTAGCTCGGCATATCATCCTCGAGACGGACGGACGATCGAGAGGACTATTCAAACTCTTGAAGATCTATTAAGACTCGTGTTCTTGATTTCAAGGGAGTTGGGACAAGTTTTTACCATTGGTGGAGTTTTCCTACAACAACAGATTATCAAGCAAGTATTGGCATGGCTCCATTCGAGCGTTGTATGGAAGAAAGTGTCGCTTCTCGATATCTTTGGGATGAGGTGGGTGAAGCAACGTTGTTGGGACCGGAGTTGATACGTATGACTACGGAAAAGATTCAAACGATCCGACAACGTATAAAAACCTCACAAAATCGACAAAAGAGTTATCTTGATCTTCATCGAAAGGGCGTGGAATTCAATATAGGAGATCATGTGTTGTTAAAAGTTGCTCCATGGAAAGGAGTTACAAGATTTGGAAAGAGAGGAAACTTAATCCTCGATTCATCGGTCCATTTTAATCCTCGATCGAGTAGGGCGTGGCCTATAGACTCGCTTTCTGCCAAATATGTCTCGTGTTCATAACGTTTTCACACATATCCATGTTACGTAAATATGTGAAAGACCCGAACCATATTATTGAGTTAGAATCCATCCGAAATAGCGGAAGATTTGACGTATGAAGAGGTTCCTGTTCAAATTTTGGATAAGAAGGAACATATTCTACGCTCCAAGGTTATACCTCAAGTCAAAGTTTTGTGGAGGAACCACGATGTTGAGGAAATGACTTGGGAGTTAGAATCTGAAATGAAATCAAGGTATCCTTACCTCTTCGACATACCAGGTACGTACCCTAATTTCGAGGATGAAATTTCATAAGAAGGGGAGGTTGTAAGACCCCAGCTTTTATAAATAAAGATGAATTTTCTATAAATATTATTTTTGAATATTATGGAATAATTTGATATAATGTTATAGTTGTGGGTAATATTTATAAATTTTGCAAAGTATGCAAGTGGTTATATTATATATTCGATTGGTGGGGAATATTAGGTTTAGTAGGGAATATTCAGATAACTACTCAATCATTGGTGGACCCCTAAATGAAATTATTGTCGGATTGAGAAAAAGACAAAATATTTTATTGAAATAACGGCGGAAGTTTTACCGTTGATCTTGTTGAACTACTCGGTAGTAAAAATACGATGTCGTGTGGTTGCATAGTAGCGCACGGTATTGATTATTGATGCTTATGTGAAAGTCACTTAGTTTGATTCCATTATTATCGATTAATAATATGAATTATTATAGCGATAATGACGTTTTATTTTATTCAGTATTATTAACGTAATAAAATAGAAACATCTTTTTATATAAAATGTAATACTTTATTAAAGTTATTTTATAAATAAAATATATTATATTTTATTATGCATAGTGTTGTTGCGTAGTGTTTTGCAGTAGTGTTTGCATAGTAAAATGTTTTTACATAAATAGAATATATTATATTTTATTTAAAAGATTTTGCTTTAAATATGGACCGTCAGATTAAAGTAAAATAATCTGGACCGTTCATGGATTAGTTACTATGCATTCCATTTTCCTATAAATAGAAGCTCATTCCTTCATTATTTTCTTACGAATTCATTGAAACTCTGAGAGAGAAATTATAGAGAGAAAGCTATAGAGAGAAAGTTATAGAAAGAAGAAGAGTATTCTCGCTACTTCACTACTTCTATATTCAGGTTCTTTTACGGTAAGGGGTGTTATTCTTTCTTCTTGAAGAGAACTTACATTATTCCATTCACTATTATTACATTGGAATAACTTTTAAAAAGTGGCATACCCTATACATAACTTTTGTATACGGTATACCCTATACTTGGTGAAATCCTTATGTTATTCCATTGCTTATTATTACATTTGGAATAACTTTGTATATCTGTGATTTTACCTATACTTGGTGACATTCTTCTATTATTACATTGGAACATCCTGCATCACATGTGTTTTACAGGACTGGTTCCGCTTTTATTATTATTATTCGGAACATCACATGCATGTGTGTTTTACACCGACTGGTTCCGCCTTTATCATTCATTGGAATATCCTATCTGTGTGTTTTACACGGATCTGGTTCCATCTTTATTATTACATTTGAACATCACATGCTTTGTGAATTTCACGACACAGTTCCGTTATTATTATTCTTTGGAATAACTTTGTCTGTCTGAAGTCGCATGCATGGTGATTTCTTTTGTTATTCCATTCTTTATTATACCCAGTTGGTTAAAACTTTGACTTTTATACTCCATGAAATTAGTAGAATATCCTTGATATTTGCGTTTCATCCAAAGATATCTTTTCATGGAAATATTCTTCGATCATTCTTGAATTTTACTCTACAAAGCGATATCATGTTGATATTTGGACGTTAAAAATTCTGGATAAAATAATTCTTGAACTTGTTTTATTGAATTCTTATATCATTGTCATCATCCTCATTTTTATATTTTTTTAAAGTCATCTCATGGCACATAGAGCATGGATGGACTTGGTATGATTATGACCGAGGATTATTCGGTTGTAATCATGGCCGTAATGTTACAAATGATGTGGTAAAAAAAAATCCTCGATGGTCAGTAGTGCATTGATGGACGATTGTTGGCATGATCATGACCATTAATGAATACACAACTATTATTCTTGGCGTAGTGCGGAATAATTGTGATCGTGATACTAAAGAATATCCTTGGCAGAGTAGTGCGGGGTGATTCGATGATGTGGATTATTTATTAAAGTCGAGTCTCGGCTATAATATGATGATGAAAAACCTTTTAAAATCATAAAAGATAGTAGATTTTATTTTCTACTTGACTCTTTTAATGGATTGCATATTCATTGCAGCTAAAACCGGTTGTCTATTGTATTTTATCGGTTTAACATTGTTGAAGACTATTGATAATTTATTTTGCATTATCTTAGTCATAATATTTCTTCTTGGGCTAGTTGAGCTCACCCTTTCTTTCACTTTTATCTCTTGAAAAACGAATATAGGCTGGGACGAGTCGGGAAAAAAGCGAGTGATGGTCCTGAAGATAGCATTAGTAGTCCTCACTATTACGTGAAAATAGTGTGATAATAATTGTAATGAGGACTTTTTGTTTGAGTTTGTATAATATCTAGCGGATTTATATTTGTATTTAAACTCACGCTTTATGTCGTATTGTACACGACAGTTATGTTAATAAGTTGTATTTAAATTCTGTACTATGTAAGTGGCGACCCAAGATGGGTGATGTATACCTAATTTTGGGGACGTCACAATTATGGGACTATATTTTGCTAAATTCCAGAAAAGAAATATTTTTGGAACTGATTTGGTATTTTTCATGAAAATAGTTTAGTTACGAACATATGAGTTAAATATATTAAGTGAAGTAACAAAATTGGAAAATAGGATTTTATGGCTTGGAAATCCTATATAGGGTATATGCATATTTTTGATGAGGGATTTGATCATTGGTGATGATATCTTATGAGAATGGCATTTTTGAATGATTAAATGCATTATGTGGTAAAGTGTAAACAATTGAAATCCTATTCATGAGTTACTATTCACGAGTTACTATTCACGGGTTACTATTCACGAGTTACTATTCACGAGGTACTATTCACCCGAAATATATATTTCTTTTCGGTCCAAATCATTTTTAGGTACAATATTATTCCATGAGGAGATGTGCTAATTTTTCAGTCCGTTGGATGAAATTATAATAGTAAAATCAATATGGATCATTGATTTAAAGTTTTAATAGTAACTTGTCCCTTCAGTTTTCCATGGGTTATTTGTCCCTTCAGTTTTTCAAGAGTTATTTGTCCCTTCAGTTTTTCAAGAGTTATTTGTCCCTTCAGTTTTTCAAGAGTTATTTGTCTCTTCGGTGTTCCAAGAGTTAATTGCCCCTTCGCGAATAGTAGTTGTCTCTTCAATATTACCAAGTCATTTTGACCATTCGTTAGGACCAAGAGCCACTTTCGCTTTCTATAAATGAAGCTCATTCTTCATTCATTTCTCACCAATTCACCAAAGCTATAGAGCAATTATTATAGAGAGAAATTATAGAGAAAGCTATAGAGAGAAAATCTATAGAGAGAAAGAAGAAGAGAAGTCTCGCTACATTTCTATTCCAATATCCAAACTTTATTCTTAAGGTAAGGATATTATTTATTGTACTTTCGTAAGGGGTGTTATTCTTTCTTATTCATAAAGAGAACTTACATTATTCTATTCTTTATTATTCTCGTTGGAATAACTCAGATATCTGTGATACCCTATATACATAACCTTGTACGCAAAGATACCTAATACTTGGTGAAATCCTCTGTTATTCCATTTTATATTATTATGTTGGAATAACTTTGTTTATCTGAAGTACCGCATACATGGTGAAATTCTTCTATTATTACATTCTTTATTATTACATTTAATATCATGTGCGGTGCAATTTAATTTGACCAGTTTCATTTTATTATTCTATTGGAATAACTCAGATAATGTGGATTACCGTGATACCTAGTGATGTCTGTTGTTATTCCATTCTTTATTATTACATTGGAATAACTCAGATATCGTGGATTACCGTATATACCGGTGATTTCTATTGTTATTCCATTCTTTAATATTCTCGTCTTAATATCCTCGTGCGCATGCGTTCTGGCGGGACCTAGTTCCATTCTTTATTATTCTGTTGGAATAACCTATGTATGTGGATTACCACATGCATGGTGAATGATCCTTTGTATTCATTCCTTATTAAATTATGGAAATGATCTGGTTATGTTGATTATGATGAGAGTCATAATAAAAGCATTGGATTGATGAAAATCATGGGTATATGAAGTATTAGTAAGTGTTATGATGATTTATGTTGGTTATTATGTGAAAACATGAAAGTTTCTTAGAAATCACAAAGGGTTGAAAATCAGATTTTGGTGAAAACGGAACATGAAATTCAATTGACCATATCTCCTATTATATTTTGAATTTTTGAGTGAGGTCAAGTTCTAGAGTTAAGTCTATGAGTTTTGTAACTTATCCAAGTGGAATCACTGGAAAAGGTGTTGTAGATTTTCGTGTGGACTGATTTTAGCAAAGGAGTCCAAAGCTGTAATTTACGAAAAAGCTACTGCCCATAAATTTAAAAGGGATGTTTTGGCCACTTAATTTGTGATAAAAATTCTGGCCTTTTGGGACATGAAAGTATTGAAAGTAGTATGCATACAAGCCAATCATGTTTGATGATAAAGCATATACTTTGTAACAATCTTATTCATTTATTAATAAAAAGTATTAATTTATTAAAGGCTTTTAATTATCTACATGATGCTGTTTTATAATATGTGATAAACCCATAGTTTTAAGCAATGCTTTTAGAATAATGATGATGATCATTCTAATGAGATCTAAATTCTTAGAAAGCTTAAAACTAAAATAGTTCCCAATCATTGGATTACTAAATTGGGGATTAGTGAATCCGGATAGATTGAGTACATCGTTGCTTTTCTTTTGGATGAGGATGATTGATCTCATGATCATTTGTGTGGAGACACTAAAGCAGTATGTAGGTGCTTATTAGAGAATAAGTTCAATGAACGTGGCTCGCTAAGGAATACCTAATGGAGTTTTATTTGCTGTAAATAGGAATTCTGTAGTGATAGTAGTCTGAAGTGATCCTTGGACTTGAGATCATCATAGTATCTTGTGTATGATGAGTTATACTTTGACTTATTCCTTAAGACCCTTAGGGTATATCAAAGGGTATGCTTGGGTATAATAAGTTGTATACGTGGAGATAATGTATGATCAATAAAGAATCTACCACTTCTAATAAAAGAAGAGAAATGTCCTATGTGATTCGATAAATGACAATCCAAAGTAGTCCTTGGCGAAGGCGAGAATGAAATTAGAAAGGAGTTTCTAATTTGCATTATTTGAGTTGTGCATTTAAGAGTCGAAATATATATAATTAAATAAAATAAGACTTGATGAAGAATTCCATGTCTTATATTTAATTGGGACATTGTATGGTGGAAGGATTGAATTGTCACGGTAACTATTTACTCAAAGGTTCTTTAATGATTAATGTTGAAATCTATATTATCCGGAAAGTCGTTGATCGCTAGGAGGCTTTATCCTATTGTAGAATAAATATTATTTATTTAAATAAATTAATTATTTAATTTATTTATTTAAATAAGATTAGAATTGTTCTAATTGATTTATTCACAACCTATTTTAATATGGAGAACCTAAAGGGTCACACCATAAAAGGAAGAATAATTATAAAAGAAGTTAATGGCATAATCGTAATAATATGTTAAGTATATTTAATTTAATCTATGGTGATAGAATAAATTAAATAGCTTAATATTATTATTTAATATTTTAGAAATATTAAATATAAATTAATAAGAGGAGTCTTATTAATATTATTACAATTATTATTATTTTAATTTCTAAAAGAGTTTAGGAATTAATTTAATATAAGTACTCTCATTTATTCCTAATTGGATTAGGAAGAAAAATTAGTTAAAGGAGTTTAATTAATTATCCCTAATAAGATTAGGGAGCTTAATTAATTAAAAGAATTAATTAATTAAAACCCAATTCCTTAATTGTTAAGGTGGGTTGCCCACATCTATAAATAAGAGGAGTCTTATTATGGGTGGGATGGGTTGTTGACTTTTACAACGAAAATAATTCCAATTGTTGGGAGAGACACTTTTTCTATAGAGATAGAAAAACTAGGGTTTAGCCAACCACCCTTCTTCTTGAATTTTCTTCTTCCTTGGTGGATCACCTCAGAGGCCAAACATTTGGGTGGCTAACGTTGATCAAAGGAAGGAACCAAACCCGGTGGATTCAAGTTGAACGAAAGGATTTGGAGGTGAACTTGTACTGAGGAAGCTCGATCTTCAAGGGTATGATTTTATTCTTTATCTTTTCGTTTAATTAATAATTGTGCATAAAGGGTGATCCGTATATGGTTTGTAAATTTTAAACTCGATTTTTACACGCTTACGCACTTTTTATGCAATTTTGATTGCTTCTTGAATATTACAAACCTAACAGTGGTATCAGAGCCAAACCTTTATGCGAATTATTAATTGTTTTAATTTGATATGTATATTGATATGTGTTTAGAACAATTTAATTGGGCATATTTTTTATTGTATAAAATTTAATAAAGAAATCAAAAAAAAAAAAAAAAAAAAAGGTTTAAGTGTACATGAATTACAAACATTGCACGAAATCAAAAGTCAGCAAAGTGAAATACACGGAAAGCAAAAGTTCACGTTACAAAGATGGAATTTTTTTTTTATTTAATGATGCACGAAATCGATGATGACGCTTAAAAAAAAAAAAAAAAAAAACGCAATGTGATGTCATGGCTTTCAAGGGACGCACGGGTAATTTGTTAAAAGGCTTAATCACGTGTTCATCCGTGACAATTCCATGATTTGCCAATTAAGTTTATATATATATTCTAGTAACAAATTTGAGTTACCAGTTTGCAGTAATATATATATTATATATATATATATATATATATATATATTCTTAATAATTTTAATTTTAAAATAAAAGTTTATTTTAATTTTAAAATAAAAGGTTTATTTTAATTTTAAAATAATAGGTTTATTTTAATTTTAAAATTAGAATTTCATGCTAACTAATTAGAGTTGGAATTGGATTCCATGATAACTAATTGGAGTTGAAATTGATCTTTCCTTAAATAAAAGAGTTTATTTAGATATGAAATAGATTTCATATTATTCAAAATAAAAGAGTTTATTTGTGAATAGGAAAGAAAATTCGTATTTCCTTAAATAAAGGAGTTTATTTAGATATGAAATTAGATTTCATATTATTCAAAATAAAGAAGTTTATTTGTGAATAGGAAAGAATATCCGTGTTTCCTTTAATTAAAGATTTTTTTTACATGGAATTGGATTCCATAATTAATTAAAATAAAAGAGTTTATTTTAATTAATTTTTTTTATTATATGGAATTGGATTCCATAATTAATTAAAATAAAGGAGTTTATTTTGATTAAAATTTTGATTAAAATAAAATAGTTTATTTTATTCAAAATTAGATAAATTAAAATAAAATAGTTTTATTTTGATTTAAATTTGGATTAAAATAAAGGAGTTTATTTTGATTCAAAATTAGATTTTATACCAACTAAATGTTGCCCATTAAATGATATCAATATATATATTAAATGTTTATTATTCTTGAGATGAATGTTATTTATTGATGCGTATGGTGATGTGTATGATAATAAATGGGATTGATTATGGACTATTGACCAATATGATTGGATTTTATTTTAGTTGGATGCATGAATGTATGGGTTTTAATAAATGGGGTCTGCACAGCCTCGCCTTCTCTAATTTTTCTTAATGTAAATTCTATTCCCTCCTATGTATTTCCCTCGATCACGATCAAGGTTTCTATTTATTTTAAATAGTATTGTAATAGGAATAGTTAGAATTAATTTTAGAAAATTAGAGATCAAAAGAGCAAGGAGTCAGCGTGAAGACCCGTTTGTAATGGAGCCCCAAGTTTAAATGTAATAGTTATATTTAAATATTATTTCTTGCACCCCTAGGGTTTGACCTTTTGGTTCACTTGGTGGCTCTAGTGAACCAAACTAGAATAAAAGTCCATAATCAATCCCGGTAGAATATAGTATTCTATATGCATGCTTATACTATATATATTATATATTATGCAAACATGCTTCGCATGTTTATTAATATAACGCGTATTTTATATATATATATGCATGCTAGCTAAACAATAGAGACAAATTAATAACAAACCCTCAATTTTTTATATTAAGTCCTAAGCGTTCAAAGATATTTGGAATATCGAACGTCGCCTTTCTAGCATGATAAAATTAATAGAGTATTAAATATTTAATATGAGTTTGTTGTGTCACCACAAGGCAAGTATTAAGTATTTAAGATGTTAATTTATCACATTTGATGCTTATAAAGAAAATTGAACAATATTGTTTTGTTGTGTCACCACAAGGATGATATTTTCTTTTTGAATATATGGAGTGCTAGGTCGGACTTAACTTGGATAATTTTGATTCGGATGTGCCACCACTGATCAAAATAATCTAAGAGGCAAAATAAAAGGAGTTGCATAGTTGATGTAATTGACAAAAGTTGTCTACCTATTTATTTATATATAGTTTGTTGTGTCACCACAAGGCTATATACATTTGAAATGGGATCCTTATTCTCACTAGCAAATCTTTAATTAGATTTTTGCCGAACTATATAAGTGAGGTAATATAGTTTGAAGAAAATAGTGGGAGATACCAATTTAAAACAAGACCTAAATTATTTTGGTAATTAATAAAAGAATGTATGTTAAAATGTTGTTAAATACAAATTCATTTACAAAATTTTACAATGTCTTAATTACTATCATCACGAAGCATATTAGATGCTAAATTAATCGAACCAATTACTCGGATTGGTTAAGGAATTTGAGAATAGTTCTCATAGTTTGAAAAGCTATCTTATGTCCTTAATACGCCTATCCTCACAATGGTTGCGAATAATGCCTCTGAGGAAGACATTGCTACTTTTAGAAAGTGGCAAGATGATGCACAGATTGGCTCAATGCATCATGCTCGCATCCATGAGTAACGAGCTTCAGCGTCAAGATGAAACTATGGATGCTCCTACTATATTCCCGCATATTAAGTAGTTGATGGTGAGGAAAGTAGGACCGATAGATATCGAGATATCTAAAGAGCTCTTCCGATCTAGAATGGCCAATAACACTATAAATACAGACAAAAAGTTCTTAACATGATCAATTTGATTGATCAATTAGGACAACCGGTTTTGTCATGGATGGAGAGTTGAGCCAAGATTTGATCTTGCACTCACTCCCTAACTCCTTTCACAATTGTTGTGAATTTTCATATGAACAAGCTAGATATCGCCTCATTTGATTTGCTTAACATATTGAAAAATGTTGAGAGTCACTTTCCAACCAAGAAAGATCAAGTCTTCTTGGGTAGAGGCCATGGGATCTTCAAAAGAAGAATGATTCAAAGAAGGTAAATAGAAAGGCATAAACAAAGGATAATAAGAACAAAAGCGATCACGGATAGCAAAGGGAGTTTGCTTCCACCGCTATAAGCCCGGACATCGAAAAAAAAGCTGCGAAGTATCTCGCAGAGAGGTTAACCAAAGAAGCTTAGTGAAGTTTCTTTCTACAATAATACGCTTTTGTTCATGATTGAAATAAATTTTCTTTAAGTCAAGTTTCTTTGGGTATTGGATACCGACTTTGGTTATCATAAATATAGATTTATGAAGGACCAAATGTAAGTAGAAAGTTAAACAAAGATAAGTAATTCTATGTGTGGAAAATGAAGCAAAGGTTGCTTGCATTAGCTATAGAAACTTATAGTTTAAGACTCGCTTACTGCGCAAATCTATTAAGTCAATAAGTTGTTATTGTATTCTAGTTCTCGTTGAAAACATTATTTCCATTTTATTGTTGGACAATAGAATTTTTGGTATTATAATTAAGAACAATTGTTGTTCTATTTATAATAATAATGTTTTGTATAGAACTGGAATATTACTTAATAAATTTTGTATACTTGACTTACGTGAAAAATATATTTTACAAATTGAACAAACGAGTATAAGAAAAGGAGATGATCATTCAAAGAGTTGAATGTGTGTATTTGCTGAAATACAAGTGTGAATTATTTGAAAGGTTCAAAGAATTCAGAAGTGAAACAAATTGGCAATGTATTAAGATTCTTTGATTAGATCAAGGAATAAATACTTGTACAATAAGTTTCTAGATCATCTCAAATGGTTTTCTCATAATGGACACATCCTGATACGCAATAATTGATTGATGTATCTAAATGAAAAATCGTACCTTGTTGTACATGGTGCGGTCCATAATGATTTTACCGACATTCCAGTATCCCTCTAGGGTCATGTCCTAGAAATGACTACATATCTACGAAAATGGTAACCTCAAAATCCGATCCCAAGACTCCATAAAAGTTATGGACAGGGAGGATTCCTAATCTTAAGTATGTTAAGTTAAGGGGTTGTCCAACTTATGTGAAAATGTTTCAAAAGATAAGCTTGGGACAAGATTTGACAAGTACAGATTTGTGGGACATCCTAAAGTAAGTTTAGGATATATATTCTATAATTCTTCTTAGCAAAAGGTGTTTGTTACGAACACGCCGCCTTCTAAGATAAAGGTGTTTATCATTGAAGGGGCTAGTGGGAGGATTATAGATCTTGAAAGTTCAAGAACCACAAAACACTATAAGTCAAATAAGAGGAACATGTAGATAGACTGTTTGTACCACAACCGAAATCGTAAATGAATAAGTCACCAAGAAGATACCTAGGAGGTATGGATTCATCATAGATGATGATGATGAGGTACACATCATAGAAGATGATGATCCGATTATATACGATGAGGTAAGAGTTCTAAGTGTGTACAAAAGGGTCGATGGGAGCATCGTGAAATTTCTAGTATTATATGTTGATATACTACGGATGAGGAATAACATACCAATGCTACAATCAGTAATGATAAAGTTGTCTAAACATTCCTCCATGAATGATTTGGAAGAGTATCTTAGTTGGGGATATAAATCTATATAGATAGATTTAAGAGGATGCTCGACTTAACCCAAGGAACGTATATTCATTTGATGCTAAAGTCGTTTAGCATGGCAAACTCCAAGAGATGTCTCATGTTGATGAGCCATGGAGTGTATCTCTCTTAATAGTCCCCATAGACTCCAAAGAAGAGAGATCGCATGAGTGACAATCATGTATGCAATGAAATATCTGAGACCTAATGTTGATCGGTCATATTCGGAGAAGATCACTTTGTAAGGCAAGTGAAAAACATCTTAAAGTTCTTAACCAAAGACTAAGGATGTGAGCATACATAGTGGGTCTTAATTAAAACCGGAGGGCTTAACAGACTCAAGTTTTTCGAGACGGCACAAGATGACGAAAATCCACTTTAAGGTAAAGCGTTATCTTGAACGATTGGTGCGTTGAATTTGAAAGGTTCCAAACAAAAAAAGAGTTCTTTGGTTTAGTGATAAAGACAAAGTATATTATATAGCTATAAATGAAGTCGCAAGTTGATTGTTTGGATTAAAAGTTCATTACTGAATCCAGAATAGTTCCCAAGTCTCATCTTGGATCTAAACATGTGTTGTGGAACTTTCATTTGATTATTAGAATCATTGAAAGATGGGAAATCACTATAGAGATAGTGGACTCTCATAAACAACATTACATATCCATTAACTAAAGCTTATCCAACAACGCAGGATAATCGTCACTTAGAGAAGAAGAGTATGAGATACCATGACGATTGGCTTTAGTGCAAGTGGGAGATTGAAAGTAGTATGCATACAAGCCAATCATGTTTGATGATAAAGCATATACTTTGTAACAATCTTATTCATTTATTAATAAAAGTATTAATTTATTAAAGGCTTTTAATTATCTACGATGATCTTGTTTTATAATATGTGATAAACCCATAGTTTTAAGCAATGCTTTTAGAATAATGATGATGATCATTCTAATGAGATCTAAATTCTTAGAAAGCTTAAAACTAAAATAGTTCCCAATCATTGGATTACTAAATTGGGGATTAGTGAATCCGGATAGATTGGTACATACGTTAACTTTTCATTGGATGAGGATGATTGATCTCATGATCATTTGTGTGGAGACACTAAAGCAAGTATGTAGGTGCTTATTAGAGAATAAGTTCAATCGAATTGGCTCGCTAAGGAATACCTAATGGAGTTTTATTTGCTGTCAATAGGAATTCCTCAGTGTGATAGTAGTCTGAGTGATCCTTGGACTTGAGATCATCATAGTATCTTGTGTATGATGAGTTATACTTTGACTTATTCCTTAAGACCCTTAGGGTATATCAAAGGGTATGCTTGGGTATAATAAGTTGTACATGGAGATAATGTATGATCAATAAAGAATCTACCACTTCAATAAAAGAAGAGAAATGTCCTATGTGATTCGATAAATGACAATCCGGTAGAGTCCTTGGCAAGGCGAATGAAATTAGAAAGGAGTTTCTAATTTGCATTATTTGGAGTTGTGCATTTAAGAGTCGAAATATATATAATTAAATAAAATAAGACTTGACATAATTCCATGTCTTATATTTAATTGGGACATTGTATGGTGGAAGGATTGAATTGTCACAGTAACTATTTACTCAAAGGTTCTTTAATGATTAATGTTGAAATCTATATTATCCGGAAAAGTCGTTGATCGCTAGGAGGCTTATCCCTATTGTAGAATAAATATTATTTATTTAAATAAATTAATTATTTAATTTATTTATTTAAATAAGATTAGAATTGTTCTAATTGATTTATTCACAACCTAGGTTTAATATGGAGAACCTAAAGGGTCACACCATAAAAGGAAGAATAATTATAAAAGAAGTTAATGGCATAATCGTAATAATATAGTTAAGTATATTTAATTTAATCTATGGTGATAGAATAAATTAAATAGCTTAATATTTATTATTTAATATTTTAGAAATATTAAATATAAATTAATAAGAGGACTCTTATTAATATTATTACAATTATTATTATTTTAATTTCTAAAAGAGTTTAGGAATTAATTTAATATAAGTACTCTCATTTATTCCTAATTGGATTAGGAAGAAAAATTAGTTAAAGGAGTTTAATTAATTATCCCTAATAAGATTAGGGAGCTTAATTAATTAAAAGAATTAATTAATTAAAACCCAATTCCTTAATTGTTAAGGTGGGTTGCCCACATCTATAAATAAGAGTGCTTATTATGGGGATGGGATGGGTTGTTGACTTTTACAAATCTAAATAATTCCAATTGTTGGGAGAGTACACCTTTTCTATAGAGATAGAAAAACTAGGGTTTAGCCAACCACCCTTCTTCTTGAATTTTCTTCTTCCTTGGTGGATCACCTCTGAGAGGCCAAACATTTGGGTGGCTAACGTTGATCGAAGGAAGGAACCAAACCCGGTGGATTCAAGTTGAGCGAAAAGGATTTGGAGGTGAACTTGTACCGAGGAAGCTCGATCTTCAAGGGTATGATTTTATTCTTTATCTTTTCGTTTAATTAATAATTGTGCATAAAGGGTGATCCGGGTATATGGTTTGTAAATTTTTAAACTCTGATTTTTACACGCTTCCGCACTTTTTATACAATTTTGATTGCTTCTTGAATATTACAAACCTAACAAGTATATGGTATAAAGTACCTCCTGTCCAAAAATGAGCCCATTCCGACTTAAAATGAGCAAGTTATGACCATTTCAATATTTAGGTTTTTCCGACGAAAAACGCTATAACCGGAGTTCTATAACTCTGATGACCATGAAATTTAAACTGGAAGTTCACGTTAACATGTGTAAGATCCTGCCAAGATTTGGGAATTTAAGAGTTAAACTTGAGGTAACTAATTTCTTAAGGAATTAATTAGAAATTGATTTTTGAAAAATAGTAAATGAATTTTAAAAATTCGAGAAAAATATATGTTCATTATGGGACTATATTATGCTAAATTCTAGAAAAGAAATATTTTGGAACCGATTTGGTATTTTCATGAAAATAGTTTAATTCTGAACATATGAGTTAAATATATTATGTGAAGTAACACAATTGGAAAATAGGATTTTATGGCTTGGAAATCCTATATAGGGTATATGCATATTTTGATGAGGATTTGATCATTGGTGATGATATCTTATGAGTATGGCATTTTGAATGATTAAATGCATTATGTGGTAAAGTGTAAACAATTGAAATAAATTGTTTATAAGTTTAAGAAGTGATTAAAATATTGTTATAATATTATTGATATTAGAATATGAGATTATTAAGTGATTGATAACATTGGGATATTCTTGAAACCTGGATAAATTATATTATAAATATTTAATATTTATCCTTTATCTCATTTGATTGATTCTTTATATCATTGTCATGATCCTCATGCTTATATTGTGTTGAAAGTCATCTGTGGCTTACGTGCATAGATGGACTTGGTATGATTATGACCAGGGATTATTCGGTATAATCATTACCGTAATGTTACAAATGATGTGGTAAAAGTCATCTTTGGCCCGTAGTGCATAGATGGACTTGGTATGATTATGACCAGGGATTGTTCGTTATAATCATGACCGTAATTGAAAACACAAATATCCTTGGCCTGTAGTGCATAGATGGACTTGGTATGATTATGACCAGGGATTGTTCGGTATAATCATGACCGTAATTGAAAACACAAATATCCTTGGCCTGTAGTGCATGGATAATTCGTGGTCGTGATACTATTAAGCTAAGTCTCAGCATTATTAGTTTTACAGTTGTATATCTTTGGCCTGTAGTGCAAAGATGAACTGTTGGTTACCGGTTATCTGATTTGTATATCTTTGGTAGTAGTCTGAAGATGAATTTATTAGTATGATTATGAACAGAAATTGTGATTTGGTATAACCATGATTTTGATGTTTCAGGTGAAGATAGGTGATGAAAATTATCTACGTCCTAGGTGCGAAAAGGAATTCAAATCACAATTATGATTATGAGTTATTCATATGATTGTTGACAGGAATTGTTGATTGATGTTACATGGATAAAACATTATTGGTGGACTTTTAACTTGGAGAAGATAATAGACCTGATGGTCTATTTGACTCTTTTAATGGATTGCTCGTTCCGCTGCAACTATGGTTGAAAAGTTTTATCATCTACCATATGTTCTAAATCTTTGATTTATTACTGATGAATGCTATTGATAATTTAATTATCTTTAGTCATGATATTCTTTACTGGGCTAGTTGTGCTCACCCTTTTGCTTCACAATTCCTTTCAGGTAATAAGAGTGTAGCTGGGTCGAGCGGGGATAACAGGGAAATAGTGAGATGGTCCGAGATTGTTGAAGTTTCTCAATACATTATAAAATGGCATGACATGCAATATATATTTGCATTGAGGACCTAAGATGTGTGTGTCGTATTTTATAAGTCACTTGATAATTGAATTTGGTGAACAACAATAGGTTGATGAGAACCCAACTTTGGAAGGGTGTTTTGCCACTATCATACAAGATGTCTAATGACATACAATCTCATGTTATCATAAGACAGGGTTGTGCACATCCACTTGCTGAGTATATCTACAAGCACTACCTATATGATCTTTTGGAGTATATTTGAGATATAATTCTCACTTGGAGATAACTGAGATAATTATATGTCAAGAGAAAACTCATCATTGGAAGGAACATGATAGTAATCTTCTCATTTTTCTTTGGGGTCTATTGGACCAACCAAGGATAATTCTCTGGGCATATGATATCTATCATAACTTAGATTCATGACCTCCTATGTATGAAGGTTTCCTTGAGCTTTTCCCAAAGATTTTAATTTCTAAAACAGTTATTGACTGTACTTTTATGTAAAGTACCTTTGTAAGGTGTTGTGGTTGAGGCACCATGAGAGTTACATAGATTTTGTATTGAAACTCACAGCTTATCTGTTGTCGTACTCTGCACGACAGTTCAACAGTTGTATAAATGAAATTTGTATTTGATTTTTATGGAGTGATATCTGGCGACTCAGAATGGGTCGTGTGGACCTATTTTGAGGGTGTCACAAGTTATTCCAACAGAATAATAAAGAATGGAATAACAGAAGAATTTCACCATGTATGCGGTACTTCGCATAGACAAATTATTCCAACATAATAGTAAAGAATGGAATAACAACCCTTACGAGTATTGAAAGAAAATAACTCTCTTCATGAATACGAAAGAATAATACCCCTTACCTTAGAAGAAACTGGATATTGGACTAGTGAGGTAGCAGACTTCTCTTCTTCTATAATTTCTCTCTATAATAATTGCTCTAAAGCTTTAGTGAATTGGTGAGAAATGAAGGAAGAATGAGCTTCTATTTATAGGAAAATATAGTTTCGATAATTATACGTTTTGGGGCTCAAAATATTACAGTACAATACCTTCAAATTTTCTTTTATTTTTAATTTAGTCCTGCAAGTATTATCAAACTTGCACCACCTCCCCTAATAGTAAATCATGTGAATTAATAGTTCATTCATGTGACTCAATAGTATAATCATGTGAAAAAAAAAAACTAATTATAATATAGTACCTTCAACTATACCTCCATCTTTAATTTAGTCATGCAAGTATTATCAATCCTACACCAACTCCCCTAATAGTACATGAATGTGAATCAATAGTACACACATGTGAACAAATAGTTATATGCATGTGAATTAATAGCAATTAATTGCTCATTTATCCGATTAATTACCCGATAACTTCTATACATCAATTATTATCGAAATAAATGCTGATTTCCACTAACACTAATAATTCCCACACAATGGAACAATTAATTTCATCTTTAATCAACACGAACTTATTCATCATTAATATTATAATTCACAATATTTAACAATCAGGTCGTTCCCAGGAAAGAGGGGGCTTTCCAATAAGAATTTCTCCCTATTGGCGCGCAATTAGGTGACTAAACCTGTAAGACCCCGAATTTTATGAAATAAAAGTATTCAATTTTTCTTATAATTACTATTCAGTAAATGGTTAAATTGATAAAAGGTTAAAGTGAAGGGTGATATATGTAAATATTTTAAATACGCAAGTGGTTATAAAATACTCATCATTGTTTGGGAATATTCGTTTGGTGGTGGAATATTCTTCTTTGTCGGAGAATATTAAATGCACGACGCAGCGACGATTAATGGCCCCATAATGAATAACTCGGCTTTGATGAAGAAAACGACAAGTTTGAGTTTTTATAAATAACGGTAGTAATTGTTACCAATTAATACCGTTGGGTTACTTGGTGGTTAAAATCCAAAGAATACGCCGTTATTACACAATAGCACCTTTTGCACATGATTTTTTTTGAATTATTGATCCTTACGTAAAAGGCACTTACTCAATAATTATTACGAATTCTTGCTCAATATTTTATTTTATTGGTTCAATAATTGTTGCATTGATATTTTATATTATTGTTGTTTCAATAATTGTCATTGCACAGTATTTCCCATTATCATATCAATAATTCATATTATTTAATATTATTAGATAACATTATTGGCAATGTCTAGAAATTTATGTCAATGAGAGGTTTGGTGACCTAATTGTGCGCTAGTAAGGAGAAATCCTTATCGGAAAGCCCCCTCTTTTCTGGGAACTGCCTGGTTATCATAATTGTGATTCTGTAATATTATTTGTGAATAATTAATTATTGATTTATATGATAAGGAAATATTTATTTGATGCGGATATAAATGATGAATTTATTTATGTGGTTATAAATGAAGGAATTAATGATAAGGTGTTTTATCAGTATTTTGTCGAAATGAAGAACAAAATATGGGATTTTCAGACAAATTAGTTTATTACTTGATTTTGTAAAATTCATAACTCTTTGTGTATAATGAGTTAGGAGATGAGCCATATATCAAAAGAAATCCCTAGAAGTAAGCTAACTGTAGAAATTGGAATCACCCAAAAAAATTTTGTGAATTTTTCATGGTGACAACTTGAGTGAATCTGGTTCGAAGGACTTATAATACGATAATCAATGTTCTTGAGATATATTGCGTGAGTTATAATTTTTAATCCGACCGTTGGATCGTTGTTATTTTTGGATATATTATACATATATAAGTTGAGTATATATCCAAAAATTTTGAACCGTAAAAAATTAACGTATGATTTGTTATGAATTTTAAAAGGTGTTGAAAATTATCCGTTTGTGGATTTCGAATATTTTCTGTTTGGAATTTGGAAAAACTTAAAGCTACAAAATTGTAGAGAATTAGATTTCGTGTGGAATGGACATAAAATTCGTATTTTTCTGATAAACGGGCTATTTTCTATGAATTATTGAAGTTTTAGAAAATAATAATTTTTATTAAAATTGGATGGGACCCACTTTTGGTTGGTGTTGAAAACATGTGCTAGAATTTTTGTTCAAGGGTGATGGCTGGTCTTGGTTGGTTTTGGTAGGTGTAGGAAAATAATAATAATAATAATATTTTATTATTTTAGTCTCCTTTGGCGTTCTAGCATTTTCCTGTAAATAGCCGCTTAAGTTAGAATTTAAAATCACACCAGAAACAAGTTTTCTTTCTCTCTATATTGTCGAGAGCATTTTTGTGAATATATAGATACTTTGAGAGTTGTTGTTCAGTGCAAGTCCACTATTCCGGTCAGAAATACTACTCTTTTGAGGTAAGGGATTTTAAGGATTATTATGTTTTTCAGTTTCATAATTTTTTCGACCCTCAAAAATTCTGAAAAAATTTGAAATGATAATTTGATGAGTTTTCTTGATTGTGTCCAAAAATGGCGATTTTTTGATGTATAGATTAAGAGTTATGAATTTTATGAGAAAAGACTATTTTAAAAGTAAACCCATATAACTCCTTGTGGTTAACTCCAAAATTGGTGAAATTTTTATTGGGAGTACATGTATATAATAGCAGTATACTCTGTAAATTTCAAAATTTTTGGACAAAAGTACAATTTATGATAAATGTCTAAATATTCGGCAGTTTTGGCCATATGAAAAATAGTAAAATAATTTTAAAAATTTTGAGAAAAATATATGTTCAATATGGGACTATATTATGCTAAATCCCAGAAAAGAAAATTTATTTGTACCGATTTGGTATTTTTAATGAAAATGGACTAGTTATGAATAAATGAATTAAATATGTTATGTGAAGTAACAAAATTGAAAAATAGGATTTTATGGCTTGGGAATCCTATATAAGGTATATGCAATTTTTTGATGAGGGTTTTGGTTGTTGGTGATGAAATTTTATGAGTTTGACATTTTAAGATGATTAATTGCACTAATTAATAAAGTGTAAACAATTAAAATAAATTATTTATAAGTTTAAGAAATGATTAAAATATTGTGGTAATATTAATAATATTAGATTATGAGATTATTAAGTGATTTATAACATTTGAATTAAGGTGTTATGAAATCGTTGATTTATGAATCTTACTCTTGAAATTAAATCCATGTTTTGATCATATTATTTTATTATCATATATAATATTTTATAATTACGGTGATGAAATTTCTCTTTGACTTAAGTGTAAAGATGGGTAGATTATTGGTATGATCGTGACTATGGGTTTTCTTTGGCGATGGTCTGAAAAGTTTAATCGTCATTGGGTTGGTATGATCATAACCATTGAATTTATAATTGAATATTTTTAGCTTAAGTGCAAAGGTAAATTGATCAACATGATTATAATTATGGTTTATATAAATTCTCAAATGATTGTATGTTTTTCGAGATATGAATATCTTTGGCCCAGAGTCACGAAAATCAATTATTGATGAATATATTTGGCCCGTAGTGCAAAGATGACTTGTTGTTGAATATCTTTGGCCTGTAGTGCAAAGATGAACTGTTGATGAATATCTTTGGCCCGTAGTGCAAAGATGACTTGTTGCTGAATATCTTTGGCATGTAGTGCAAAGATGAACTGTTAATATATATCTTTGGCTCGTAGTGCAAAGATGAATTTATTAGTATGATTATGAATAGGAACTGTGATTTGGTATAATCATGATCTTTGATGTTTCAGGTAAAGATAGGTGATGTAAATTATCTTCGTCGTGGATGAGAAAAGGAATTTGGAACCACAAATATGATTATGAGTTATTCATATGATTGTGGACAGGAACTGTTAATTGATGTTACAGGGATAAAATATTGTTGGTGGACTTTTAACATAGAGAAGATAATATACATTATGGTCTATTTGACTCTTCTAATGGATTGCTCGTTCCGCTGCAACTATGGTTGAAAAGTTTTATCATCTACCATTTGTTCTAAATCTCTGATTTATTACTGATGAAGGCTATTGATAATTTAATTATCTTTAGTCATGATATCCTTTACTGAGCTAGTTGTGCTCACCCTTTCGCTTCACAATTCCTTTCAGGTAACAAGAGTGTAGTTGTGTCGAGCGGGGATAATAGGGGAATAGAACGGTGGTCTATAGCTGTTGAGGTTCTCCCTAAATAGTATGGAAATAATTTTATTGAGAACTTTAGATAAGTGTGTCGTATTGTATACGTCATTTGATATTTAATTTTGGTGAACCAAATAGGGTGAGGTGAACCCAACTTTGGAAGGGTGTTTTGCCACTATCATACAAGATGTTTAATGACCTACGAGTTATCATAATACAGGGTTGTGCACATCCACTTGCTGAGTATATTTACGAGCACTACCTATATGATCTTGGAGTTTGGTTGAAATATAATTTTCAATTGTAGACAGTGGAGATAGTTATATGTCAAGAAAAGATTCACTATTAGTGTGACGCCCCCAAAATAGGTATACAACACCCATTCTGAGTCGCCAAAATACATGGTACAGAAACAACTACAACTTTATTAATGCCATTGTCGAGTAAAATATGACAACACTTAAACTGTGAGTTTAAATACAAATATTGCCATCTAGACAATATTCACACCAAAATAAGTCCTCATTAAAATTATTGGTACATTATTTTACAAAAATGGTGAGGACTACTAAAATAACTTTCTAGAACCTTCATTCCATACCCCGACTAGTACTCGCTACATTCTCGCCTCCTGTGTAGAAAAATAGAACAAAAAGGAAAAAGGTGAGCTCAACTAGCCCAGTAAATAATATTATGACTAAGATAACATAGAACAAATTATAGTTAGTCTTCAACAAGGAAAAATATGGTAAAATACAATAAACAACAAGTTTCAAATCAATATTTACAGCGAAAATAATAATTCATAGATGAGTTACGTAGAGAATAAAATCTACTATAATCTATGAATTTAAAAGTCCATCATCAATATTTTATCCCTATAACATCAATCAATATTCATCTTGAATCAAATATTCATCTTTGCACTACAGGCCAAAGATATTCATCAGTCGATCATGTTCATCTCAACACCTGTACATCTTTGCTCTACATGCCAAAGATATTCATCAAAAATTCATTCATCTTAACACTACAGACCAAAGATATTCAGTAATATCATCATTTAGGACTGAGGATGATGAAAAATATTTTAAAGAAAACGAATCCAGTGAAACAAAAGAACAAATATCAAGAATTCGTATTTCAAACAATCCAAGTTCAAAAATATTTCATAAATAACCGTAGTGAAGTAAAATTCAAGAATGCTCAAAACATGGATACAATCAAAGCTAGTGTCCATAATAGATATTTTGGACAAAAAATGAAAATTTAATTTTCTTGTGAATAGTCTTAGTGATTAAGTGAATAAAGGTCGGTAATAAATAGAATAGTAACTTGGACACAAAAAGTTCCAAATTTGATTAAAAAGTTCACTAATATTTTGGCATAATGATATTGAAGAAAATAATATCATTTAAGAAGAAAATAACATCCCTTACCTTGAAAAGAACAGTACTTCTGGCTGGAATATCAGATATAACGCTGAAGGAACTTGCTCTGTATAGCAACACTCAAAGTATCAAAATACTTACAAGAATACACTCGATAATATAGAGAGAAAACTTCATTTAAATTGGTGTGATTTTCAATTCTAACCTAAGCACCCTATTTATAGGAAAATGCTTAGAACACCAAAGCAGAAAATTTAATAAAATAATAATATTTTCTAAAAATTTTCCTACGCACACCAAGAAGATTGAATTCAGCATGCTTAACATTCACGTGGGGGCCACCCAAGTGTAAAAAACATTTTTCTTAAAATAATTATTTTAAACTCCAAAAATTAAATATTTCGAAGCTACGGAACTTCAATAATTCATAATAAATAGCCCTTTTATCAGAAAAATTCAAATCTTATGTCCTTTCCATAGAAAATTCCATTCTCTACAACTTTACAGAAGAAAGATTTTCCAAATTCCAAATATAAGTTGACCGAAATCCACAAACGAGCGATTTTACAAGCTATAATAAAATTTCAGTCAAGACATGGGCCCACAGACACGTTTAACATGTTTTAAACAACTTCTACAACAAAAATACTCTTCCTCCTCATATATTCGTATATCCCACATTCATTATAAAAATATCACCATTATTATATTATTAAAATATAATAATATATTTAAATAAATTATTTTATTAGAAAAGCTAAAATATCAATTTTTCAACAATTGTCACTTTAAAATTTTCTCCATCTATATCCACATAAAATGAATATTTTTCTTATCATATAAATCAATAATTAATTATTCACAAATAATATTATAGAATCACAATACTGGCAACCAGGCCGTTCCCAGGAAAGAGGGGGCTTTCCAATAAGGATTTCTCCTTACTGGCGCGCAATTAGGTGACCAAACCTTTCCTTAGACGGAACTTTCTAGACATTGCCAATAATGTTATCTAATAATATTATTCAAATAATATGAATTATTGATTTGATAATGAAAATACTGTGTAGTGACAATTATCAAACAACAATAATATAAAATATCAACGCAAAGAATTATTGAATCAATAAAATATTAAACGATAATTCTTTGTAACAATTATTGAGTAGTGCCTTCTTACGTAAGAATCAATAATTGGTGCAATACCGGTAATATTCTTGTGTTTTAACCAAGGGTACTTTAACAAAGATAATCTGCAGAATAACCACGCCGCTATTTATAACAACTTATACTTGTCGTTTTCTTCATCCAATCGCTTTAGTTATGAGAGGCCCACATACAAGGCGGTCTTGAGTCGTCATTTATATTCCCCGACAATAAGAATATTCTCCGATAAAAATGAATATTTTATAACCACTTGCTTATTTGGAATATTTGCGCATTTTACCCATAACTAACCACATTAATCAAATCAACCCTTACTATTTTAAAATAATAAATAGAGGAAATTTAATTTCATTTATAATAAGTTGGGGTCTTACAATTGGAAAGAACATGATAGTAATCTTCTCATTTTTCTTTGGGGTCTATTGGGTCAACCAAGGATAATTCTCTGGACATATGATATCTATCATAACCTAGACGCATGGCCTCCCATGTACGAAGGTTTCCTTGAGGACTTCTCAAAGATTTTAATTTCTAAAACAGTTTTTGACTGTACCTTTATGTAAGGTGCCATTGTGACGTGTTATCCAAGTTGATGTAAAGAGTCACAGTTGGTATATATATTTGTATCAAAACTCACAACATATGTTTTGTTGTATTTTGCACGATAATTGTAGTAATAAAGTTGTAGTTGTTTTCTGTACCATGTATTTGGCGACTCAAAATGGGTGGGTTGTTGTATACCTATTTTGAGGTCGTTACATTTGGTATCAGAGCTTAGGGATATGATCTCTGGCGGAGATTCGGGATTAGAACTAGGAAGGGAGAGACGAGTAATATCCTTCGCTAGTGAGTGTCCTACCTAAGCTGAATTTTTTTTACTTAAGTTGACAAATTATGATATGTCAATTAACCTTTGTTTTGAAGCTGTATTCTAGAATGATATCTGAAATACAGGAGTTGAGCAATGAATAAATCATGATGACCGGGGAGATAGAATCTGAAATGAAAGTAAGGTATTTTCAACTCTTCGAAATACCATGTACGTAAATTTCGGGGACGAAATTTCACAAGGAGGGGAGATTATAAGACCCCAAATTTTATGAAATAAAAGTATTCAATTTTTCTTATAATTACTATTTAGTAAATGGTTAAATTGATAAAAGGTTATAGTTAAGGGTGATATATGTAAATATTTTAAATACGCAAGTGGTTATAAAATACTCATTGTTGTCGGGGAATATTCGTTTGGTCGTGGAATATTCTTGCTGTTGGAGAATATTCGTACGATGGCGCAGCCAGTTGTGGGCCCATAACAGAATAACTGTTGAAAGAAGAAAACGACAAGTTTTAGTTTTTATAAATAACGGCGTAATTGTTACCGTTAACACTGTTGGGTTACCTGGTGGTTAAAATACGATGTCTGGCGTTGTTGCAGACAAAGAAGACAATCAGTATTGCACATGATTTTTGAATTATTGATCCTTACGTGAAGGCCTTTACTCAATAATTATTTCAAATAATTCTTATTCAATATTTTATTTTATTGGTTCAATAATTCTTTGCATTGATATTTTATATTATTGTTGTTTCAATAATTGTCGTTTTATCAGACAAGATTTTCCATTATCATATCAATAATTCATATTATTTAATATTATTAGATAACATTAATGGCAATGTCTAGAAAGTTCTGTCAAGGAGAGGTTTGGTCACCTAATTGTGCGCTAGTAAGGAGAAATCCTTATCGAAAAGCCCCCTCTTTTCTGGGAACTGCCTGGTTGTCATAATTGTGATTCTGTAATATTATTTGTGAATAATTAATTATTGATTTATATGATAAGAAAATATTTATTTGATGCGGATATAAATGATGAATTTATTTATGTGGTTATAAATGAAAGAATTAATGATAAGGTGTTTTATCAGTATTTTGTCGAAATGAAGAACAAAATATGGGATTTTCAAAAAAATTAGTTAATTACTTGATATTGTAAAATCCTTAACTCTTTGTGTATAATGAGTTAGGAGATGAGCCATATATCAAAAGAAATCCCTGGAAGTAAGCTAACTGTAGAAATTGGAATCACCCAAAAAATTTTTGTGAATTTTTCATGGTGACAGCTTGAGTGAAACTGGTTTGAAGGACTTATAATACGATAATCAATGTTCTTGAGATATATTGCATGAGTTATAATTTTTAATCCGACCGTTGGATCGTTGTTATTTTTGTATATGTTATACATATATATGTTGAGTATATATCCACAAATTTTGAACCGTAAAAAATTAACGTATGATTTGTTATGAATTTTAAAAGGTGTTGAAAATTATCCGTTTGTGGATTTCAGATAGTTTCTGTCTGGAATTTGGAAAAACTTAAAGCTACAAAGTTGTAGAGAATTAGATTTCGTGTGGAATGGACATAAAATTCGTATTTTTCTGATAAACGGGTTATTTTCTATGAATTATTGAAATTTCAAAAAATAAAATAATTTTTATTAAAATTGGGTGGGACCCACTTTTGGTTGGTGTTGAAAACACGTGCTAGAATTTTTGTTCAAGGGTGATGGCTGGTCTTGGTTGGTTTTGTAAGGTGTAGGATAATAATAATAATAATAATATTTTATTATTTTAGTTTCCTTTGGCGTTCTAGCATTTTCCTGTAAATAGCCGCTTAACTTAGAATTAAAAATCACACCAGAAACAAGTTTTCTTTTTCTCTATATTATCGAGCTCATTTTTGTGAGTATTTAGATACTTTAAGAGTTGCTGTTCAGTGCGAGTCCGCTATTCCAGTCAGAAATACTGCTCTTTTGTGGTAAGAGATTTTAAGGGTTATTATGTTTTTCAGTTTCGTAATTTTTCCGACCCTCAAAAATTCTGGAAATATTTGAAATTATAATTTGATGAGTTTTCTTGATTGTGTCCAAAAATGGCGATTTTTGGATGTATAGATTAAGAGTTACGAATTTTATGAGAAAATACTATTTTAAAAGTAAACCCTTATAACTCCTTGTGGTTAACTCCAAAATTGGTGAAATTTTTATTGGGAGTACATGTATATAATAGCAGTATACTCTGTAAATTTCAAAATTTTTGGACAAAAGTACAATTTATGATAAATGTCTAAATATTCAGCAGTTTTGGCCATATGAAAAAATAGTAAATGAATTTTAAAAATTCTGAGAAAAATATATGTTCAATATGAGACTATATTCTGCTAAATCCCAAAAAAAAAAAATTTGTTTGTACTGATTTGGTATTTTTAATAAAAATGGACTAGTTATGAGTAAATGAATTAAATATGTTATGTGAAGTAACAAAATTGAAAAATAGGATTTTATGGCTTGGGAATCCTATATAAGGTATATGCAGATTTTTGATGAGGGTTTTTGTTGTTGGTGATGAAATTTTATGAGTTTGGCATTTTAGGATGATTAATTGCATTAATTAGTAAAGTGTAAACAATTAAAATAAATTATTTATAAGTTTAAGAAATGATTAAAATATTGTGGTAATATTAATAATATTAGATTATGAGATTATTAAGTGATTTATAACATTTGAATTAAGGTGTTATGAAATCGTTGATTTATGAATCTTACTATTGAAATTAAATCCATGTAATTCCGGTGATGAAATTTCTCTTTGATTTAAGTGTAAAGATGGGTAGATTATTGGTATGATCGTGACTATGGGTTTTCTTTGGCCAGTAGTGCAAAGCTGAATCGTTGACTAGTATGATCATGACCATTGAATTTATAATTGAATATTTTTAGCTTACGTGCAAAGGTGAATTGATTAACATGATTATAATTATGGTTTATATAAATTCTGAAATGATTGTATGTTTTTTTGAGATATGAATATCTTTGGCCTGTAGTGCAAAGATCAATTATTGATGAATATATTTGGCCCGTAGTGCAAAGATGACTTGTTGTTGAATATCTTTGGTCTGTAGTGCAAAGATGAACTGTTGATGAATATCTTTGGCCCGTAGTGCAAAGATGACCTGTTGCTGAATATCTTTGGCATGTAGTGCAAAGATGAACTGATAGTAATTTTCTCATTTTTATTTGGGGTCTATTGGGTCAACCAAGGATAATTCTATGGACATATAATATCTATCATAACCTAGACGCATGGCCTCCCATGTACGAAGGTTTCCTTAAGCACTTCATAATGATTTTAATTTCTAAAACAGTTTTTGACTGTACCTTTATGTAAGGTGCCATTGTGACGTGCTATCCAAGTTGGTGTCAAGAGTCACAGTTGGTATATATATTTGTATCAAAACTCACAACATATGTTTTGTTGTATTTTGCACGACAATTGTAGTAATAAAGTTATAGTTGTTTTCTGTACCATGTATTTGGCGACTCAAAATGGGTGGGTTATTGTATACCTATTTTGGGGTCGTTACAAAATCTCTCCTTGACAGAACTTCTAGACATTATCAATATTACAAATAATATTATGAATAACTTTGTCGTCTCAATTATTGATTTAATAATATATCATATTATGTAGATGATACTGTGACAATAACTGAATCAATAATATGAGAGATATGATGCAGCAATTATTGTAGTAATAATTGAGTATAACTGAGTGACTTCTCACGTAAGCATCACTAGTCAATACCGTGTGCTACTATGCAACCACGCGTATTACTATACTTTTACTACTGGGTAGTTCAACAGTTTAACGGTAAAACTTCCGCCGTTATTTTTATAAAAAGATAATTATGTCGTTTTCTATCTACGACAATACTTTCGTTGTGGGGTCCACCAATGATTGTGTCGTCGTACGAATATTCCCTGTTAAAACAAATATTCCCCGATCGACCAATCGAATATTATATAACCACTTGCTTACTTTGCAAAATTTATAAATATTACCCACAATTATAACATTATATTATATCCACACCATAATATTCAAAAATATATTTCGAGAGAAATTAATCTTTATTCATAAAAGTTGGGGTCTTATTGATAAGTGGTATTTATACCTACTTATTAGATACCAATTCACGCGAACTATGCCCATCTCAAGTACATTTTATTGTGTTTTAGTTGCATTTCATGATATTTTACATTGCATTTACTTAAAACTCCTTTTGGTGAATAAGTGCAGGAATCGGCTTAATTTTGGTGGTAATAGAGGGCACGAGGCTAATGGATGTGTGAAGGCAAGGCACAAGCGGGGATATGCATGGCATGAAGGTACATTGGAGCAAGGAGATCAAGCATGGAAGAAGATTAAACATGAATGAACAAGTAGCAATGACAGCACATGACGAACCGAACCGAATCTGCGGATAAGCAAGTTGCCACGGCCACGTATGCAGAATAAATAATATGAGAGCGCTTGGCCAGCATGTAGTACTCTACCGGAGAGCATGACATTCTGCAAGTCTCGGCCGCTGCCGAGGAACATATCTTTGGGAGGCGCAGCGCCACACGCGATCTTTGAAGTCAGTGTATTTGTTTTATTTTAATTTTTAATTAAATGAGTTGTAATTGGATTAAAAACGATTCTAACTGGTGTCAGATAGACGATTGATAACTTTTAGTGTATTTTCATCATAGAAACTAGGGTTTACACTGTGAGGGAGATTCCAACGTAGAACAAAGCCAAAACGTCTACTTCTCCAATTCTTCTTGGGATTCTCTATTGCAGTGGATTAGTACTTTATTTTGCTAGAATATTATGAGGATTTGAATGTTACCATTGGTTTATATTCAATAATTGGGTTTGATCGTTCTATCTTTCATCTTTCAATTGTTTGCTTTGTAATCATGTTTAGCATTGATCCCATAATGGCTTTTGGTTCAACTATGAATTAAACTCCATTATGGGATTCTAACGGATTTTAATATATAGTTTGGTTTCATGCTTGAATGGTAGGGCTATTTTGCATATCATGTGGGAATTCTATCGTGATTGTTTTACATGTATGAATGCTTGATCACCATTCGTTTCAGTACTTGTATGGAATTGACAATGAACATGCGAGTATGGATTATAATCATGATAGCATGCGAATATGGGGCTGTTTTATATGGCTTGCGTATTTTGTGAACCAAATAGACATATATTGTTTCACCGTATGAGTTAGAGTAAGGGCTTGTGCTTAAATTCAGTATAATTGCAATTTCACATAGACATATAGTGATTTTGGTTATATTGATGATTACATAGAGTCTATCATTCTGTGGATGCTGTGTAAGTAGGTTATAGTGCATTGAAAAATGGTAATAACTCTATTCGTGCTCTTGACTATTTTCCTGTGATATGTGAACACTTCTTGCATGATAGTGGCGATTGGATGAAATATTAAATGAAGTTAGGATCCCATTATTTCCAGATTTGATTTATTCCATTAATATTCTTATTGCAGTTGTTGTTTACAATTAGTTTAATTCACCACTTTTAGTCGTTAATTTAAGCATATGAATATAGTGAGTTAATTGATGCATAGTAGTTTAAATTTGACAACTTTCTCTGTGGGATCGTTACTCTACTTACTCTATATTACTTGTTGACACATGTATGCTTGCATGAGTTGGAGCTCTTTTATCAGAACTGAAAAAGAGGCAACAAGTTTTTGAGCGCATTATTAGGAAAGGCGTTAATTTAAATAATTATCATTAGTTTAAAGCTATATTGTATGACTTAGACAATTACGATCGTTTCTCATTTCTATTTTTGTTTTATTTGTAATTTCGGTACTTTGTAGATTTTTTATGCACACAAGATCTTCCAATTCAATTAACACCAAATACAGGATAACATTAACGGAGAGGTTGGAAAGCTATTGTGCGAAGAAATTTACAAGCTCAGTTAGAAGGAACTATACCGGATATGGCAGAAGAACAGAGAATTAAGCAAAAAGAAGAGCACTGGGCTCTAAGGGACTATTCCATGCCAAACATAAATGGACTACAGTCGAGCATAGTCGGATCGACGATAATAGCGACCAACACTTTTGAGATTAAACCGCACTATTCGGGATGGTGCGTAACTCTGGTTCGATTTGGGGGTGTCACTACGATGATCCGAATGAACACTTATTGAGCTTCATAGAGATTTGTGATACATTTCGATATAACAGTGTGACGGAGGATGCCATTAGACTACGGCTATTCCCATTTTCATTGAGGGATAAGGCGAGAAGTTGGTTACATTCTTTGCCGTCGGGGTCAATCACTACATGGGAGCACCTAGCATAGAAATTCTTAGCCAAGTTCTTTGCAATGGCTAAGACTGCAAAGATGAGGACAGCTATCTCTCAGTTTGAGCAACAACAAGGTGAGTCCTTATATGAGGCATGGGAGCGATACAAAGAAATGCTAAGGAAGTGTCTGCATCACGGTATGCCAGATTGGATGGTGATCAACTCATTTTACAATGGATTGGGTTGGCAGTCGAGACTGATTGTGGATGCAGCTGCAAGAGGAGCATTATGGGCAAAAAGCTATGACGAAGCCTATGCACTTATTGAAACTATGGCTGCAAATGATTACCAAAATCCTACAGCTCGGATGCCACAGCCCAAGGTTGCAGGTGTATTGGAGGTTGATGCCATTACGTAGTTGTCGGTACAGATGGCAGCTATGGCTAAGAAAATAGATACTTTGGCAGAAAGGAAAGTGAAAACAGTTGCCTTCGTTTGTGAGATTTGTTTAGGGTCACACTCCACAGATCAATGTGCCATTAGCTCAGAGTCGGTGCAGTATGTGAGCAACTACAAGAAAGACCAAGGTCAATTTCAGAACACATACCACCCCAACAATCGAAATCATCCAAACTTTAGCTGGTCGAATAACCAAGGAAATCAACAAAATCAGTTTCAGTCAAATCATCAATTCCAGTCACAGCCAACTCAGCCATAGTATACACTGAAACCACTATTTCCACCAGGATTCTCTCAGCAACAACATCATGCACCAACTGCACCATAGCCAGAAAAGAAATCAAAAATGGAGGAAATGATATTGAAGTACATGGCAAATACGGAGGTGAAGATCAAGAGCCAAGCAGTGGCTATTAAGAATTTAGAGACTCGGATGGGGCAGATGGCGAGCATGCTAAACAACAAGCCCCAAGGTTCCTTGCCAAGTAACACAGAGGCAAATCCAAGAAGAGACGGGAAGGAACAGTGTCAAGCGATCACATTGAGATCTGGGAAAGATTTGATAAGCACTGTAAGTCGCGCACCCATGCCTGAAAACACTAAGGATGCCGCACGGCCGCGCGAGGTAGAGCAGGTGACTGATGAGGAAGAAAATTTGAAAAATTCTGAGGAACAACATGAAGAGAAAGATAAAATAGGTTCAGAGGAGAAACTCAAGAGTTCAGTGCCACCAATTCACCCTCAAGTCCTGTATCCGCAGAGATTAAACAAGTAGAGGGAGGATAAACAGTTCAGCAAGTTCTTGGAGGTATTCAAAAAGCTGTAGATCAACATACCGTTCGTCGAGGCATTGGAACAAATGCCAAGCTATGCAAAGTTTATGAAGGGTATATTGTCAAGGAAGAGAAGACTAGATGAGTTTGAGATGATAGCCTTGACAGAGGAATGCAGTGCGGTGCTTCGGCGTAAACTACCTCCCAAACTGAAAGATTCGGGCAGCTTCACAATTCCGTGCACAATTGGGAAGATGAACTTTAGTAAGTGTTTATGTGATCTGGGGGCAAGCATAAATTTGATGCCCTTGTCAGTGTTTAACCAGTTGGGATTACTGGCCCCAAGGCCGGCAAATATATCATTACAGCTAGCTGGCAGATCCATCACGTATCCACGGGGAATTGTTGAAGATGTGTTGGTAAAGGTGGACAAGTTTATATTTCCGGCTGACTTCATCATTTTAGACTACAAGGAAGACAAAATCATACCAATAATACTGGGGAGACCATTTTTAGCCACCGGCAGGACTTCGATAGATGTGCAAAAAGGTGAACTCACTATGCGTGTTCAGGATCAGGAGATCACCTTCAACGTCTTTAAAGCAATAAAGTTACCAACTGATGAAGAAGAATGCTTCCTGGTTGACTTGGTGGATTGGGGCCTAAAGGATGAGGTACAGAAACCGGGGAATTATGGACCGTTGAGGTGTGTAATAGCTGAAAACTCAGAGTTGAAGGTAGAACCTTTGACGAAAGCTGAAGACATCAAATTTTGGGGTGCGGTGGACAATAAGGAAAGCACCTCAGTTCTTGATGTAACGTGAGACTCAGAGACAGTCAAGCTAATTGACTATAACTTAGCGCTGGATGGGAGGCAACCCATTATTTCTACCTCATTTGACTTTTTAGTTATTCAGTTTAGATTATTTTAGTTAGTTATATCTAATTCATTTTTAATAGGATATAAGATTTTCATGCTTGAGTGTGTAGCAAGAATTGTGTTGCGAATATTTGCAAGATGTTAGCATTATGTGGCCACTAATTAATGCCTTAACAATGTGCATTAATGTGTATGCAGGAACCATCATTGGAAAGCATCACTGATAGGTAGAGTAGAATTAACAACATTAGATATCGGTATGCCGCGGCTATATGTATATAAACTGCTTCGCGTGCCAAGCATCAAGTCAATCAGGACAATATACAGTCTGCAAGTCTCGCGCCCGACGCAACATTATTGAGACAAACTTCATGGCGACAATGCGACGACATCGAATAAGACAGATCTAAACATTTTAAAAAGAGTTGTGGACCATTTGGACTCTCATATGGAATAATAACAGACGTGAAATTCTCTCACTCTCCATAACTCACGTCTCTATCTCTCTATCAGTTATAGATTGAAGCCGTACATCTCTCAATCACATCTCCACGATTCTCTCCACATTCAAAGCTCATCTCCATTCTCTCATCCAATGCTATAAAGCTAGGGTTTTGATTGGGATAGCAATCACAAGTTGGGAGACAGTGTCATCAGCCGCTCTCAATCATTATCAAGCATATCATTTTTAGTTTTCTTTCAAAGCAAATGGGTCCGAAGAGAGCACGACCATCTTCCTCTTCCTCATCTTCCTCCGACAGTCACGAGGAAGACATTGTCGACCACACCAAGTTCCTGTGTCTGGAAGCCCAGGAGGAGTACTACCGAATCGTAGCAAAAACATTTATCAAGGAAAGAGGATTCAAACCAGAAGGCCAGGATGGACAGCTCTGTGCCATGATCCAGGAATAAGGCTGGGGTGGACTAACTACCTCTCCTACGCCCATTCCGATGGGCATAGTCCGAGAGTTTTACGCCAATGCAAAAGTCACCATGAATGATACCTCTTGGTTCGAGGTGTCGAGGTAGACTACAGACCCTCCACCATCAGAACCGTTCTGAGAATCACCGAGAGACCACCACGAGGGGCTGTCAATTGGATCACAGGGGCACATCAGGAAATGAACTTGGAGCGTGTTATTGCAGAATTGTGCATACCAGGCACGAAGTGGACTTACAAAGTCGGCACGACCCAGCCTCAAATATTCCCAGCAGCTGCCCTGAATCGATATGCCAAGGCGTGGAATCTGTTCATTTGTGCCAAGTTATTGCCTTCATCGCATCAGCATAAGATAACTGCGGAAAGGGCCATAATTCTGTGGGGCATCATTACTGGCGAGTATATTGATGTGGGGTATTTGATTCATCAAAAAATTATGAAGTATCTGAAGGGAAGTACCACTGGGAGCATTCCACATGCATCAGTGGTAGCCATGTTATGTGCTCATTAGGGGTGCAATTGGGGCAATGAACAAATGCAATATCCAAGCCAGGACATCACTCATGCCACCATTACGAAATTTGAGGACTGGGTAGGAGGCGAAGCACACCCGCGCAGACGAGGATTTATTCTCAGGTCTACATTACCCGAGCCATCCCAGCAGCCCCCTCAGACAGATGAAGTAGGCCCATCCACCCGAGCACACACTGTTCCTAGCGATCGACAGCTCCGAAGGTTGGAGCGAAAAGTCGACGCCATGTATGATAATTTTGGAACGTTTGCTATGGGACTCACAAGGGCCTTGGCCGAAGCCTTCGCACAGCAAGGAACAATGCTAGAGTGGCCTCAGTTTGGGACCATAGTGCCATATCCACCACCAGATTCACCACCAAAGGAGGGTGGTCAAGCCGATCATTAGGGGAGTTTTCTATACCCTTTACCTTTATTCAATGAGGCATTGAATACTTTAAGTTTGGGGGTATTGGGGAGTAGTATAGTAACATGTAGTTAGTTTTTGCATATTTAGTTAAAGGGTTGCATGATTCGTTAAATAATTTAGTTGTTTTTAGTGTTATTATTTTATGGATAGAAATTTTTTGTTTCAGTTAATTTGCATGTCTCGCAAAAATCCTTGCTTTATAGAAATTCTTGCCTAGCCAATGATGATAGTGAATTGTGAAGGATTTTAGAGTATATTGGATAACATGAACGTAGCTATAATGTTTTACACGAGGGAATTCATGTTGCTGTTTAAATGCTTTCGGTTTGCACGGATGTGTTCACAATCACTTGCAGGTATAAGAATTATGGGTTGCATTGCTTGTCAGAAAATGTAGTTTTAAAAAGAGAAAAATGTGGAACATGCATATAGACTTAACAAACATTGACATTCAAACTTTAGGAAAACATGGGTATGTTATTATAAAAAAAAAGAAAAATGAATAGTAATAACGTGGCTAGTCTTATTTTGGGGCCCTGGCTGCTTGAGTAAGTACGCCCGAGGGGATTGTCTCTACACCTAGCACCCTAAGGTCTTTCATGGTCTAGGAGTCGTTGGTTGAAAGCTCGCTAAGGGGTAGCAGTGTGCCTAATGGATTAAGACATTGCACAGTCATGTGAAAAAAGGGGAAAAAGAGAAAAGAAAGAAAAATAGCAATAAACACCGCGGAAAGTGCGTAAATCGCCCTCGTGAGTAGTAATAAAGCAATAAGCCCATTGTTGAACCTTAGTTTGTGTTGATATGTTGAAACAGTCTGTGTGGCATGAGTATACACGAGTCTTGATTTAGACTATAATTTTCTATTTGGAGCAATGTAGCATATGTATTCTTTGCTTAGATCAAGTTTTGGTGAACACCACACACACACACACAGTATCTCTATAGCATATATGAATTATTTGAGTGTCTGACATTATGCCTATAGTTTGGTTTGAAATTGTATTCTTGGATATGGATAATTCACTGAGGCAAATTGGACTGGAATTCTGTTATGACTGGAACTATGTGAGACTAGGTTGCATCATAGATTAGTTACATAGTATCGTAGCTGCATATTCATTGTTCATTAGCATGCATTGCTTGAGGGCAAGCAACAGTTCAAGTTTGGGGGTATTTGATAAGTGGTATTTATACCTACTTATTAGATACCAATTCACGCGAACTATGCCCATCTCAAGTACATTTTATTGTGTTTTAGTTGCATTTCATGATATTTTACATTGCATTTACTTAAAACTCCTTTTGGTGAATAAGTGCAGGAATCGGCTTAATTTTGGTGGTAATAAAGGGCACGAGCCTAATGGATGTGTGAAGGCAAGGCACAAGCGGGGATATGCATGGCATGAAGGTACATTGGAGCAAGGAAATCAAGCATGGAAGAAGATTAAGCATGAATGAACAAGCAACAACAATGACAAGATGACGTAACCGAACCAAAATCAGAGATTGCAAGCCGCTACCGCCATGCGGCATAATAACCTTGAGAGCCTTGAGCGCGCTAAGTACTAGGCTGGAGAGCATGACATTCGCAAAGTCTACGCGCCGCCGAGAATATATCTTGAGAGCGCTACCGCGCGATCGTCAAGTCTATGTATTTGTTTTATTTTAATTTTTAATTAAATGAGTTATAATTGGATTAAAAATGATTCTGACTGGTGTCAGACAGACGATTGATAACTTTTAGCGTATTTTCATTATAAAAACTAGGGTTTATACTGTGAGGGAGATTCTAATGTAGAACGAAGCCAGAACGTCTACTTCTCCAATTCTTCTTGGGATTCTCTATTGCAGTGGATTAGTACTTTATTTTGCTGGAATATTATGAGGATTTGAATGTTATCATTGGTTTATATTCAACAATTGGGTTTGATCGTTCTATCTTTCATCTTTCAATTGTTTGCTTTGTAATCATGTTTAACATTGATCCCATAATGGCTTTTGGTTCAGCTATGAACTAAACTCCATTATGGGATTCTAACGAATTTTAATATGTATTTTGGTTGCATGCTTGAATGCTAGGGCTGTTTTGCATATCATGTGGGAATTTTATCGTGATTGTTTTACATGTATGAATGCTTGATCACCATTCGTTTCAGTACTTGTATGGAATTGACAATGAACATGCAGTATGGATTATAATCATGATAGCATGCGAATATGGGGTGCATTTTATATGGCTTATGATTTTGTGAACCGATAGACATATATCTTTGTTTCATCGTGTGAGTTAGAATAAGGGCTTGTGCTTAAATTCAAAGATAATTGCAATTTCACATGTATATATAGTGATTTTGGTTGTATTGATGATTACATGGAGTCTATCATCTGTGTATGTTGTGTAAGTAGGTTATAGTGCATTGAAAAATGGTTATAACTCTATTCGTGCTCTTGACTATTTTCCTGTGATATGTGAACACTTCTTGCATGATAGTGGCGATTGGATGAAATATTAAATGAAGTTAAGATCCCATTATTTCCAGATTTGATTTATTCCATTAATATTCTTATTGCAGCTGTTGTTTACAATTAGTTTAATTCACCACTTTTAGTCGTTAGTTTAAGCATATGAATATAGTGAGTTAATTGATGCATAGTAGTTTAAATTTGACAACTTTCTCTGTGGGATCGATACTCTACTTACTCTGTATTACTTGTTGACACATGTATGCTTGCATGAGTTAGAGCTCTTTTATCAGAACTGAAAAAGAGGCAACACTTACATCGTATGTATGAATAATACTTCATACTCCGGTATGAAAAGATTAAAATTTAACAAGAATGTTCAAAAAAATATCCTTGTGAGACGATACTAGATGAAGCGCAAATTTTAAGGATATTCTATTAATTTCAAGGAGTATAGAAGCAATACTTATCAAAATGAGTGTAGAATTCAGAATCTGAAACGAAATAATATTACTTACATACTACAGAGTATGGAAGAAAATATTATTACGAGTATTGAACAAAAATAATATCCCTTACAATTGTTGAACGAAAATAATATTCCCACGAATATTGAACGAAAATAATATTCCTTACGAATATTGAACGAAAATAAAATTCCTTACAAATACGAAAAATAATATCCTAAGCGAATATGAAATAAATAATACCCCTTGCCTTAAAAGAAGAGTAATTCCGACTGGTATAGTAGAGATATTCTTAAAGAAAACTTGCACTATTTTTTACACTCAAAGTTTTCTTAAACTCAAAAGAAATACGCTCAATATTATAGAAGAATAATTCTCTGATTCTGGTGTGATTTTCAATTCTAAACTTAGCATTCTATTTATAGGAGAATGGTAGGATACTATTTGGACGCACAGTAGGGAAAAATCACAGGCGAACGTTCACGGGTGATTAAGCTGAAATTTTTTGATTTTACTATGCAGCACTATGCACACACTATGCAGTACTATACATAATAAAATATAATATATTATATTTTTCATAAAAAAATAAAACTAATAATATATATATATATATATATATATATTATATACATAACACACACGACACACGATTTCACACACATTCACATGTTATATATATATATATATATATATATATATATATATATATAAGTTATAAAATAAAATTGAGATAAATTTATAAGCCAACTTTACAACAAATACTTCATAAAAATCCCCTCTATTTATCTTAATTCCCTTGGCTTTACTAAAAACATTTTTAATAACATTATTATTAATATTATAACTCATAATATTAACAACCAGGTCATCCCCAGAAAAGAGGGGGCTTTTCGATAAGGACTATTCCTTATTAGCGAGCAATTAGGTGATCAAACCCCTTTCCTCGACAGAACTTTCTAGACATTGTCAATAATGCAAATAATAATATGAATAACTTTGTTGTCTCAATTATTGATTTAATAATATAAAATATTGTGCAGATGATAATATTGTTACAATAATTGAATCAATAACGTGAGATACTATGCAACAATTACTATGACAATAATTAAATAAAACTGAGTAACTTATCGCGTAAGAATCAATAATCAATACCGTGTACTACTATGCAACCACGAGTATTACTGTACTTTTATCATCGGGTATTTCAACAATTTAACGGTTAAACTTTTGCCGTTATTTTTATAAAAAGTTATTTCTGTCATTTTTTAACTCCGACAGTGATTCCGTTGTGGGGTCCACCAATGATTGTGCCGTCGTACGAATATTCCTTGATAAAATGAATATTCCCCGACCAAACGACTAGTACTTTATAACAACTTTCTTACTTTACAAACTTTATAAATATTACCCATAACTATAACATTATATCAAATCCATACCTTATTATTCAAAAAGATATTTCGAGAAAATTAAATATTTATTCATAAAAGTTGAGGTCTTACAATTTACATGACTTTTCCTTTTTTAAAATGGCATATGAAAATAAAAAGGAATGATTTTAACATCCGCCCAATAAATCTAACGGAATGGTCTAATTAATAAATTTTAAAAAGTTCAGTAGTGTGTCAATTGTATTTTTTTTAAAATTTGGTAGGCTATTCCTTAAAAGTGGATAACGAGAGTGGAGGTACTATCCCTTTTGCCCAAATAAAAATAAGCTGATATATATGGATCTTAGAAGAGATTTGTAAAAATATCAATTTTTATTTGTAAAAATTGTAAGACCCCAACTTATTATAAATAAAATCAAATTTCCTCTATTTATTATTTTAAAATAGTAAGGGTTGATTTGATTAATGTGGTTAGTTATGGGTAAAATGCGCAAATATTTCAAATATCCAAGTGGTTATAAAATATTCATTTTATCGGAGAATATTAGTTTGGTCGTAGAATATTCTTACCGTCGAGAATATTCGTATGACCAACAAAATGACCTTATATGGGGCCCCATAACTAAAAGCGATTGGATGAAGAAAACGACAAGTATAGGTTGTTTATAAATAACTAGTAGTTGTTATCAAGTAAATACCGTTGGAATACCCGTGGTTAAAAACACAAGAAGACACCAGTATTGCACCAATTATTGATTCTTACGTAGGAAGGAATTACTCAATAATTGTTACAAAGATGAATTCTTATTCAATATTTTATTTTATTGATTCAATAATTGCTACATTGATATTTTATACTATTGTTGTTTCAATAATTGTCACTACACAATATTTTCATTATAAGATCAATAATTCATATTATTTGAATAATATTATTAGATAACATTATTGGCAATGTCTAGAAAGTTCTCATCAAGGAGAGGTTTGGTCACCTAATTACGGCCAAGTAAGTGAGAAATCCTTATTGAAAGCCCTCTTTCCCTGAACCGCCTCGTCATTTATCGATTGTGATTCTCGTAATATTATTTGTGAATAATTAATTATTAATTTATATGATAAGGAAAATATTCATTTTATGTGGATATAAATAGAGAAAATTTTAATGTGACAATTGTTGAAAAATTGTTATTTTATCTTTTCGATAAATAATTCATTTAAATATATTATTATATTTTAATAATATAATAATGGTGATATTTTTACAATGAATGTGGGATATATGAGTATATGAGGAGGAAGAGTATTTTTTGTTACAAAATTGTTTAAAACATTTTAAACATGTCTCAGGGCCCATTTCTTGATCCGAATTTGATTATAAACGTAAAATCGCCTGCTTGTAGATTTCATTAATTTCTGTTTGGAATTTGGAAAACTTTTCTTCTGTAAAGTTGTAGAGAATGAAATTTTCTATGAAAAGGGCATGAGGTTCAAATTTTTTTTCGATAAAAGGGCTATTTATTATGAATTATTGAAGTTCCGAAGTTCCAGAATAATTGATTTTTGGAGTTTAAAATATTTATTTTAAGAAAAATGTTTTTTACATTTTGTGGGCCTCATTAAACATGTGTTAAGTTGCTAAATTCAGATTCTTGGTGTGCGTAAGAAATTTGTTTAATTATATTATTATTTTATTAAATTTTCTACTTTGGTGTTCTAAGCATTTTCCTATAAATAGGGTGTTTAGGTTAGAATTGAAAATCACACCAGAAACTGAAGTTTTCTCTCTCTTTCTCTCTCTATATTATTGAGCATATTCTTGTGAGTATTTTGATACTTTGAGTGTTGCTATATCTGAACAAGTTCCTTCAAAGACTATATCCAAGATTCCAAATCGAAGATTGTCTTTTTGGAGGTAAGGGATATTATTTTTTTTAAAAATGGTATTATTTCTTCCAATATCATTATGCTGGAATATTAATAGTATTTTTCTTGTGAAATTCTTGTCTTTTAGTGTCGGGGTTACTATTCATGTATACGACACTATTCACGTATACGGGACTATTCATGAATACGGCACTATTCACAGAAAAATTAAATTTTTGTTTTTTGTCCAAAATATCTATTATAGATACTAGCTTTGATTGTATCCATGTTTTGATCATTCTTGAATTTTGCTCCACTATGATTATTTATGAGGTATTTTTGGACATGGATAAACCGAAATATGAATCCTTAATATTTATTCTTTTGTTTCACTGGATTCGTTTTATTTAAAATATTTTTCATCATTCTCAGTCCTAAATGATGATATTATTGAATATCTTTCGCCTGTAGTGCAAAGATTAATGATTTTATGATGAATATCTTTGGGTCAGAATGCAAAGATGTACGGTGTTGAGATGAAATACGACCAATCGATGAATATCTTTGGCCGTAGTACAAAGATGAATATTTGATTCCAAATTGTATATTGATTGATGTTACAGGATAAAATATTGATGATGGACTTTTAAATTCATAGATAAAAGTAGATTTCATTCTCTACGTAACTCTTCTATGAATTATTATTTCATTGCGAATATTGATCCCGAAACTTGTTGTTTATTGTATTTTGTCGATTTTTCCTGTTGAAGACTATCGATAATTTGTTCTATATTATCTTAGTCATAATATTCTTTTTATCGGGCTAGTTGAGCTCACCCTTTTCCTTTTTTGTTCTATTTTTCTTCTCGTGAGGCGAGAATGTAATGAGTTCTAGTCGGGGTGTGGAATGATGGTGCTAGAGAGTTGTTTTAGTAGTCCTCACTATTTTTGTAAAATAATGTACCAATAATTGTAAAGAGGACTTATTTGAGTGTAAATATGGTCTAGATGGCAATATTTGTATTTAAACTCACGCTTTTATGTTGTATTAATAAAGTTGTAGTAAGTTTTTACACCATTATCGATTAGCGACTCAAAATGGGTGATGTATACCTATTTTGGGGGCGTCACAAAAATAAAAATTTTCTTATTTATATTTGATTAATTTTTTTAAGGGGATGTTTGATAAAAATTGAATGAATCTGAAATTGAATGAGCTGAATATGAAACTAAATAAAAAAAAGTTGTTTGATAATTGACATGTCTGAAGCATCTGAATAATATATTTTTATTATTTTATTTTTCTAAAAAAATTCAAAAATTTGTTGTAAATTTATTTAGTATTACTTAATATAATGGGTTAAGTTCAGATGACCACCTGAGGTTTGGGCAGTTTCCCACTTAACCACCTGTAGTCAGTAAAGCTACATTTAAACTCCCGACTTTTTGAGTTGAAGTGAAAACGTTACCTTTTCCATCCAACTTAACTGTGCGTGTATGTCAAACGCCAAAAACGCGTGAGAAGAGGCTATAATAGTCAAAAAGGACAAGTAAATGTCTGAAATGTCCTTCTTATTCCTCTTTAACATTCTTCTCCTCTCCGATCAAACTTCAGCCTCCTCTCTTCTTCATCATTCATGAAACCCAAATTGCTTCATCCCATCATCATCCCTTCTTTTTCTTCTCAATTTATCCCCAAATAGTAGTAGGATTCCCAATTTTCTAGGGTTCTTCCCCAATTTCAAATCCACCCAAAGACCAGAAGAACCCATGCGACCTTCTTCTGTACCAGACATGAGCAGACTCCCTTCAAGATCATCACGTAGAGATCCAGGACTACTACAGCTTTGACTGTTTTGCTCTTGCCCCAAAATGGGGGCTACTTCCACGAGATATTTACATGATGTTCTGGGTATAGATGAGGTTAGTTCTAGTATAAAATGTAAATTGTATATCTAGTAGCTTGTTTTGTTATTCTTCTGATAAAGGTCAGGATGGTGGGTATTGGGTTTTAAGTTGAGCTTGGGTGGTCCTAAGCTATTCTTTTTCTCTGTGAATGAGGTATGCTCATATGGTTCTATTATTTTTATTGGAAAACCATATGAGCTGAACTATATTTTTTTTGGGAGATTTTTTTTCTGAGATTTACCTTTTTTTTCTCATTTCTTTTTACCTAATTTAATAAACTATAATTTTCGTAATAAATGATTTTAAATTTTCAGAAATTTTGTAGTTTGACGTTAATTTGAGCTCCATTTTCTTTTTTTTCAGCAAGATCCGTTTAAAATTTCTACTTGTTCTTCTGTTTTTTTTCTTGGGCACTTCAAGTATTTGATTTTGTTCTTTATTTTGGAGATTTGGGGGAAATCCGACCTATTCTTCCTCAGCTACTTGATGGTATGTAATTTGTAAAATTGTTTGCCAGTAATTCTATTCTCATACACTCTTGTGATGGGGAGGAGTTTTCTAATATGTTACCTCAATTTTATTTTAGAGTTTTTTAAGCTTATGAATGAAGTTGAAAATGAGGATCTTGTGTTTACTGGGTAATGACGGAGATGTTGAAAATGAGGATCTTGTTTTTCAAGCTACAAACTATTTAACTGGGTAATGATGGAGATGTTGGACTTAATAGTGTGTTGGGTGGAGCTGTTTTGGGAATTGTGGCCTTAGAATTGGCTTATGGGGAAATCTCTGTTAACGGTCACCAAGAATTGCTTGATTTGGCTGCAAAAATCAGTGAAAAATAGAGGTTACCAAACAGATTATGGGAGCAAAAGAAGAAACGGTGCCAAAAAGATTTTTGAAAGGAATTTAGAAGAAAATGGGTAAAAGATTTTCCAAGTCTTTTGGTAAAATGGTGGCAAAGTGTTTGGCAGAAGGTGAGGGAACAGGGCAGGGTTTAGTGGGCTTTGAAAGGTAAAATGAGTGTTGTAGGATAGATGGTTGGGAGATGGAGCTCATAACCTTTTGTTTTGCTTCTACAGTACTGTTTGGTCTAAGATCTTAAGAGAGGATGAAATAGGGTTGAAAGATTATCCTATTATGATATAGGAACCATGAACTGCTCTTATCGCTTTTGTTTGCTACAAGTATATTCTCTTTGATTTTGTAGTGGCCTTTTCCATTGTATGTACTTACATCTCTAACAATACTCGAAATGGCTAGATGAGTGTCTAATTGTTGATTTGTTCATTCCAAGCAAGTGATGCATAATGAGAAAGTTTTGTTACTTTGCCACAAATTTATACAAGTAAGTGTTTACTGAAACGACTTTGATTTGTTAACTTTGTAACTTTTACTCTAGTATGACGCAAAGAATATCCGGGAAAAAAATGAAGCTAGTTCCATGCTTTTTAGTATATCAAGATATGGATCATGTCTATGTGTAGTATTTGATTATGGATCATGTCGATGTGTAGTATATGTGTAGGCAGAAAATTTTGATCTTAAATTTGTGTTGTAAATCATGGATGTTGTCTTCATAGTATTGACAAGCAGCTGGGTGTTGCAGCTGGGTGTTTTAAAGTGAAGGTAATTAAGTCTTTAGCCAAATAAAGTAATGGAGTTAAGACGGAAAGCATTTTTTCACTTTAACTCAAAAAGTCGGGAGTTTAAATGTAGCTTTACTGACTACAGGTGGTTAAGTGGGAAACCGCTCAAACCCCAGGTGGTCATCTGAACTTAACCCTAATATAATAGTTAATAGGCTTAAATCTGATTTACTACCCTAAATTATAGGTCATATTCCACTTCGGTGATCTACCTTTCAATTTTGTCAATTAGATGATTGAACTATTAATTTTTTCCAATTTTATTCGATTGAGCATGCCACGTTAGAAATTGTTGACATGGTTGTCCGAGTGGAACATAACTGAGCTTATGTGTTTTTAAAAAAGAGTATTTAATTTTTAATTACACATTTATTATATATGAAAGGGTAAATTCGATAAACCACTTATAACTAATATAACTTCAAAACCATCAAATATAACTAATATAATCATCATCGTCAAAAGCTAATGATCCGAGGTGCAAAACCAGAGCATCTTTAACCCAATCAAAACACCAATTCTTGGTTTATGTGTCACGACGAGCTTTTACCGGCAACTGGTTAGCCTGAAACAACATCAAACTTATCATCAGTCATATGATTATCTCTATTGTTGTTATTGGATAAAATTCTCATCATAGGTTTCTCTTCCCTCAAACTCAGATATGATTCCGGGTACAATCATCATTCTTGGAAGTCGAGTCTGATCTACACTCGAATAATCATCAAGGTTTAAGATATTATGATTAACACGGTATAGACTTCGCAAGAGTTTACGACTAACATACCCGTGATAATTTTATTCAGGTTCCTCGTCACGAAAAAAAAAATTCTCTCTCTTAAACTACCGGCTTTGGCTTGTCTGGGACATCCTTTGGCATCACTATCCCAGCTGGACTTGACTTCACCATACGACAAAATTGAGCTAGGTGACCTTCTCTTCCACAATTAAAACACGCTTTGGATTGCTGCGTACAGTTTGGACGGATGTGTCCCTCCTGTCCGCATTTGAAACATACGACTGGTGGTCGTTCTTCTTTCTTTGAAACGGGTGCTGGTGCTACTGTCTTTCCATCATTATTGAACCTTCTCTTCTTGAAATTTCCACTTATATTATCTTGGCCATGACTACCACCGAAGTGGTTACCATTCATGGCATGATAATTTCCCCCACCTTGGTTATCATTGTTCCGATGACCGTTGCCACCGGTACGATTATTATCGTGTTGTTAGTCATTGCCTTTTGGTTGTGTTGACTCATTATCGCGCTCTAATAACTGAGCCCTATTCACAACATCTGAATATAAACAAAGTTTGTGAGAAATGAGGTATTGACGTATATTGGGTTTCAAACCTCTTAGAAACATTCGCGTCATTCGTTCCTCATTATCAACTAAATGGGACGCAAACCGGGACAACTCGGCAAACTTGGCTTCATACTGCGACACGGTCATGTTGTTTTTCTCCAGCTTGATGAACTCTACCTCTTTCATGTGACGAATACTTTCGGGAAAGTACTTGTCGTTGAACAATTCTTGGAATTTCTCTCAAGTCATCTTCAGTGCGTCAGGCTGGGTACGTTTTATAGATTCCCACCAGTAATCTGCCTCTTCACGCAACATAAAGGTGGCAAATGGAACCTTTTGCTCCTCGGAGCATCCCAAGACATCTAATATCTTGGTGATCTGCTTTAACCACGTCTCCGCCTTAAGTGGTTCTGGTTTTCCCAAAAACTCCGGTGGTCCCAGCTCCTTGAACTGCTTAGTGGTGACCAACCGTGGGTTAACATTGTTTCCACCTGCATTATGAACAGGAGTCTCTCTCGTTTGGTGTTGCGTGAATTCAAAAAGCTCCTAAACGCGTCTGGTCGCTTCGTCATTTGATCGGTGTTGTTATTTATAGGAGGATTATCGCCTTCCCGACGATACACATTATCCTCGATTATTGATCTATGGAGACTCAACGGTCTCACATGCTCCATTGATGTTCTCAACATTCTCTGGATGCCATTTTCAAACACCGCCACAAAACAAGGGTTAATTAACATATTACATATTATCCCTATACTCTACGGAGACCAATTAAATATCAAATAGACTTAGGTAGGTCATACTAGCTGGAAGAAATTTCACGCCTCTCCCTCCTAGTTCTTGTCTCACATCTCGGCCGGGATCATATCCCTAAGCTTTGATACGAACTATGACGCCCCCAAAATAGGTATACATCACCTATTCTGAGTCGCCAAATACATGGTACAGAATACAAATATAATCTTTAATATACAACAAGAGCGCTGTGAGTTTTAATACAACTATTGTCTTCTAGACAATATCCACTCTCAGAATAAGTCCTCATTACATTTATTGTCACACTACTTAACAGAATAGTGAGGACTACTAATACTATCATCTGGACCGTCACTCCGTTCCCTAACTAGTCCCGACTACGTTCTCATTTCCTGAAGAGAACAGTGAAAGAAAGGGTGAGCTCAACTAGCCCAGTAAGAAATATTATGACTAAGATAATGCAGAATAAATTATCATTAGTCTTTAACAGTGTTAAACTGATAAAATAACATAGACATCAAGTTTAACTACAGCGGAACATGAAATTCATGAAAAGAGTCAAGTAGAGAATAAAATCTACAATCTTTTATGATTTAAAAGGTTTTTCATCACTTTTATCGCTGGGACTCAGCTTAATAAATAATCCACATCATCCCTGCACTACGGCCAAGGATATTCATTAGTATCACGACCATAAATTATCCATGCACTACGGGCCAAGGATATTCGTGTATTCATCAATGGTCCTAATCATGCCATAAAACAATTCATCTTTGCTCCCTTGGCCAAAGAGAATCCATAGCCATAATCATACCAAAAACTGTCCATCAATGCACTACGGGCCAATAAGGACTTTTTCCACATTATTTGTAACATTACGGTCATGATTATACCGAATAATCCCTGGTCATAATCATACCAAGTCCATCTATGCACTACAGGCCACAAATGACTTTCAACATAATATAAACACGAGGATGATGACAATGATATAAGAATTCAATAAAACAAGTTTAAGAATTAATTTATCCAGGAACTAATAACGTCCAAATTGTCAACATGATACTTCTTTGTAGAGTAAAATTCATGAATGCTCAGAAGAATATTTCTATGTGAAGATACTGGATGAAGCACAAATATCAAGGATATTCCACTAATTTCATGGAGTATAGAAGTCAAAACTTTAACCAACTGAGTATAATAAAGAATGGAATAACAAAAGAAATCACCATGCATGCGGTACTTCACATACACATGTTATTCCAACAGAATAATAAATAACGGAACCAGGTCAGGCTTAATACGCACCGACAGGATATTCCAACAGAATAATAAAGAATAGAATAACACTAGAAATCACCATGCATGCGGTACTTCGCATAGACAGGTTATTTCAACAAAATAATAAATAACGGAACTGTGTCCCACAGAAAACGCATGCATGTGATATTCCAATGAATAATAAAATCGGAACCAGTGTCCCAAGAAAAGCATGAAGACATGTGATATTCCAATGTAATAATAAAGACGAAACCAAGTCCGACGTAAAACACACAAACAGGATATACCAACAGAATAATAAAGAATGGAATAACAACAGAATTTCACCATGTATGCGGTACTTCGCGCAATGCAAAGTTATTCCAAAGATAATAATAAATAATGAAATAACAGAAGAATTTCACAAAGTATAGGGTAGACCGCGTATTCAGGTTATTGCAACCGAATAATAAAGAATGGAATAACAGAAGTTCTCTTCATGAATATGGGAAAAAAATACCCCTTACCTTATAAAGAAGAGTACTTCACCAGTAGGGCGGGATATACTTGAAGAAACTTGCACTACTACGCCAAAGCTTTCTTAAACGCTAAAGAAATATGCTCAAGATTATTGAAGAATAATTATCTCTACAGTTTCTCTCTCTAGAGTTTCAGTGAATTCGTAAGAAATAATGAAGGAATGAGCTTCTATTTATAGAAGAATGGAATGAATAGAAACCAATCCATGAACGGTCCAAATCGATTTACTTTAAACGGACGGTCCAGATTGGTTTACAATAAAATATAATATATTCTATTTATAATCTAATAAAACGAATAACTTTTAAAAAGATTTTACTATGCAAATACTATGCAGGCACTATGCATAATAAAATATAATCTAATCTAATTATTGTCTAATAAAATGTATAACTTTATAAAAAGTATTCTGCTTTATATAAAAAAAATTTACTATTAGCCTAATAAAATGAATAACTTTATAAAAGTATTATGTTTTATATAAAAGATTTTTCCATTTTATTACGGTAATAATACTAATAAAACAAAATTTATATATAATATATATATATATATAACAATCAACAATAATTAAATTAAATAACGTGAGATACTATGCGCAAGAACTACATGTAGCAATAATTGAACAAAACCGAGTGATTTCTCACATAAGCATCAATAATCAATACCGTGCTACTACTTATGACCACCATGCCAGACATCGCATTTTTACTACTGAAGGTAGTTCAACAAAGATTAATCAGTAAAACTTTCGTCGTTATTTTCATAAAAATATTTTTCTCGTTTTCTCAATCCGACAATAATTCTGTTGTGGGGTCCACCAATGATTGTGTCGTCGTACGAATATTTCCCGACACAAAGAATATTCCCCGACCAATCAAATAATATAACAACTTGCATACTTTACAAAATTTATAAATATTACCCACAACTATAACATTATATTAAATCCACGCCATAATATTCAAAAAAAAAATCGAGAAATTTAAATCTTTATTCGTAAAATTTGGGATTTTACAGTATTTAAGTCTTTCTTATCTTCTCCAACATTAATATGGAACAAGCTACCAAAACTCTTGTACCGCCTCTGCTTTTATCGTCAGACCCATTATCTCCAAGCCGATGGAAAATTCCCCTAAACATAAAAAACCAACATCGAAACCTACCCAACTGAAGCCATCTGCTAAGCGCCTAGCTAGTATTGAGCGGAATGAAAAGGATTTAGGGAAAAAGAAGAGTAAGGTCTCAAACGGGGATGTGGATGATGGTCCAATCAAGGAGAAAAAGTCTACAATTAACCGGCTATGGACTGAGGACGATGAAATTGCGTTACTAAAAGTTTGTAGAATTCAATTTATTAGTTTAGTTGGTGTAGTATATATACAGATGTAATCTGTAAGACACCGAATTTTATAAAATAAAAGTATTCAATTTTTCTTATAATTACTATTCAGTAAATGGTTAAATTGATAAAGAGGAAAGTTAAGGGTGATATATAAAAATTTTGCAAAATAAGTAAGTGGTTATAAAATATTCATTTTTGTCGGGGAATATTCATTTGGTCGTGGAATATTCTTGTTGTTGGGGAATATTCGTACAACGGCGCAGCCATTCGTGGGCCTCATAATAGAATAACTGTCGGAGGAAGAAAACGACAAGTTTGAGTTTTTATAAATAATTACAGTAGTTGTTACACAAGTAACATCGCTGGAATACCGTGGTTAAAATACGATGTCTACGCGTGGTTGCATGATAAAGACATGGTATTGCACAATATTTTTGAATTATTGATCCTTACGTAAGAAGGCACTACTCAATAATTATTACAGTAATTACTGTTCAATATTTTATTTTATTGATTCAATAATTGCTGCGTTGATGTTTTATATTATTGTTGTTTCAATAATTGTCACTGTACAGTATTTCTCATTATCAGATCAATAATTCATATTATTTGAATAATATTATTAGATAGAATTATTGGCAATGTCTAGAAAATTCTGTCAAGGAGAGGTTTGGTCACCTAATTGCGCGCCAGTAAGGAGAAATCCTTATCGGAAAGCCCCCTCTTTCCTGGGAACCACCTGGTTATTAGTATTGTGATTCTGTAATATTATTTGTGAATAATTAATTATTGATTTATAAGATAATGAAATATTTATTTTATGCGGATATAAATGATGGATTTATTTATGTGGTTATAAATGAAGGAATTAATGTTGAGGTATTTTATCAGTATTTTTATCGAATTGGAGGTATTAAAAGATCAAATCAGTGTTCTTGAGATATATTGCGTGAGTTATAAATTTTGATCCGACCGTTGGATCGTTGTGATTTTTGGATATGTTATACATATATAAGTTGAGTATATGTCCACAAATTTTGAATCATTAAAAATGAATGTATGATTTGTTATGAATTTTAAGAGGTGACTGATTCGAAAATTAAGTTTATAAATGATTTTGGTGGAAAATTTTAGAATTGAGTGGGCCCCACTTGTGGTTGGTGAAAAAATGTGCTGAATTTTATTTCAAATGTGGTGGGTGGCAATAATAGCAGGTAAAGTCATCAGGTAGCATGTCAAGTCTGCTACGGCGTGCTAACATTTTCCTATAAATAGAGGGCTAAGTTAGAATTGAAAATCACACCAGAAACATAAGCTTTCTCTCTTTCTCTCTCTATATTATTGAGCGTATTTTGTGAGTATTTAGATATCTTGAGTGTTGCTATACGGTGCAAGTTCTTTCAGTGTTATATCCGACATTCCAGTCAGAAGTACTGCTCTTTTGAGGTAAGGGATATTGTGGTTATTATGTAAGGGATTTCAAGGGTTATTATGTTTTTCAGTTTCGTAATTTTTCTGACCTTCAAAAATTCTAGAAAAATTTGAAATGATAATTTGATGAGTTTTCTAGATTGTGTCAAAAAATGGTGATTTTTGGATGTATAGATTAAGAGTTATGAATTTTATGAGAAAAGACTATTTTAAAAGTAAACCCTTATAACTCCTTGTGGTTAACTCCAAAATTGGTAAAATTTTTATTGGGAGTACATGTATATAACAGAAGTATACTTTGTAAATTTCGGAATTTTTGGACAAAAGTACAATTTATGATAAATGTCTAAATATTCGGCAATTTTGGCCATATGAAAAATAGTAAATGAATTTTAAAAATTCTGAGAAAAATATATGTTCAATATGGGACTATATTCTGCTAAATTCCAGAAAAGAAAATTTGTTTATACTGATTTGATATTTTTCATGAAAATGGACTAGTTATGAATAAATGAATTAAATATGTTATGTGAATGAAGAAAATTGGAAAATATGATTTTATGGCTTGAGAATCTTATATGAGGTATATGCAGATTTTTGATGAGGGTTTTGGTTATTGGTGATGAAATCTTATGAGTTTGGCATTTTAAGATGATTAAATGCATTAATTAGTAAAATGTAAACAATTAAAATAAAATGTTTATAAGTTTAAGAAATGTTATATATTCTTTCAATATCATTATACCGAAATATTGGTATGGATTTTATTGTTAAATTTCTACCTTTTTTATGTCGGGGTTACTATTCATGAGTTACTATTCACGAGTTACTATTCATGGGGTACTATTCACGATAAAATTGGTTTCTTTTTCTGACCAAATTATCATTGATTTATGAATCTTACTCTTGAAATTAAATCCATGTTTTGATCATATTATTTTTATTATCATATATAACATTTTTATAATCTTGGTGAAGAATTTTCTCTTTGACTCGAGTGTAAAGATGGGTAGATTATTGGTATGATCGTGACTATGGGTTCTCTTTGGCCAGTAGTGCAAAGATGAATTGTTGATTGGTATGATCATTATGACGCCCCCAAAATAGGTATACATCACCCATCTTGAGTCGCCAAATACATGGTACAAAATTCAAATACAACTTAATTATACAACAGTCGTGTAAAATACTACAAAATACATGTTGTGAGTTTTAATACAAATATTATCTTTTAGACTAGTAAGAAATATTATGACTAAGATAATGCAGAATAAATTATCATTAGTCTTCAACAGTGTTAAACTGATAAAATACAATAGACATCAAGTTTAACTGCAACGGAACATGCAATTCATTAAAAGAGTCAAGTAGAGAATAAAATCTATTATCTTTTATGATTTAAAATGTTTTTCATCACTTTTATCGCTGGGACACAGCTTAGTAAATAATCCACATCATCCCTGCACTACGGCCAAAGATATTCATTAGTACCACAAATTATCCATGCACTACGGGCCAAGGATATTTGTGTATTCATTAATGGTCATGATCATGCCAACAACTGTCCATCAATGCACTACGGGCCAATGAGGACTTTTACCAAATCATTTATAACATTACGATCATGATTACACCGAATAATCCCTGGTCATAATCATACCAAGTCCATCTATACACTTTACAAAGCCACGTAGATGACGCTTCAAAAAATATAAACATGAAGATGATGACAATGATATAAGAATTCAATAAAACAAGTTCAAGAATTAATTTATTCAGAACTAATAACGCCCAAATTGTCAACATGATACTTCTTTGTAAAGTAAAATTCAAGAATTCTCGTAAGAATATTTTCATGAAAAGATCTTTGGATGAAGCGCAAATATCGAGGATATTCCACTAATTTCATGGAGTATAGAAGTCAAAACTTTAACCAACCGAGTATAATAAAGAATGGAATAACAAAAGAAATCACCATGCATGCGGTGATTGCGATGTGATGAGTTATTCCATCGTAATAATAAATAACGGAACCGGTAAAGCGAAATTGCAGACCGACACGATGTTCCGGCGAAATAATAAGGAATAATAAAGATGGAACCAGTTTAAGGTAAACGCACGCATGAATATTCCAACAGAATAATAAAGGCGGAACTAGGTCCCAGTAAACGCACTGAGCATGTGATGTTCCAAATGAATAATAAGGAATAATAAAGAGGCGGAATTGTGTCCCAAATAGAACGCACGCATGCAGGATATTCCAATGAATATTAAAGAATGGAATAATGTAAGAATTTTACCAAGTATAGGGTAGCCTGTGTATAAAAGTTATTCCAATGTAATAATAAGAATGGAATAATGTAAGTTCTCTTCATGAATACAAAAGAAATAATACCCTTTACTTTAAGAAGAAGAGTTTGGATATAGGAGTAGCAGAATAATTTTCTTCTTTCTCTATAATTTCTCTCTAGAGTTTCAAAGAAATTCGTAAGAAATAATGAAGGAATGAGCTTCTATTTATAGAAGAATGGATCGCATAAGAATTAACTCATGAACGGTCTGAGATTGATTTACTTTTAATCGGACGGTCCATATTGATTTAATAAAATATTCTAATAAAACGAAAACTTTTAAATATAATATTATATATATATATATATTATACATTTATATAACATGCTTAACTTTATAATCACGAAATACACCCGTGATTCCCTTCTCCCCCGTTTTCAATATTCCACCAACTTTGTAGAATGCTGACAATTAGTCTCCACCCATTTCAATACTCCACCACATGCAATACATTCATTAATTATATAAATATTATACTAACCCTTATATTCCCTCCCACACACATTTTACACAAACCCCCACCCACCATTCCCACCATCTTTTTCCTTATATATATATATATATATATATATATATATATATATATATATATATATTTATATTATACATATATATATATATGTAATAAAACAAAACTGTGATAACTTTCTCCGACTGTTTAGAAAAATGGGTAAGTGGAGGTCCAAATAATAAGTAAAATTTATAAAAAATACTTCATAAAAATCGCCTCAATATTTTAACAACATTTATCATCATTTTTATAATTCACAATATTAATCGATCAGGTCGTTCTCAGGAAAGAGAGGGCTTTCCAATAAGGAATTTTCCCTATTGGCGCGCAATTAGGTGACCAAACCTCTCATTGACAGAACTTCTAGACATCGTTAATATTGTAAATAATAATATTAATAACTTCGTTGTCTCAATTATTGATTTAATAATATATAAAATATCGACAATAATTGAATCAAATAACGTGAGATACTATGCAGCAATTACTGCAGCAATAATTAAACAAAAATGAGTGACTTCTCACGTAAGCATCAATATCAATACCGTGTGCTACTATACAACCACGCGTATTACTGTACTTTTACTATCGAGTAGTTCAACAGTATCAACGGTAAAACTTCCGCCATTATTATCAATAAAATATTTTTATCATTTTCTTAATCTTACAATAATTCTGTTGTGGGGTCCACCAATGATTGTGTCGTCGTATGAATATTTCCTGTTAAAACGAATATTTCCCGACCAATCAAATATTATATAACAACTTGTGTACTTTGCAAAATTTATAAATATTACCCACAACTATAACATTATATCAAATTCATTCCATAATATTCAAAAATGATAATTATAGAAAATTCATTTTTATTCATAAAAGTTGGGGTCTTACAATCTCCCCTTCTTATGAAATTTCACCCTCAAAATTAGGATACGTACCTGGTATGTCAAAGAGGTAAGGACACCTTAATTTTATTTCAGATTCTAACTCTCAGGTCATTTCCTCAACATCGTGGTTCCTCCATTAAACTTTGACTTGAGGTATAACCTTGGAGCGTAGAATATGTTCCTTCTTATCCAAGATTTGAACAGGAACCTCTTCATACGTTAAATCTTCCGCTATTTCGTCCGGTTCTAACTCAATAATATGGTTCGGGTCTTTCACATATTTACGTAACATGGATATATGAAAAACGTTATGAACACGAGATATACTTGGCGGTAAAGCGAGTCTATAGGCTACAGTCCCTACTCGATCGAGGATTAAAAATGGGCCAATGAATCGAGGAGTGAGCTTTCCTCTTTTTTCAAATCTCGTAATTTCTTTCTATGGAGCAACACGTAACAACACATGATCTCCAATATCGAATTCTACGTCTTTTCGATGAAGATCAGCATAACTCTTTTGTCGATCTTGTGAGGTTTTTATACGTTGTCGGATCGTTTGAATCTTTTCTGTAGTCATACGTACCAATTCCGATCCCAACAACGTTGTTTCACCCACCTCATCCCAGCATACTGGAGAACGACACTTTCTTCTATACAACGCCTCGAATGGAGCCATGCCAATACTTTCTTGATAACTGTTGTTGTAGGAAAACTCAACCAATGGTAAGAACTTGTCCCAACTTCCCTTGAAGTCAAGGACACAGAGTCTTAATAAATCTTCAAGAGTTTGAATAGTCTTCTCTGATTGTCCGTCCATCTGAGGATGATAAAGTAGAGCTAAATCGTAAATCTGCGCCCATAGCTTTTTGCAAACTAACCCAAAATCGTGAAGTGAATCTTGGGTCTCGATCGAAACTATGGATACTTTGGCATACCATGCGATCTTACAATCTCGTTTATGTACATACGAGCAAGACATTCAAGTGTATAAGTTTCTCGTATTGGCAAGAAATGAAGCGGACTTGGTCAATCTATCAACAATGACCCAAACCGCATCTATGCCTTGAGAAACCTTGGGAAGACCAATGCTTGAAATCCATAGTGATGTGCTCCCACTTCCATTCGGGAATTTCAAGTGGTTGCAATGGACCTTTTGGTACTTGATGCTCTTGCCTTAACTTCGTTGACAAGTTAAACACCTTGAGATAAACAAATATATCTCTCTTTCATATTGCCCCACCAAAATGTATGTCAAGATCATGATACATTTGGTACTCCCGAGATGGATTGCAAAACGGTTGTGTTATGCGCCTCCATCATGATTTTATACTTTAAATCGGGTCGTTAGAACACAAATTCGGAGTTGACTCAAAGTATTTCTTCTTCATCGATTCTTGCTTCTGGCATAGCACCTTCTTGCACTTTCTTCCTCATATGCATCAGCTCCAGGTCTGTAGCTTGAGCAGATTTAACTTTATCGATTAAAGTCGGTTCTACTTGTATATTCACCAGCATCACGTGGGTCCCTAGAGTCTTTATCTCTATCTCCATCCTTTGCAAGTCATACAAAATGGGCCTTTGTGTTGATAATATCTGTGAGACCCCAGATTTTATCAATAAAGATTTAAATTTTGTCGAAATAATTTTTAATATTATAGTGTGAATTTGAGATAATATTATAGTTGTGGGTAGTATTTATAAATTTTGCAAAGTATGCAAGTGGTTATATTATATTTGATTGGTGGGGAATATTCGGTTTAGCGGGGAATATTCGTGCATGACTACTCAATCATTGGTGGACCCCACAATGTAATTATTGTCGGATTGAGAAAACGACAAAAATATTTTATTGAAATAACTAGCGGAAGTTTTACTGCTTATATCTTTGTTGAACTACTTTCATTAGTAAAAGTACGATGAATACATGTGGTTGCATAGTAAGACACCAGTATTGATTATTGATGCTTATGTGAGAAGTCACTCGGTTTGATTCCATTATTGTCGATTAATAATATGAATTATTATAATGATAATGACGTTTTGTTTTATTAAGATTAACGTAATAAAACAGAAACATCTTTTTATATAAAACATAATACTTTATTAAAGTTATTCTATAAATAAAATATATTATATTTTATTATGCATAGTGTTGCATAGTGTTTTGCATAGTGTTTTGCATAGTGTTGCATAGTGTTTGCATAGTAAAATGTTTTTATATAAATAGAATATATGATATTTTATTTAAAAGATTTTGCTTTAAATATGGACCGTCGATTAAAGTAAATCAATCTGGACCATTCATGGATTAATTACTATGCATTCTATTTTCCTATAAATAAAGCTCATTCCTTCATTATTTTCTTACGAATTCAATGAAACTTTAGAGAGAAAATTATAGAGAGAAGCTATAGAGAGAAAATCTATAGAGAGAAAGAAGAAAAGTATTCTACGCTACTTCACTTTTCTAATATTCGGTTCTTCTAAGGTAAGGGATATTATTTGTTGTACTGTAAGGGTTGTTATTCTTCTTTATTCATGAAGAGAACTTACATTATTCCATTCATTATTATTACATTGGAATAACTTTTGTAAAAGTGGCATACCCTATACATAACTTTGATAATGCGGAATCCCCTATACTTGGTGATCTTCTTACATTATTCCATTCTTTATTATTACATTTGAATATCCTCACATGCGTGTGTTTTACAACGGACACAGTTCCATTATTTATTATTCGCATTTATTATTACATTTGGAATATCACATATGTGTTTTACACGGACACTGGTTCCATTGTTTATTATTATTCAAAGACTTATTATTACATTGGAATATCCTCGTGAAGTGAATTTTACGACTTTGGTTCCGATTATTATTATTACATTTGGAATAACTTTTATACATGCATAAGTACTGCATGCATGGTGATTTCCTTTGTTAATCCATTCTTTATTATACCCAGTTGATTAAAACTTTGACTTATATACTCCATGAAATTAGTAGAATATTCTTGATATTTGCATTTCATCCAATATCTTTTCATGGAAATATTCTTCCGATCATTCTTGAATTTTACTTTACAAAAGCAATTATCTTGTTGACAATTTGGGCGTTAATAATTCTGGATAAAATAATTCTTGAACTTGTTTTATTGAATTATTATGTCATTATCATCATCCTCATGTTATATTATGTTATCTTTGGCTTACGTGTATATATGAACTTAGTATGATTATGACTGAGGATCATTCGGTATAATCATGGCTTGTTATAAATGATGTGATAAAAGTCCTCGGTGGCAGAATGCGAATGATGGATAGTTTTGGTATGATTATGACCGGGGTGATTCGGTATAGTCGTGACCATTGATAATTTGATGAAAATCCTTGGCCAAGTGGTACAAGGATGATTAGATATTGTGGTTTATTCATTAAACCGAGTCTTAGTGATAAAAATTTATGAAAACCTTTTAAAACCTAAAAGATAGTAGACTTTATTTTCTACTGACTCTTTTAATGGATTGTATATTCACATTATGATTAAACCGGTTGTCTATTGTATTTTATCGGTTTAACACATGTTGAAGGCTAATGATAATTTATTCGCATTATCTTAGTCATAATATTTCTTCTTTGGCTAGTTGAGCTCACCTTTCTTTCTTTTATTCTCTTGAGAAATGAGAACATAGTCATTTGGACGAGTCGGGGAGCGGAGTAATGGTCCAGAGGATAGCATTAGTAGTCCTCACTATTCGTGAAATAGTGTGATAATAGTTGTAATGAGGACCCTTTTGAGTTTGTATAATATCTAGTAGACAATATTTGTATTCAAACTCACAGTTTATATCGTATTATACATGTACGATTATATTAGTAAGTTGTATTTGAATTTATGTACCATGTAAGTGGCGACCCAAGATGGGTGACGTATACCTAATTTTGGGCGTCGCGGTTGAATATCGAGCTTAGGGATATGATCCCCACCTAAGAGGTGAGAATAGTACTAGGAGGGAGGACGGAAATACCTTCGCTAGAATGACCTACCTAAGTTTATGTGCTATTTTATTGGTGGTCCGAATATAGGGATAATTTGTGGTCGTTGATACTAATGAATACACGATTATCTTTAAAGCCGTAGTGCATGGATAATTTGTGGTCGTGATACTAATGAATACCACGATTATCTTTGGTAGTAATGCATGGATAATTCGTGGTCGTGATACTAATGAATATCCTTGGCACGTAGTGCGGGGATGATTCGATGATACTGGATTAATTATTGAAATGAGTCTCAAAGAATGAAATATTAATTCATGGATGTGGTAAAAAGTCATCTTTGGTAGTAGTGCATTGATAGACTTGGTATGATTATGACCACGGATTATTCGGTATAATCATGTATCAGTAATTGAAAACACGAATATCCTTGGCGATGAAGTGCATGGATAATTCGTGGTCGTGATACTATTAAGTGCGTCTCAAAGATTATTGGTTTTACGATTGTATATCTTTAGCTTAGTAGTGCAAAGATGAATTGTTAATAAATATCTTTGGCTGTAGTGCAAAGATGAATTGTTAATGAATATCTTTGGGTTTGGATTGCAAAGATGAATTTAATGTTTTCAACGATAAAGGTATTCAAGGTATCCTCACCTCTTTATCATACCGGTGTCGTACCACTAATTTAGAGGCGAAATTCCATAAGGAGGGGAGATTGTGAGACCCCAGTTTTATCAATAAAGATTTAAATTTTGTTTAAATAATTTTAATATTATAGTGTGAATTTGAGATAATATTATAGTTGTGGGTAGTATTTATAAATTTTGCAAAAGTATGCAAGTGGTTATATTATATTCGATTGGTGGGGAATATTCGGTTTAGCGAGGAATATTAAGTATATATCATTGGTGGACCTCAATCATTGGTTGATGGACCCCCAAAATTAGGTATCGTCCACCCATTATTGCTACGGATACATATATTCAAATACAAACTTACTTAATATAACGCATTGTAATCGACAATCATAAACCGAGAGTTCTAATAGGAATATTGGTATCCATACACCAAGGAGTCCTCATTACAATTATTGTCACACTATTTATGAGAATAGGAGGACTACTAATCATATCCTACGGACCATCACTCCGCTTTCCAGAGCTACGTCCAAACTATATTTTCATTTCAAGAGAATAAAGTGAAAAGAAAGCGTGAGCTCAACTAGCCCAAGAAGAAATATTATGACTAAGATAATGCGTAATAAATTATCATTAGCCTTCAACGGCATAAATACAATAGACAACCATCAGGTTCGTAGCTGCGGTATAATAAATATTAAAAGAGTTCGATGAAATAAAGTCTCACTATCTTATTTTAAAAGGGTTTCATCAATTTTATCACTAAGACTCGGTTTAATGAATAAACCATTAATATCTAATAATCCGCACTCGAGCATCAAGGATTTCATCAATGATTCATTCTGATAAGTATCTCGTAAATATCACCTTCATAATCATACCAAAAACCATTCATCGTTGCATTACAGCCATCGAGGGACTTTTATCACATCATTTATAACAAGCCAATTATCTGAAATGATCCCTGTCAATCATACTAAGTTCATCATACATACGACGTATAGGATGATGATAATGACATAATAATTCAATAAAACAAGTTCACAATTAATTTATTCAGAACTAATAACGTCAAACTGTCGACATGATGCTTTGTGCTAGAGTAAAATTCAGAATGATCGTAAGAATATTTCCATGAAAGAATCTTTGGATGAAACGCAAATATCAAAGATATTCTACTAATTTCATGGAATATGATAGTCAAGTTTTAACTAGATAAATAATGGAATAACGAAAAATCACACCAATGCATGCGTACTCATGAGACAAAAAGTTATTCCAATGTAATAATAATAACGGAACCAGTCGTGGAATTTCAATTCTTGTAAACGATGATCCAACAAAATAATAAATGGAATAATAAACAATGGAACCGGGTCAATGTAAAACACACGCGAGCGATATTCCAATGTAATAATAAATGCGGAATAATAAACGATGGAACGAATTAAATTGTAAAAACAGAATATTTCAAATGAATAATAAAGAATGGAATAACGAAGAAGATCACCAAGTATAGGGATTCCATTATCTGAGTTATTCCAATGAATAAATAAGAATAGAATAATAAAGTTTCACCAAGTATAGGGTATGCAGGTATATCACGAGGTTATGTATAGGGTATACCACTTTACAAAGTTATTCCAATGAATAATAATGAATGGAATAACAGAAGTTCTCTTCATGAATAAGAAAGAATAACACCTCTTTACGATGCAACAAATAATATCCACTACCGTAAAAGACACTTTGGATATCAAAGTGGTGAAGTACGAATACTCTTCTTCTCTATCTATAGATTTTTCTCTCTATAACCTCTCTACATAATTTCTCTCTCAGTTTCAATGAATTAAAAGAAAATAATGATGGAATGAGCTTATTTATAGGAAAATAGAATGCATAGTAATTAATCCATGAGCGATCCAGTTGATTTACTTTTAATCGGCGATTCATATTTAAAAGCAAATTCTTTTAAATAAAATATAATATATTCTATTTATATAAAACATTTTATTATCTGCAAACACCTTTATGCGACCTTATGCAAAACACTACATCACGAAACACTATGCAACACTATATAATAAAATATAATATATTTTATTTATAGAATAACTTTAATAAAGTATTATGTTTTATATAAAAGATGTTTACATTTTATTACGTTAATAATCTGAATAAAACAAAAGCGTCATTATCGCTATAATAATTCATATTATTAATCGTGATAATGGAATCAATGGTGACTTCTCACATAAGGCATCGATAATCGATACAGGTAATGCTTCTTATGCGACCACACGTATTCTTGTACTTTTACTACTAGAAGTAGTTCATGATGATCAGCGGTAAAACTTTTTGCCGCAGTTATTTCAATAAAATATTTTTATCGTTTTCTCAATCCGAATGATAATTACATTGTGAGGGTCCACCCTGATGATTGAGTCGTTGTCACGAATATTCCTGCTAAATGCGAATATTCCCAAACCAATCGAATATAATATAACCATTTGCATACTTTGCAAAATTTATAAAACTACCCACAACTATAATATTATCTCAAATTCACACCATAATATTAAAAATTATTTCGACAAAATTTAAATCTTTATTGATAAAATCTGGGGTCTCACAATCTCCCTCCTTATAGAATTTACGCCCTCGAAATTAGAGTTAAATACACTGGTATGATAAGAGATGAGGATACCTTGAATACCTTTATCGTTAAAAATATTAAATTCATCTCCGTGAATCCGCCAAAGATATTCATTAACAATTCATCTTTGCTTTCTGAGGCCAAAGATATACAAGCTATGTAAAACCAATAATCTTTGAAACTTCGACTTAATAGTATCACGACCATGAATTATCCATACCTTCTGGCGAGGATATTCGTGTTTTTAATTACTGGTCATGATTATCTTAGAATAATCCTTGGTCGTAATCATACCAAGTCTATCAATACACTTCTGACCAAAGATGACTTTTTCCACATCCATGAATTAATATTTCATTCTTTGAGACTCATTTCGATAATTAATCTATATCATCGAATCATCCACCTTTTCTGAGCCCCGAGGATATTCATTAGTATCACGACCACGAATTATCCATACCTTTTCGGCGAAGATAATCGTGTATTCATTAGTATCCGACCACAAATTATCCATGCACTACGGCCAAGAAGATATTCGTGTATTCATTAGTATCACGACCACAAAATTATCCATGCACTCTACGACCAAAGATAATCGTGTATTCATTAGTATCCGACCACAAATTATCCATACACTACGGCGAAGATAATCGTGTATTAATTAGTATCACGACCACAAATTATCCATGCACTACTGACGAAAAGATAATCGTGTTTTCAATTACGGTTATGATTATCTTAGAAACAATCCACGGTCATAATCATACTAAGTCCATCTATCCTATACTACTGACAGCCACAGATGACTTTCAACGTAATATAAACATGAGGATGATGATATAAAGAATCAATCAATGAGATAAAGGATAAATATTAAACATTTATAATATAATTTATCCAAGATTCAAGAATATCCCAATGTTATCAATCACTTATAATCTCATAATCTTATATCATTAATATTATAACAATATTTTAATCACTTCTTAAATTTATAAACAATTTATCTCAATTGTTTACGCTTTACCATATAATGCATTTAATCATTCAAAATGCCATACTCATAAGATATCATCACCAATTATCAAATCCTCATAAAAAAATATGCATATACTACATATAGGATTCTCTAGCCATAAAATCCTATTTTCAACTTTGTTACTTCTTCATAACATATTTAACTCATATGTTAAGTAACTAAACTATTTTCATGAAAAATACCAATTTAGTCCCAAAAATATTTCTTTTAAGGATTTAGCATAATATAGTCCCATAATGAAAATATATTTTCTCGGAATTTTAAAATTCATTTACTATTTTTCAAAAATCAATTTCTAATTAATTCCTTAAGAAATTAGCTACCTCAAGTTTAACTCCAAAATTCCCAAATCTTGGCAGGACCTTACACATGTTAACGTGAGCTTCCATTTAAATTTCATGGTCATCGGAGTTATAGAACTTTCGGTTATAGCGTTTTAAATCGGAAAAACCTAAATATTGAAATAGTCATAACTTGCTCATTTTAAGTCGAGAATGAGCTCATTTTTTGACAGGAGGTACTTTATACCATATACCTTCATGTCCCAAAAGGCCAGAATTTTTCTCATAATTTAAGTGGCCGAAACAGCCCTCTAAAATCATGGCGTAGCTTTTCGGTTTTTTAAACTTTGCACTCCTTTGCTAAAATCAGTCCACACAAAATCTACAACACCTTTTCCAGTAATTCCACTTGGATTAGTTAGGTAACTCATAGATCTAACTCTAGGACTTGACCACACAAAATTCAAAATATAATAGGAGATATGGTCGATTGAATTTCATATTACGTTTTCACCAAAATCGATTTTTAACCCTTTGTGATTTCTAAGAAACTTTCATGTTTTCACATAATAACCACATAACTCATCATAACACTTACTAATACTTCATATACCCATGATTTTCATTAGTCCAATGCTTTTATTATGACTTTCATCATAAACCACGTAAATATTCATTTTAGTTGAAGAAATATTTGAGGTTTAAGAAATGGGTTTTATCTTTGAATCAATACAAAATTGAATTTCACGCTCTAAGTAGGCTAAGAAATCTTCAAGAATACGCCGAAAATTTATTAATAATAGAAATATCATTCAAAGCTGTGACTCTCATCCAAGACTTGGATAGTCGTCACATTGATACCAATGTGACTTACATCCCTTAACTAGATAGCACCTCACAATGATACATATAAACTTGCCATCTTCATTCACGATGTAAGCCTCTGAAAAATGCGGCTTGTTGCATTCCACACAAAAGTCAACAACGAAAGGTTCGAGGCTCTTTACTTATGAAGCGATATGATGATAATTGACTTTAGTAGTTTGGTTACTTGAATTACGCAACTAACAGTTGGTTATGAATATAAAAGCTAACAACCTTACGAAAAGCATGATGATTAGTTAACCAATTGATTCCTAAAATCACATCAAAGGCGAGTATTTTTTTAAAATAAGATCGACAAATAACGTGAAAGTGTTTATTTGAATCAAACAAGATTTAAAAATAGTAGAGGTAACAAAGGCTCCTCTACGAAGTTTCAACCCGATAAGTCAAAGTCTAACTTCTCGAGTCAAATTTAAGCGTTGAGCATGACGAAGAGAGATAAAATAATGGGTAGAACCGGTATCTTATAAGGTATAGACTTATGATTTATAATTAACTAACGTGCTAAACCGTTTCGTTTACTCGCTTTTTTTTGAGAAGTCATGAAAATGCACTTCCTAAAACCAACGACTTTATTTTGTCCACATCCACCTTTGGTGCCACCGTCCCAACTAGACTTGACTTTGGTGCACAACAAAATTGGGCTAAATGACCTTCTCTTCTTGCAATTTCCACTTCTATTATCTTTGCCGTGATTACCAAAGAAGTGGTTACCATTCTTGGCATGATAATTTCCCCCACGATGGTTATCATTATTACGATGGCCGTTTGCAACAAATATGATTATTATTGTGTTGTTGGTGGTTACCTTTTGTTTGGTGAATCAACACTCTCATGTGTTTCATTGCTTATCTCGGCATTTTCGGATGTCATTCTCAAACCTTTGTCACAAAACAAGGGTTAATTAACATATCACATATTATCCCTATACTACGTGAGCCAATTAAATACCAAATAAATTTAGGTAGGTCATACTAGCGAAGAATTCCCTCTCTCCCCTCTGGTTCTAGTCTCACATCTTAGCGAGGATCGTATCCTAAGCTACGATACCAATTGTGGCCTTCCCAAAATTAGGTATCGTCACCCATCTTGGGTAACGCCACTTACATTGTACATAAATTCAAATACAAACTTACTAATATAAGCGTAGTATGCAATCGACGTCGTAAGCGAGAGTTGAATAGGAATATTGTCATTTAAAGATATATCCATACTCAAAAGTCCTCATTACAATTATTATCACACTATTTTCACGAATAGTGAGGACTACTAATCTTATCCTGGGACCATTACTCAGTTTCCCAACTCGTCCCGGCTATATTTTCATTTCACGAAGAAACGGTGAAAGAAAGGGTGAGCTCGACTAGCCCGATGAAAATATTATGACTAAGATAATGCGAGAATAAATTATCATTAGCCTTCAACAATGTTAAGCGATAAAATACAATAACAACCCCGGTTTAAGCTGCGGCGGAATATCTGATCCATTAAAAAGTCGAGTAGAAAATAAAATCTACTATCTTTTAGGTTTTAAAGGTTTTCATCAATTTTTATCACTAAGACTCGGTTTAATGAATAAACCACAATATCTAATCATCCTTGTACCACGGTCGAGGATTTTCATCAAATTATCAATGGCCGTGACTATCTGAAATCACCCACAGTCATAATCATACAAAAACTATCCATCATTTGCATTCTGAACCCTGAGGACTTTTATCACATCATTTATAACAAGCCGTGATTATCTTAGAATGATCCACAGTCATAATCATACTAAGTTCATCTATGCTTGCGTAAGCGAAAGATAACATAATATATCATGAGGATGATGATAATGACATAATAATTCAATAAAACAAGTTCAAATTAATTTATTAGAGGAACTAATAACGTCAAATTATCGACGTGAATCTTTGCTTTGTAGAGTAAAATTCAAGAATGATCGGAAGAATATTTCCATGAAAGATCTTTGGATGAAGCATGAAATATCGAGGATATTCTACTAATTTCATGGAATATAGAAGTCAAAGTTTTAACTTATTTGGGTATAATAAAGAATGGAATAACAAAAGAAATCACCGTGCATGCGGTGCTTGGCATAGACGAGTTATTCAACGAGAATAATAATAACGGAACCGGTCGGGGTGAAATTCACAAGCGGGATGATCAACGAGAATAATAAATCTTTGAATAATAAACAATGGAACCGAATTAGATATTGTAAAACACACGAGACGGGATATTCCAGCGAGAATAATAAATGCGGAATAATAAACAATGGAACCGGTCGGGTGTAAAACACACTGACGGGATATTCCAGCGAATAATAAAGAATGGAATAACGAGAAGAAGATCACCAAGTATAGGGGATTAAGCATATCTGAGTTATTCAACCCGAGAATAAATAAGAATAGAATAATATAAGGATTTCACAAAGTATAGGGTATTTGTCTGGCGTATCGGAGTTATGTATAGGGTATGCCACTTTTGAGTTATTCAACGAATAATAATGAATGGAATAACTGAAGTTCTCTTCATGAATAAGAAAAATAATAACACCCTTTACGAATTACAACAAATAATATCCTTACTTAGTAAAAGACCTTTGGATATCAAAGTAGTGAAGTACGAGAATACTCTTCTTCTTTCTCTACTATAGATTTTCTCTACTATAACTTCTCTACTATAATTTCTCTCTACAGAGTTTGGTGAATTAAATAAGAAAATAATGAAGGAATGAGCTTATTTATAGGAAAATAGAATGCGTAGTAATTAATCCATGAGCGGTCGAGTTTGATTTACTTTAATCGACGGTCCGTATTTAAAAAGCAAAATCTTTTAAATAAAATATAATATATTCTATTTATATAAAACATTTTACTATGCAAACAACATGTACACTACACATCAAAACCTTTATGCTACCTTTATATGTAATAAAAAATATAATATATTACATTTATAGAATAACTTTAATAAAGTATTACATTTTATATATAAAAGATGTTTACATTTTATTACGTTAATAATCTGAATAAAACAAAATGTCATTATCATTATAATAATTCATATTATTAATCGACGATAATGGAATCAATGGTGACTTCTCACATAAGCATCGATAATCGATACCTTGTGTCTTCTTATGCGACCACACGTATTCTTTACTACTTTTACTCTGGAGTAGTTCAACAGTGTCAGCGGTAAAACTTCGTAGTCATTTCAATAAAATATTTTTGTCGTTTTCTCGATCAAAATGATAATTAATTACATTTCATTGGGTCCACCGATGATTGGTAGTTATACGAATATTCCTGCTAAGCCAAGAATATTCCCTGACCAATCGAATATAATATAACCACTTGCGTACTTTGCAAAATTTATAAATCTACCTGATAATATTATCTCAAATTCACACCATAATATTAAAAATTATTTAAACAAAATTTAAATCTTTATTGATAAATATAGAGGTCCAATCTGATCTCCCTCATATGGAATTTATGAATTTGGCTAGCCCTCGAAATTAAGTGCAATACTTGAAGTATGATAAAGGGTGAGGGATACATTGAATACCTTTATCGTTGAAAACATTAAGTTCATCTTTGCTGATCGGGCGAATATTCATTAACAATTATTCTTTAATTTCCTACCACAAATTATCCGTTATTAACAATTCATCTTTTGCACTATGGGCGAAGATATATAAGCGGGGAAACAATCTTTGAGACTCGACAATAGTATCACAACCATGAATTATCCATTGCCTTCTTGGACAAGGATATTAGGTTTTTCGATCAAAACGGCGATAGTCTGTCGTGATTATGCATGAAATGATATATGCGTGGTCATTAATAATCATACCAAGTCTATCGATCTTTTTCATGACGAAGATGACTTTTACATTCATGAATTAATATTTCATTAACTATTTCCCATTGATTTGATATTTAAATTAATTAATACATATCAGCGAATCATCACACGTATCGGGCCGAGGATATTCATTAGTATCACGACCACGAATTATCCGTACTCACGGCGAAGATAATTACATGTATTCATTGATATCGCGACACAAATTATCCGTACTTTGCTGGTAGTCCATTCATGGTCGGATAATAATGGTAAATGAAAACTTCTATATTCCATGATTTAGTAGAATGATTTTGATATTAGAATTCATCGATATTTGATAAATAGTACTTGAATCGTTAAAATTCTCTGCGATATTAATATGATTATTGATTTGATGATATTATTATCACGAATGATTAATTAAACTTGTTTTATTGATATATTATGTTTGTAATCATGATAGTTATATTAATATCTTTGACAAATAGATGAAATTAATGATTATTGAGATGAATTTGTTTAATTTGCGCTTGTTGTTGATGTGATAAAAAGTCCATGTAGATTTATTAATTTGATAGTGATGAAATAGTAATTTAGTGATTGATAATGCCGTGAAAATATTGATTATAAATTATGATTAAATTTAGTATAATTAGTGATTGATGTGAAAACCTTTAAACCTTGCAACGTTATTGTATTTGGATATTCATGATTTTGTATTATGATCGGTTCTGATCTGGTATTATAATCGAATTTCTTCTCTGGGCTGATAAATTCGCTATATGAGATATTTATAAGATAAATGAGAATAATATTCAAGGATAGTATTAGACAAATGTGTGATAATGACCGTAATGAGCTCCTTGTATGGATATTGAAGATTATCTTTGGTAGTAGTGCATGGATAATTTGTGGTGGTTATATCTTAATGAATACGATTATCTTTTTGGGGAGTAGTAGTCATGGATAATTTATGGTGCATTGATCTAATGAATACGATTATCTTTGGCGTAGTGCATGGATAATTTGTGGTGCGTGATACTAATGAATACGATTATCTTTGGTAGTAGTGCATGGATAATTTGTGGTCGTGATATCTTAATGAATACCACGATTATCTTTGGTAGTAGTGCATGGATAATTTGTGGTCGTGATCTTAATGAATACGCGATTATCTTTGGTAGTAGTGCATGGATAATTAAATGGTCGTGATACTAATGAATATCCTTGGCACGTAGTGCGGGGATGATTCGATGATATGGATTAATTATTTGAGTCTCGAGTCTCAATGATGAAATATTAATTCATGGATGTGGTAAAAGTCGTCTTTGGTAGTAGTGCATTGATAGACTTGGTATGATTATGACCCGAAAGGATTATTAGTATAATCATGACCATAATTAAAAACACACGAATATCCACGGCGATGGTGCATGGATAATTAAGTGGTAATTAAATCTTATTAATTAGTGAGTTTGACATTATTGGTTTCTGATTGTATATCTTTGGCTGTGGTGCAAAGATGAATTGTTAATGAATATCTTTGGCGGATTAGGAGATGAATTTAATATTTTTAACGATAAAGGTATTCAAGGTATCCTCACTTCTTTATCATACTAGGTATGTACCCTAATTTCGATGGCGAAATTCCATAAAGAGGGGAGATTGTGAGACCCCAAATTTTATCAATAAAGATTTAAATTTTGTCGAAATAATTTTTAATATTATGGTGTGAATTTGAGATAATATTATAGTTGTAGGTAGTATTTATAAATTTTGCAAAGTATGCACAGTGGTTATATTATATTAGATTGGTTGGGGAATATTAGGTTTAGCGAGGGAATATTAGTACAACGACTCAATCATTGGTGGACCCCTAGCAGTTTATTAATCGGATTGAAAAGCGACAAAAATATTTTATTGAAATAACGGCGGAAGTTTCTACTGGTTGATCTTGTTGAACTACTCGGTAGTAAAAAGAAATGCGATGTCGTGTGGTTTGCATTGTAGCCTGCGGTATTGATTATTGATCTTATGTGAAAGTCACTCGGTTTGATTCCATTATTGTCGATTAATAATATGAATTATTATAGCGATAATGACGTTTTGTTTTATTACGTATTATTAGCGTAATAAAAGCGAAACATTTTTTTATATAAAGCGAGAATACTTTATTAAAGTTATTACATAAATAAAATATATTTTATTTTATTATGCATAGTGTTAGTATAGTGTTTTACATAGTGTTTTTTGCATAGTGTTTGCATAGTAAAATGTTTTTATATAAATAGAATATATGATATTTTATTTAAAATATTTTGCTTTAAATATGAATGAGTCAGTTAAAATGTAAATCAATCTGGATAGTTCATGAATTAATTACTATGCATTTTATTTTCCTATAAATGAAGCTCGTTCCTTCATTATTTTCTTACGAATTCACTTTGAAACTACAGAGAGAAATTATAGAGAAAGCTATAGAGAAAATCTATAGAGAGAAGAAAGAGTATTACGGTACTTCACTACTTTGATATCCGATTGTCTTTTACGGTGAAAGGGGTATTATTTGTTGTACGTAAGGGGATATTATTCGTTTGTATTCATGAAGAGAACTTGATTATTCCATTCTTTATTATTACATTGGAATAACTTTTGTATCTGTAGCATACCCTATACTTGGTGAAATCCTCTGTTATTCCATTCATTATTATTACATTGGAATAACTTTTAAAAAGTGGTATACCTATACATAACTTGTATATGCGGCGTACCTATATACTTGGTGAAATCCTTATGTTATTCCATCCTTATTTATTACATTGGAATAACTTTGTGTATCTGTGGAATCCCCTATACTTGGTGATCTTCTTACATTATTCCATTCTTTATTATTACATTTGAATATCACATGCATGTGTTTTACAGGACTGGTTCCATTATTTATTATTCGCATTTATTATTACTGTTGAAATATCTTGTCATGTGTTTTACAGGACTGGTTCCATTGTTTATTATTCAACATTTATTATTCTTTTGGATCATCACAGCCGGTTGTGAATTTCACGACCTAGTTCGTTTTTATTATTACATTGGAATAACTTTATCATCTGCAATCTACCGCATGCGTGGTGATTTCTTTTGTTATTCCATTCTTTATTATACCCGGTTGGTTAAAACTTTGACTTCTATACTCCATGAAATTAGTAGAATATCCTTGATATTTGCGTTTCATCGATATCTTTTCATGGAAATATTCTTACGATCATTCATGAATTTTACTCTACAAAAGCATTATCTTGTTGACAATTTGGATATTCTTAATTCTGGATAAAATAATTCTTGAACTTGTTTTATTGAATTATTATGTCATTGTCATCATCCTCATGATATATTATGTTATCTTTGGCTTACGTGCATAGATGAACTTAGTATGATTATGACCGGGGATCATTACGGTATAATCATGGCTTGTTATAAATGAAGTGATAAAAGTCCTCGATTGGCACGTAATTCGATGATGGATAATTTTTGGTATGATTATGACCGGGGTGATTCGGTATAGTCATGACCATTGATAATTTGATGAAAATCCTTGGCCAGTAGTACGGGGATGATTAGATGTAGTGGTTTATTTATTAAAATTTGAGTCTCGTGATAAAAATTGATAAAACCTTTTAAAACCTAAAAGATAGTAGATTTTATTCTCTACTTGACTCTTTTAATGGATTGCATATTCAGCTGCGATTAAATTGGTTTGTCTATTATATTTTATCGGTTTAACAACATTGAAGGCTAATGATAATTTATTACGCATTATCTTAGTCATAATATTTCTTCTTGGACTAGTTGAGCTCACCCTTTCTTTCCTTTGTTCTCTTGAGGAAATGAGAGGCATATTTGGGACGAGTCGGGGAAGCGGAGTAATGGTCGAGAGGATAGCATTAGTAGTCCTCACTATTACGTGAAATAGTGTGATAATAGTTGTAATGAGGACTCCTTTTGAGTTTGTATAATATCTAGTAGACAATATTTGTATTCAAACTCACGGTTTATGTATTATTATACCTGACAGTTATATTAATAAGTTGTATTTGAATTTATGTATCATGTAAGTGGCGACCCAAGATGGGTGGCGTATACCTAATTTTAGAGCGTCGCGATGCATAAATTCATAGGAAAATAATGAAGGAATGAGCTTATTTATAGGAAAATAGAATGCATAGTAATTAATCCATGAGCGGTCCAGATTGATTTACTTTAATCGGCGGTCCATATTTAAAGCAAAATCTTTTAAATAAAATATAATATATTCTATTTATAAAAACATTTTACTATGCAAACACTTATACGACACTATACAAAACAACATGCAAAACTACTTATGCAACCTTTATGCGTAATAAAATATAATATATTTTATTTATTGAATAACTTTAATAAAGTATTATGTTTTATATAAAAGATGTTTACATTTTATTACGTTAATAATGAATAAAACAAAACGTCATTATCATTATAATAATTCATATTATTAATCGACAATGATAATGGAATCAATAGTGACTTCTCACATAAGCATCGATAATCTATCAGGTGTGTTGCTCTTGTACGACCACACGTATTCTTTGTACTTTTACTCTTAAGTAGTTCAATAGTATCAGCGGTAAAACTTCCGCCGTTATTTCAATAAAATATTTTTGTCGTTTTCTCGATCCGGCAATAATTACATTAATGGGGTCCACCAATGATTGAGTAGTTATGCGAATATTCCCTGCTAAGCCAAGATATTCCCAGGCCAATCGAATATAATATAACCACTTGCATACTTTGAAAAATTTATAAATACTACCCACAACTATAATATTATCTCAAATTCACACCATAATATTAAAATTATTTCGACAAAATTTAAATCTTTATTGATAAAATCACGGGTCTCACAATCTCCCCTCCTTATGGAATTTTGCCCTCGAAATTAGAATGCATACACGGTATGATAAGAGATGCGGATACCTTGAATACCTTTATCGTTAAAAATATTAAATTCATCTCCATGATCCGTGAAGATATTCATTAACAATTCATCTTTAGATGCTGGGCGAAGATATACTGGCTATAAAACCAATAATCTTTGAAACTTCGACAATAGTATCACGACCACGAATTATCCATTTTTCTTGGCGGGGGATATTCGTGTTTTTAATATGGTCATGATTATCTGAATAATCCTTTGTCATAATCATACCAAGTCTATCGATGCACTACTACTAAAGATGACTTTTACCACATCCATGAATTAATATTTCATTCTTTGAGACTCAATTCGATAATTAATCCATATCATCGAATCATCCACGCACTTCTGGTAGAGGATATTCATTAGTATCACGACCACAAATTATCCACTTCTGAATTATCCATTAGCACTTACCGTGCACTACGAAAGATAATGTGTATTCATTAGTATCCGACCACAAATTACCAAATTATCCATCCTACGGCCAAGATAATCGTGTATTCATTACCACAAATTATCCGCGACCACAAATTATCCATGCACTACTACGAAGATAATGATACGGCGTGTATTCATTAGTATCACGACCACAAATTATCCATACACTACTGACGAAAGATAATCGTGTATTCATTAGTATCCGACCACAAATTATCCATACACTACGGCTAAAGATAATCGTGTTTTCATTAGTATCACGACCACAAATTATCCATGCACTTTCTGCGAAGATAATCGTGTATTCATTAGTATCCGACCACAAATTATCCATGCTCTACTGACCAAAGATAATCGTGTATTCATTAGTATCCGACCACAAATTATCCATGTACGGCGAAGATAATCGTGTATTCATTAGTATCACGACCACAAATTATCCATGCACTACTGGCGAAGATAATGCGTGTATTCATTAGTATCACGACCACAAATTATCCATGCACTACGGCCAAAGATAATCGTGTATTCATTAGTATCCGACCACAAATTATCCATGCTTTACTGACGAAAGATAATCGTGTATTCATTAGTATCACGACCACAAATTATCCATACTACTGACGAAGATAATCGTGTTTTCATTAGTATCCGACCACCAAATTATCCATACTTTCTCTACGAAAGATAATGATGTTTTCATTAGTATCACGACCGAAATTATCCATACCTTCTGACGAAGATTGTGGCCTTCCCAAAATTAGGTATCGTCACCCATCTTGGGTCGCCACTTATGGTACATAAATTCAAATACAAACTTACTAATATAAGCGTAGGTATGCAATACGACATAAGCGTGAGTTTGAATACAAATATTGTCTACTAGATATTATCTGAAACTCAAAAGAGTCCTCATTACAACTATTATCACACTATTTCACGAATAGTGAGGACTACTAATCTTTATCCTCGGACCATTACTCTGTTTCCCAGAGCTAAGTCCCGGCTATGTTCTCATTTCACGAAGAAACGGTGAAAAAGAAAGGGTGAGCTCAACTAGCCCGATGAAATATTATGACTAAGATAATGCGGAATAAATTATCATTAGCCTTCAACGATGTTAAAGCGATAAAATACAATAGACAACCAATTTAAGCTGCGACGGAATATGCGATCCATTAAAAGAGTCAGTAGAAAATAAAATCTACTATCTTTTAGGTTTTAAAGGTTTTCATCAATTTTTTATCATTTGAGACTCGACAATAAATAAACCACCACATCTAATCATCCACGTACCACGGTCGAGGATTTTCATCAAATTATCAATGGTCATGACTATCTTAGAATCACCCCTAGTCATAATCATACCAAAACTATCCATCAACTGCATTACGAATATGAGGACTTTTATCACATCATTTATAACAAGCCGTGATTATCTTAGAATGATCCGCAGTGTCATAATCATACTAAGTTCATCTATGCCGTAAGCCCGAAGATAACATAATATATCATGAGGATGATGACAATGACATAATAATTCAATAAAACAAGTTCAAGAATTATTTTATCCGAGAATTAGTAACATCAAATTGTCGACAAGATCTTTGTTTTGTAGAGTAAAATTCAAGAATGATCGGAAGAATATTTCCATGAAAAGATCTTTGGATGAAATCGCAAATATCAAGGATATTCTACTAATTTCATGGAGTATAGAAGTCAAAGTTTTAACTTATTGGGTATAATAAAGAATGGAATAACAAAAGAAATCACCATGCATGCGTTACTTGGCATAGGCGAGTTATTCAACAAAATAATAATAACGGAACGAGTCGGGTGAAATTCACACCAAGCGAGATGATCAACGAGAATAATAAATGCTGAATAATAAACAATGGAACCGAGTCTTTGTAAAACACACAGATTCAAGGATATTCAACGAGAATAATAAATGCGGAATAATAAACAATAGAACTAGAATTAAGTGTGTAAAACACCTGCGAGACGGATATTCAACGAGAATAATAAAGAATGGAATAACGAAAGAAGATCACCAAGTATAGGGATTCAGCGTATCTGAGTTATTCAATGAGAATAAATAAGAATGGAAGAACATAAGTTTCACCAAGTATAGGGTATCTGCATATCTGGAGTTATGTATAGGGTATACCACTTTTACTGAGTTATTCAATGAAATAATAATGAATGGAATAACGAGAGGATTTCACAAGTATAAGGTATCTCACGGTGTATCACGAGTTATTCAACGAATAATAATAAAGAATGGAATAATTTGAAGTTCTCTTCATGAATCTGAAACGAATAATATCCTTACAGATGATTTAAAATAAATAATACCCCTACTTTTAGTAAAAGACCTTTGGATATCAAAGTAGTGAAGTACGAGAATACTTTCTTCTTTCTCTCTATAGATTTTCTCTCTATAGCTTCTCTCTATAATTTCTCTCTCTACAAGTTTAGGTGAATTAATAAAGAAAATAATGAAGGAATGAGCTTATTTATAGGAAAATAGAATGCGTAGTAATTAATTCATGAGCGGTCAGTTGATTTACTTTAATCGGCGGTCCGTATTTAAAAAAATTTAAAATCTTTTAAATAAAATATAATATATTCTATTTATATAAAAACATTTCTTATGCAAAACAAATGCAACATATGCCTTATTATTAATGAAATTTAATTTTCTCTATTTATTATTTTGAAATAGTAAGGGTTGATTTGATTAATGTGGATAGTTAGGGGTAAAATCATATGAAATATTTCAAAATAAGCAAGTGGTTATAAAATATTCATTGTTGTCGGGGAATATTAGTTTGGTGGTGGAATATTAAATGCTTGTCGGGGAATATTAAATGCGGCCAGTAGCGACCGTGTGTGGGCCCCATGTGAGAAGCGATTGAAGAAAAAGCAGACAAATATAAGTTGTTTAAAAATAACGGCGTAGTTATTCTGAGATTATCTTTGTTAAAATACTAAATTGGTTAAAACACGATAGCACACGGTATTGCACGATTATTGATTCTTACGTGAAGAAGCCTTTACTCGATAATGGTTACGATAATTCTTTATTCGATATTTTATTGATTGTTAATAATTCTTTGCGTTGATATTTTATATTCTTTGTTGTTTGATAATTGTCATTACACATATTTTTCATTATCGAAGCAATAATTCATATTATCTGAATAATATTATTAGATAACATTATTGGCAATGTCTAGAAAGTTACATCTAGGAGAGGTTTGGTCACTAATTGCGGCGGCAGATGAGGAGAAATTCTTATTGGAAAGCCCCTCTTTCTGAGGAGCTGCACGGTTGTCGATATTGTGATTACATGTAATATTATTTGTGAATAATTAATTATTGATTCATATGATGAGAAAATATTGATTTTATGTGGATATAGATGGAAAAATTTTAATGTGACAATTGTTGAAAATTGAAATTTTATCTTTTACGATAAAATAATTCATTTAAATATATTATTATATTTTAATAATATAATAATGGTGATATTTTTACAACGAATGTGGGATATATGAGTATCTGAGGAGGAAGAGTATTTTTGTTGCAATAAATGTTTAAAACATGTTAAACATGTCGGTTGGACCCCATTTATTGGTGAAATTTGATTATAGCACATAAAATTGCTTGGTTTGTGGATTTGGTCAATTTTCATTTGGAATTTGGAAAAACTTTCTTACGCAAAAGTTGTAGAAATTGAATTTCCTATAAAAACTCATGAGATTCAATTTTCTGATAAAGGGCTATTTATTGTGAATTATTGAAGTTAGAAACTCAAAAATAATTGATTTTGGAAGTTTTAATTATTATTTTTTTAAAAAAAACGTTTTTTTTACATTTAAGTGGGCTAACATGTGATATTAATTGCTGAAATCAGATCTTCAAAGATGGGCTAAGAAAATTTATAATATATATTAATATTTTATTAAATTTTACTAACTTTGGTGTTCTAGCGTTTTCTATAAATAGGGTCTTGGGTTAGAATTGAAAATCACAAAGCTGAAGTTTTCTCTCTCTATATTATCGGCGTATTCTTGTGAGTATTTTGAGTATACTTTGAGTATTGTTAGGCGGTCTGAGTTCCTTGACCTTATATATCAGGTATTCGGTTTAGAAATCTTAATCTTTCGAGGTAAGGGATGTTATTTTCTTCTCGAATGATATTATTTCTTGATATCATTATCTTTGAAATATTGGTTGGAACTTTTTATCAAATTTGGAACTTTTTCATGTATTACTTATTCATGAGTTCTTATTCATTCTTTCTTATTCACGAGTTCTTATTCACGATTCTTATTCACGAGTTCTTATTCTTCTTATTCACGTAGTACTATTAAGAAGCGTGAAGATGTTTTTGTGGAATTTCTATCTTTTGGTGTCGATTCTTATTCACTATTCACGTATCTGACACTTATTCACGTATCTCTGACACTATTCATAAAAAATAAAATTTCTTCTTTTTGTCCAAAATATCTATTACGGATACTAGCTTTGATTGTATCCATGTTTTGATCATTCTTGAATTTTACACCACTATGATTATTTTTGAGGTATTTTTGAACATGGATAAAACAAAATCTGAATCCTTAATCCTTAATCCTTGTCATTTTGTTTCCTTTGGATTCGTTTCTTTAAAAATATTTTCATCATCCTCGGTCTTAAATGATGATATTATTGAATATCTTTGGCTGTGTCTGCAAGATGAATGATTTCTGAAGAATATCTTTGGCGTAGTGCAAAAGATGAGCAGTGTTTAGATGAACATGACCAGTGATGAATATCTTTGGCTGTAGTGCAAAGATGAATATTTGATTCGGATGTATATTGATTGATGTTACGGGGATAAAAGATGAGCGATGAACTTTTAAATTCATACATAGAAGATAGTAGTTTGCATTCTCTACTTAACTCTTACAATGAATTATTATTTCATTGCGAATATTGATTTAAAATTTGTTGTCTATTGTATTACATTAGATTTTTCTGTTGAAGACTAACGATAATTTGTTGTATATTATCTTAGTCGTAATATTCTTCTTCTTGGGCTAGTTGAGCTCACCACTTTTCCTTTTTGTTCCATTTTTCTTCTCGGGGGCGAGAATATAAGCGAGTGCAGTCGGGTATGGAATGAAGGTTTTAGAAAGTTGTTTAGTAGTCCTCACCATTTTTGTAAAATAATGTATCGATAAATGTGATGAGGATTTATTTGAGTATAGATATTATCTAGAAGATAATATTTGTATTCAAACTCACAGTTTTCTTGTTGTAATAATAAAGTTGTAGTTGTTTACATACCATGTATTGACAACTTTCGAGAATGGGTGATGTATACTATTTTGGGGTCGTCGCGGTTAGTATCGAGCTTAGGGATATGATCTCTGGCGGAGATCGGGGAATAGAACTAGGAGGAGAGGCGAGTAAATCCTTGTTAGTGTGTCTACTACTAAGCTTATTTTTTAGTTGGTCGATATATATAGGATATTATGTGATATATTGATTTCCTTAATTAACCCTTGTTTTATGGCGGTGTTATTGAGAATGTCGTTGAGAATATTAACAATGGAAATGAGGCCAGTGGAGAGCCTTTGTACTCACCAGCGAGGAGAGCGTGCTGCAGTGGCAATGTTCCTCCTGTGAACAACACCACTTTGAGAGATGATGAGCGAGGGGATGTTTAGAAGCTTTTTGCGATTCATGCAAAATCGAACGAGGAGACTTCGTGTTCAAAATCTGAGGAGAAAATGATAGCAATTCACGGGTTGTCACAATGAAGCGATTCGAAGAGTTGGGACCACGAATTTTAAGGAAAGCGGATCCGATCATGGCGGAAACATGGGTCAAACAAATTACAAGATATTCGATGTCTTGGGATGCGGAGAGAACGAAGGTTCCATTCGCCACCTTTATGTTAAAATGGCGAAGGCGGACTCTTGGTGGGAGTGCGTGAAGCGTACCCATCCGGTACTTTTTCGGCGTGTCTTGGGAGCGTTTGAAACTATTTAATGACAAATACTTTCACGAAAGTGTTAAATCGTATGAAGGAAGTGGAGTTCATCAGATTAGAACAAAACAACATGGCGGTGTCTCGATGCGAGGCAAAGTTTGCGAGTTATCGAGTTTGCACCTCATTTGGTGGAGAATGAGGAGCGTATGGCGGATGTTTCTTAGAGGTTTGAAACCCGGCGTCGTCGATATCTCATTTCTCATAAATTTTCTCTCTATTAGGATGTTGTAAGCGGGGCTCGATTATTAGGCGAGATACTTGAGTATGCGGTCAGCGAGGACCCATGACGAGGATCGTACGGAGATAGCGATCAGCGAAATAATGATAACCGGTGGAGAAAAGCGAGACGGACAAAAATGGTAACCACTCTGGTGGTAATCATAGCCGTGAAAATAGAAGAAGCGAGTCGGGAGGAGATTTTAAAAGGAGATTTAACAACGACCATGTGAAGGCAGCGGTCTTGCGCGACAAGCTGGTTCTAAGGGAGGAGAAACGACACACCGGTCGTATCTTTAAATCTGGGGAAAAGGGACATATCGGTCAAGCGCCCCTACAGATTCAAGGTATGCTATAATTGTGGAAAGGAAGGACATATAAACTCGAGATTATGCGATGGCGAAACCTAGTTAAGCGAGGGACGGTGACTCAAAAACATCCCGAAAAAAATCAAAGTCAGCGATTAGGGAAGGCGTTTGTTGTGGTTGGTCAAAATCGAGGAACCCAAGCGAGGTGATCACGGGTAAGCTATTTATAAATTCTTGCGAAGTTTATACCTTACTTGATCTGGGTCTTTACCGTTCATTTATCTCTCTGCTTGTGCTCAGCGTTTAAACTTGACTCAGGAGAAATTAGACTTTGACTATCTGTGGAAACTCAGTTAGGAAAACTTTCATCACATCCTTTGTTTATAAATCTTGTTTGATTCAAGTTGGCACCATCACCTTACACATTGACCTTATCTCTTTAAAGATACTTGCTTTTGATGTGATTTTAGGATTGATTGGTTAACTACTCATCATTACCAAATTGATTGTTTTAAATAAGGTTGTTAGTTTTCATATTCTAACTTGACTTTTTATGCAATTCAAACAACTAAACCATTAAAATCAATCAACATCATATCTAATCATAAAAAGCTATTCGTTTATTGAAAAAAGCGGATGTCAAGCTTTCTTAGCCCATGTTATGGATTTGAATAAAGACACGTCAAATTTGAATAATATTCTGTTGTTATTGACTTTCTGGCGTATTTCTGAAGAACTTCGATCTACCCCGAGCGTGAAGTTGAATTCTTTATTGATCTTGAACACAGTACAAAGCCCATTTCTAAAACCCATATCGAATGGCTCTATTGAACTTGAGGAGTTAAAGGTCCAACTACGAGGAATTGTTGGACATCGGTTTCATTAAATCTAGTACATCTCCTTGGGGTGCTCTGTTTTATTTGTAAAAGAAGAAAAGGCGGGAGTATCGACTTTGTATTGACTATCGAGAATTGAACCATGTCACCATCGAGAATAGGTATCCTCTACCTCGTATTGATGACTTGTTTGACCCGATTCAAGGGGCACAATTCTTTTCAAAAATCGATCTTAGATTACGGATATCATCGGTGAAGATTAGGCGAGGATATTCAAAGCGCCTTTAGAACTTCGGTATGGGCATTATGAATTCTTAGTCATGTCTTTCGGGATGACTAATGCTCTGCTGACTTTCATGGATATGATGAGCCAAGTATTCAAGGAATATTTGGATCGGTTTGTTGTTGTCTTTATTGATGACATCCTCATATATTCAAAAAGTCGTGAAGATCATGAGCACCATTTGAAAATTTGGTACTCGAAAACTTCGTGAAAACAAACTATATGCCAAATTGAAGAAATCACGAGTTACGGCGAGAGTAGCATTCCTTGAGCGCGTGGTGTCGAAACATGGAGTATCTGTTGATCGGTGAAGATTGAAGCAATCTGAAGTTAGAACAGCAAAAAATCGGTGGTTGAAAATCACGTAGCTTTTGGGCTTATTGGTTATTATCGGAGATTAGTGGAAGGGTTTTCTCGAATCGCTACTCCATTAACTTCATTAACTTCGGAAGGATACAAAATTCGTTTGGAGCGAAGAATCGAGAAGAGTTTCCAAGAGCTTAAGAGGAGACTTATTTATTTTGTTCTAACAATACCATCTGGTTGGATGGATTTGTTATCTCTGATGATGCTTGAGCAAAGGGTTAGGATGTGTTCTCATGCAGCGTGGGAAAGTCATAGCCTATGCCTCGCGACAACTTAAAAAGAGTATGAGAGGAATTATCCTACTCATGATCTAGAGTTAGCGGCCCGATCGTTTTCGCTAAAAATATATGGAGCACTATCATATGGGAGAAAGTGGAGATATATTGGACCATAAAAGCCTTAAATATTTCTTCACTCAAAAAGAACTCAACATCTTGGCGGCGACGTTGGCTCGAGCTATTGAAGACTACGACCACCTATTGATACCATCACGGAAAGCGAGCGTGGTAGTAGGCGCGTTGAGTAGAAGATCATATCTTGAGGAGCAGTGCGATGATGTCAAGTATCGCGTAGAGCCAACTTTAATAGAAAAAGTTAAGGTTGCTCGAGCCAGGGCAGGGCGATCGTCGTATGAAGAAGAAAAATCTGAAGGAGCTATTAGGGCGAGAATTGATGAAGAAGGAATACTTGAGTCCACTCTAGACTTTGTGTTCTAACGACTCGATTTGAAGTACAAGATTATGATGGAGCACACAATACACCATTTGCAATCCATCACGGAAGTACTAAAATGTATCGTGATCTTGACATACATTTTGGTGGAACAATATGAAGAGAGAGAGATGCAAAGTTTATCTCGATGTGTTTAACTTGTCGGCGTGTAAAAAAGCGGAGCATCTAGTACCTAAGGGTCCGTTGCAACCACTTGAGATTCGAAATGGAAGTGGGAACACATTACCATGGATTACGTTTCTGGGTCTTCTCTCACGGTTTCTCGAGGCATCAATCTTATTTGGGTTATTGTTGATAGATTAACCAAATCTGCTCATTTCTTGCCGTCTGGGAGACTTATTCCTTGAGCGTCTTGCTAGTATATGCGTGAATGAGATTGTGAGGTTGCATGGCATGCACATATCCATAGTTTGGATCGTGACCCAAGATTCACTTCAAGATTTTGGGTTAGCTTGCAAAAAGCTATGGAGCGCAGTTTGCGATTTAGTTCGACATACCATCCTCAAGCAGACGGACAATCGAGAGAGGACTATTCAAACTCTTGAAGATTTATTAAGACTACGTGTCCTAGACTTCAGGGCGGTTGGGATAAGTATTTACCATTGGTGGAATTCTCCTACAACCAGCGATTATCGAGCAAGTATAGGTGTGGCTCCATTTGAAGCATTATATGGGCCGAAAATGTCGCTCTCGATATGTTGGGATGAGGTGGGTGAAGCAACATTGTTGGGACTAGAGTTGAAATGCGTATGACTACGAAAAAGATCCAAATGATTAACAAGCGTATACAAAGCGGCACAAGATCGACAAAAGAGTTATCACGGATCTTCATCGAAAGGGCGTGGAATTTAGTGTAGGGGATCATGTATTGTTGCGAGTTGCTCCGTGGAAGGGAGTTACAAGATTTGGGAAGAGAGAAAGCTCGATCCACGATTTATTGGTCCATTTCAAATTCTTGGCCAGAGTAGGAAATGTAGCTATAGACTTGCGTTACCTCAAGTATGTCTACGTGTTCATAATGTGTTTCACATATCGTACTTAAATAAATATGTGAAAGACCCGAACCACGTTATAGAGTTAGAAGCAGGACGAGATAGCCAGAAGACTTAGCGTGTGAGGAGGTACTGTCAAGATCTTGGATAGGAAGGAGCATGTCCTACTGTGCAAAGGTCATACCACAAGTTAAAGTTTTGTGGAGGAATCATCTTTATAGAGAAATGACACAGGAATTGGAAGCGAAAATGAAAGCGAGGTATCCTCACCTTTTGAAACACCGGTGCGTCGTCGATTTAGAGGGCGAAATTTCATAAGGAGGGAGGTTGTAAGACCCCAACTTATTATTAATGAAATTTAATTTTCTCTATTTATTATTTTGAAATAGTAAGGGTTGATTTGATTAATGTGGATAGTTAGGGGTAAAATCATGAAATATTTCAAAATAAGCAGTGGTTATAAAATATTCATTGTTGTCGGGGAATATTAGTTTGGTGGTGGAATATTAAATGCTTTGTCGGGGAATATTAAATGCAACGGTAGCGCGACCCGTGTGTGGCCCCATGTGAAAGCGATTGGATGAAGAAAGCGACAATATAAGTTGTTTAAAAAATAGCAGGCGTAGTTATTCTGCAGATTATCTTTGTTAAAATACTCGGTGGTTAAAACACGGTAGCACGGTATTGCACCATTATTGATTCTTACGTGAAAGGCACTTTCGATAATGGTTACGATAATTCTTTATTCGATATTTTATTTTATTGATTAATAATTCTTTGCGTTGATATTTTATATTCTTTGTTGTTTGATAATTGTCATTACTACGATATTTTTTCATTATCGAAGCAATAATTCATATTATCTGAATAATATTATTAGATAACATTATTGGCAATGTCTAGAAAGTTACATCTAAGGAGAGGTTTGGTCACTAATTGCGGCGCCCGATGAGGAGAAATTCTTATTGGAAGCCCCTCTTTCTGAGGAGCTGCACAGTTGTCGATATTGTGATTACATAATATTATTTGTGAATAATTAATTATTGATTCATATGATGAGAAAATATTGATTTTATGTGGATATAGATGGAGAAAATTTTTAATGTGACAATTGTTGAAAATTGAAATTTTATCTTTTACGATAAAATAATTCATTTAAATATATTATTATATTTTAATAATATAATAATGGTGATATTTTTTTTACAACGAATGTGGGATATATGAGTATCTGAGGAGGAAGAGTATTTTTTGTTGCAATAAATGTTTAAAACATATTAAACATGTCGGTTGGACCCCATTTATTGGTGAAATTTGATTATAGCACATAAAATTGCTTGTTTGTGGATTTGGTCAATTTACATTTTTGGAATTTGGAAAAACTTTCTTACGCAAAGTTGTAGAAAATTGAATTTCCTATAAAAACTCATGAGATTCAAATTTTCTGATAAAAGGGCTATTTATTGTGAATTATTGAAGTTAGAAGCTCAAAATAATTGATTTTGGAAGTTTTAATTATTATTTTAAAGAAAAACGTTTTTTTGCATTTAAGTGGGCTAACATGTGATATTAATTGCTGAAATCAGATCTTCAAAAGATGGGCTAAGAAATTTATAATATATATAATATTTTATTAAATTTTACTAACTTTGGTGTTCTAGCGTTTTTCTATAAATAGGGTCTTGGGTTAGAATTGAAAATCACACGAAAGCTGAAGTTTCTCTCTATATTATCGGCGTATTCTTGTGAGTATTTTGAGTATACTTTGAGTATTGTTAGGCGGTGCAAGTTCCTTGACCTTATATCACGTTATTCGGTAGAAATCTTAATCTTTTCGAGGTAAGGGATGTTATTTTCTTCTCGAATGATATTATTTCTTGATATCATTATCTTTGAAATATTGGTTGGAACTTTTTATCAAATTTGGAACTTTTTCATGTCGGGGTTACTATTCATGAGTTCTTATTCACGATTATTCACGAGTTCTTATTCATGAGTTCTTATTCACGATTCTTATTCACGAGTACTATTAAGTGAAGCGTGAAGATGTTTTTTGTGGAATTTCTATCTTTTGGTGTGAGATTCATTCTATTCACGTATCTGGCACTATTCACGTATCTGACCTATTCATAGAAAAATAAATTTCTTCTTTTTGTCCAAAATATCTATTACGGATACTAGCTTTGATTGTATCCATGTTTTGATCATTCTTGAATTTTACACCACTATGATTATTTTTGAGGTATTTTTGAACATGGATAAAACAAAATCTGAATCCTTAATCCTTAATCCTTGTCATTTTGTTTCCTTTGGATTCGTTTCTTTAAAAATATTTTTCATCATCCTCGGTCTTAAATGATGATATTATTGAATATCTTTGGCACATAGTGCAAAGATGAATGATTTCTGAAGAATATCTTTGGCGTAGTGCAAAAGATGAGCAGTGTTTAGATGAACATGACCAATGATGAATATCTTTGGCACATAGTGCAAAGATGAATATTTGATTCGGATGTATATTGATTGATGTTACGAGGGATAAAAGATGAGCGATGAACTTTTAAATTCATACATAGAAGATAGTAGTTTGCATTCTCTACTTAACTCTTACAATGAATTATTATTTCATTGCGAATATTGATTTAAAATTTGTTGTCTATTGTATTCTATTAGATTTTTCTGTTGAAGACTAACGATAATTTGTTGTATATTATCTTAGTCATAATATTCTTTCTTGGGCTAGTTGAGCTCACCCTTTTCCTTTTTGTTCCATTTTTCTTCTCGGGGAGGCGAGAATATAAGCGAGTGCAGTCGGGGTATGGAATGAAGGTTTTAGAAAAGATTGTTTAGTAGTCCTCACCATTTTGTAAAATAATGTATCGATAAATGTGATGAGGATTTATTTGAGTATAGATATTGTCTAGAAGAAGATAATATTTGTATTCAAACTCACGTTTTTTTGTTTGTTGTAATAATAATAAGTTGTAGTTGTTTACATACCATGTATTGACAACTCGAATGATAGGTGATGTATACCTATTTTATCATTAATATTATAACAATATTTTAATCACTTCTTAAATTTATAAACAATTTATCTCGATTGTTTACGCTTTTACCATATAATGCATTTAATCATTCAAAATGCCATACTCATAAAATATCATCACCAATTATCAAATCCCTCATAAAAAAAAATATGCATATACTACATATATAGGATTCTCTAGCCATAAAATCCTATTTTCAACTTTGTTACTTCACATAACATATTTAACTCATATGTTAAGTAAATAAACTATTTTCATAAAAATACCAAATCAGTCCCAAAATATTTCTTTTAAGGGATTTAGCATAATATAGTCCTATAATGAAAATATATTTTTCTCGAATTTTTAAAATTCATTTACTATTTTCAAAAATCAATTTCTAATTAATTCCTTAAGAAATTTGCTACCTCAAATTTTAACTCAAAAATTTCCAAATCTTGGCAGAACCTTGAACATGTTAATGTGAGCCTCCAGGTTTAAATTTCATGGTCATCGGAGTTATAAAACTCAGGTTATAGCGTTTTAAATCGAAAAAAACCTAAATATTGAAATAGTCATAACTTGCTCATTTTAAGTCGAGAATGAGCTCATTTTTGGACAGGAGGTACTTTATACCATATACCTTCATGTCCCAAAAGGCCAGAATTTTCTCATAATTTAAGTGGCCAAAACAGCCCTCTAAAATCATGGCGGTGACTTTTTTCGGTTTTTGCAACTTTGCACTCCTTTGCTAAAATCAGTCCACACAAATCTACAACACCTTTTCTAGTAATTCCACTTGGATTAGTTAGGTAACTCATAGATCTAACTCTAGGACTTGACCACACTCAAAATTCAAAATATAATAGGAGATATGGTCGATTGAATTTCATATTCGTTTTTCACCAAAATCGATTTTCAACTCTTTGTGATTTCTAAGAAACTTTCATGTTTTCACATACTAACCAACATAACTCATCATAAAACTTACTAATACTTCATATACCCATGATTTTCATTAGTTCTATACTTTTATTATGATTTTCATCATAATCCACGTAAAAGCAGATCCTTTTAGTTGAAGAAATATTTGAGGTTTAAGAAATGGGTTTTTATCTTTGGGTCGATACAAAATTCGATTTCACGCTCTAAGTAGGCTAAAAGTCTTCAAGAATACACCAAGAAATTTATTAATAATAGAAATATCATTCAAAGCTGTTACTCTCGTCCAAGACTTGGATAGTCGTCACATTAATACCAATGTGACTTACATCCCTTAACACAGATAACACCTCACAATGATACCTATCAACTTGCCATCTTGATCCACGGCGTCGCCTCTGAGAAAATGCGGTTTGGTGCATTCCACACAAAGAAGTCAACAACGAAAGGATCGGGCTCTTTACTTATGGCGATATAACGATGATTAACTTTAGGATTTGGTTACTTTGAATTAAGTATAACGGGTTGGTTAGGAATATGAAAGCTAACAACCTTACAAAAGAATAATGAGTAGTTAATCAATCGTTTTCAAAATTACCTCAAAGGCAAGTATTTTCAAAGAGATAAGATCGACGGTAGCGTGAAAGTGTTTATTTGAATCAACAAGATTAATAAGCGATGGAGGTAACGAAGGTTTCTCCCAGCGAAGTTTCGATAGATAAATCAAAGTCTAATTTCTCGGTCAAATTTAAGCGTTGAGCATAAGCAAGAGAGATAAAAGAATGGGTAGAACCGGTATCTAATAAGGTATAGACTTGCATAATTTATAATTAACTAACTTGTGCTAACCCGTTCGGTTTACCTACTTTTTGAAAATCATGAAAAAATGCTTTCCTAAAAACCAATGCGACTTTGTTTTGTCCGTATCCGCCTTTGGTGCCACTATCCCAGCTAGACTTGACTTTGGTGCATCGACAAAATCGAGCTAAATGACCTTCTCTTCTTGAAATTTCCACTTCTATTATCTTTGCCATGATTACCACAAAGTGGTTACCATTCTTAGCATGATAATTTCCCCCACGATGGTTATCATTGTTACGATAGCCGTTGCCACCGATATGATTATTATCGTCTTGTTGGTGCGTTACCTTTTGTTTGAAATTTGAATCAACACTCTCATGTGCTTCATTGCTTATCTCGGCATTTTTAGGATGCCATTCTCGAACAACTTTGTCACAAAAGCAAGGGTTAATTAACGTATAACAAATTATCCTATATTACGTGAGCCAATTAAATACCAAATAAACTTAGGTAGGTCATTACAGCGAAGGTATTCCCGTCTCTCCCCTCTAGTTCTTATTCTCACATCTTGGCGAGGATCGTATCCTAGCTACGATACCAAGCTGTGGCGCCCCCAAAATTAGGTATCGTCACCCCATCTTGGGTCGCCACTTACGTGGTACATAAATTCAAATACAACTTACTAATATAAGCGTAGGTATGCAATCGACATAAGCGTGAGTTTGAATACAAATATTGTCTACTAGATATTATCTGAACTCGAAAGGAGTCCTCATTACAACTATTATCACACTATTTCACGAAATAGTGAGGGACTACTAATCTTATCCTCTGGACCATTACTCTCGTTCCCAGACTCGTCCCGGTATGTTCTCATTTCTACGAAGAAACGGTGAAAGAAAAAGGTGAGCTCAACTAGCCCGATAAGAAATATTATGACTAAGATAATGCGAGAATAAATTATCATTAGTCTTGACAATGTTAAGCGATAAAATACAATAACAACCGGTTTAAGCTGCGGTGGAATATTCGATCCATTAAAAAGAGTCGAGTAGAAAATAAAATCTACTATCTTTTAGGTTTTAAAAATGTTTTCATAAATTTTTATCACTAAGACTCGGTTTAATGAATAAACCACAATATCTAATCATCCACATACCACGGTCGAGGATTTTCATCAAATTATCAATGGTTAAGACTATCTTAGAATCACCCACAGTCATAATCATACCAAAAACTATCCATCAACTTGCATTCTGAGGCCCTTTGAGGACTTTTATCACATCATTTATAACGAAGCCGTGATTATCTTAGAGATGATCCTGGTCGTAATCATACTAAGTTCATCTATGCTTGCGTAAGCGAAGATAACATAATATATCGTGAGGATGATGACAATGACATAATAATTCAATAAAACAAGTTCAAATTATTTTATCCGAGGAATTATTAACGTCAAATTGTCGACAAGATCTTTGTTTTGTAGAGTAAAATTCAAGAATGATCGGAAGAATATTTTCATGAAAGATCTTTGGATGAAACATGAATATCGAGGATATTCTACTAATTTCATGGAGTATAGAAGTCAAAGTTTTAACTTATTTGGGTATAATAAAGAATGGAATAACAAAAGAAATCACCGTGCATGCGGTACTTGGCATAGGCGAGTTATTCAGCGAAATAATAATAACGGAACCGAGTCGTCGGTGAAATTCACAAGCGGGATGATCAACAGAATAATAAATCTTTGAATAATAAACAATGGAACCGGTCGGTGTAAAACACCACAGACGGATATTCAGCGAGAATAATAAATGCGGAATAATAAACAATGGAACCGGTCCGGTGTAAAAACACTTGAACGGGATATTCAACGAATAATAAAGAATGGAATAACGAGAAGAAGATCACCAAGTATAGGGGATTAAGCGTATCTGAGTTATTCAATGAGAATAAATAAGAATGGAATAACATAAGGATTTCACAGTATAGGGTATCACATAAATCTGAGGTTATGTATAGGGTATACCACTTTTACGAGTTATTCAACGAGAATAATAATGAATGGAATAACGAAGTTCTCTTCGTGAATAAGAAAGAATAACACCCACTTACGAATTACAATGAATAATATCCACTTACAAGTAAAAAGACATTGGATATCAAAGTAGTGAAGTGCGAATACTCTTCTTCTTTCTCTATAGATTTTCTCTCTATAAACTTCTCTATAATTTCTCTCTACAGAGTTTAATTGAATTCGTAAGAAAATAATGAAGGAATGAGCTTATTTATAGGAAAATAGAATGCGTAGTAATTAATCCATGAGCGGTCCAGTTGATTTACTTTAATCGTGGTCCATATTTAAAAGCAAAATCTTTTAAATAAAATATAATATATTCTATTTATATAAAAACATTTTACTATGCAAACCTTAACAACATTTATGCAACCTTATGCAAAACAACTTTATACAACACTATGCGTAATAAAATATAATATATTACATTTATAGAATAACTTTAATAAAGTATTACATTTTATATAAAAAGATGTTTACATTTTATTACTTTAATAATCTGAATAAAACAAAAGCGTCGTTATCATTATAATAATTCATATTATTAATAAATGATAATGGAATCAAAGCGGTGACTTCTCACATAAGCATCGATAATCAATCTGGTAATCTTCTTATGCGACCACACGTATTCTTTGTACTTTTACTCTGGGAGTAGTTCAACGGTATCAGCGGTAAAACTTCGTAGTTATTTGATAAAATATTTTTGTCGTTTTCTCGATTAAATGATAATTACATTAATGAGGTCCACGATGATTGGTAGTTATCTACGAATATTCCTATTAAGCAAGAATATTCCCAGAGCCAATCGAATATAATATAACCACTTGCATACTTTGCAAAATTTATAAATACTACCCACATTATAATATTATCTCAAATTCACACCATAATATTAAAAATTATTTATTACAAAATTTAAATCTTTATTGATAAAATTTGGGGTCTCACATCTGACTTTTTGCCAGCATCCGTGAATTAATATCCCGATACAGGGTATCCGAATGCATACGGCCGTCGTCTTATAATTGAGTGTTTGTTTATTGGTTTCTGATTAATATCTTTGGCTTATCAGAATGAACTTTTAAAATTTTTATTAAAAATCGTATATAATTTTAACATAAAAGAAGAGTATTAATAATAATGATAATTTTCTGAAAATATATCATCGAAGATGAACTTAATCCCATATAATCAATTACATTATTCCATTCTTAATTATTACAATTGGATATTTTGCCGGATGAATTATCAATTAATGAATATCCTGTTGATAATTGTAATATTCATTGGATATTTTAGTGGTTATTAATAGGACAAATGTTAAATCCGGCTGTACGTTAAATTAGAAATATTCGTTTAAAAAGTGGTTTTGCATTGGTATGATTAATATGCATTTTCAAATTGATTAAGTTATTTTGGCTTATTTAGATAAAGTATGAATTCTGAAATGAATATTGATTAATCTTTAGGCTGAATTAATGATTAATTTAATTTTTAATGAAATGAATAAAGTATTGATGATTTAACTTTTATTATGATAATATGAAATTAAATGGTGTGAGATTGATATTTATCTGGCCTGAATAACTTTATTCCCTGTGAAGTCCATTTGTTAAATGGTGATGGTATTGTTTGATAATGTGTGAATGAGGACTCCTGTGATGGATGTTGTCTAAATGACACGATATTCTATAGAACTCTCGGTTTATGTATTGTGCGTGTTGTACCCAAATTGTTATATTAGTAAGTTTGTATTTGAATTTATGTACTCCCATGTGTGCGATTTATGAATAGCGGACAAATATACCTATGAAATTGATTTTGATTGAAATGACTTGGATATAAAATCGAAGCTTAGGGATATGATCCCCAACTATTGTTGACAATATGTAATGATGAAAATAATAGGAGGAAGGAGGAACTCCGGTTTATGAGAATTACTAGAGTATATGTTATTTTATTAATTCGGTCGAGATCTATTTAGAGAATTTAATGTAAATGAATCTTAATGAATGAATACACGATTATCTTTAGTAGTAGTAGTGCATGGATAATTTTTGGTGCGTGATACTAATGAATACCACGATTATCTTTGGTAGTAGTGCATGGATAATTTGTGGTCGTGATATCTTAATGAATACGATTATCTTTGGTGCGTAGTGCATGGATAATTAGGTAGTGGTCGTGATACTAATGAATATCCTTGGCACGTAGTGCGGGGATGATTCGATGATATGGATTAATTATTGAAATGAGTCTCGTGAATGAAATATTAATTCATGGATGTGGTAAAAGTCATCTTTGGTAGTAGTGCATTGATAGACTTGGTATGATTATGACCGCGGATTATTCGGTATAATCATGGCCGTAATTGAAAACCACGAATATCCTTGGCGATGAGTGCATGGATAATTAGGTGGTGGTGATACTATTAAGCTGCGTCTCCGGCATTATTGGTTTTACAATTGTATATCTTTAGCTTTTGTAGTGCAAAGATGAATTGTTAATAAATATCTTTGGCACCTAGTAGTGCAAAGATAAATTGCTAATGAATATCTTTGGTAGGATTGCAAAGATGAATTTAATGTTTTCAACGATAAAGGTATTCAAGGTATCCTCACCTCTTTATCATACCGGTGCGTACCACAATTTGAGTAGAAATTCCATAAGGAGGGAGATTGTGAGACCCAGATTTTATCGATAAAGATTTAAATTTTGTGAAATAATTTTTAATATTATAGTGTGAATTTGAGATAATATTATAGTTGTGGGTAGTATTTATAAATTTTGCAAAGTATCAAGTGGTTATATTATATTCGATTGGTGGGAATATTCGGTTTAGCGGGGAATATTAAATGGCAAGACTCAATCATTGGTGGACCCCATAGCGAAATTATTTATCGGATTGAAAAACGACAAAATATTTTATTGAAATAACGGCGGAAGTTTTACTGGTTTATCTTGTTGAACTACTCGGTAGTAAAAGTATAATGTCGTGTGTGGTTGCATGGTAGCATTACGGTATTGATTATTGATGCTTATGTGAGAAGTCACTCGGTTTGATTCCATTATTATTAGATTAATAATATGAATTATTATAGCGATAATGACGTTTTGTTTTATTAGATATTATTAGCGTAATAAAAGCGAAACATCTTTTATATAAAACGAGAATACTTTATTAAAGTTATTACATAAATAGAATATATTATATTTTATTATGCATAGTGTTGCGTAGTGTTTTGCATAGTGTTGCATATAGTGTTTGCATAGTAAAATGTTTTTATATAAATAGAATATATGATATTTTATTTAAAAGATTTTGCTTTAAATATGGATGATCAGTTAAAGTAAATCAATACGGATGGTTCATGGATTAATTACTATGCATTCTATTTTCCTATAAATAGAAGCTCATTCCTTCATTATATTCTTACGAATTCTTTGAAACTACAGAGAGAGAAATTATAGAGAGAAGCTATAGAGAGAAAGAAGAAGAAAATTACTGCTACTTCACTTTTCCAATATTCGGTTCTTCTAAGGTAAGGGATATTATTTGTTGTATTCCGTAAGGGTTGTTATTCTTTCTTATTCATGAAGAGAACTTACATTATTCCATTCATTATTATTACATTTGGAATAACTTTGTAAAAGTGGCATACCCTATACATAACTTTGTATCTGCGAGAATCCCTATACTTGGTGATCTTCTTACATTATTCCATTCTTTATTATTACATTTGGAATATCACATGCGTGTGTTTTACAGGGACTGTTCCATTGTTTATTATTCGCATTTATTATTACATTGGAATATCACATGCGTGTGTTTTACAGGACTGGTTCCATTGTTTATTATTATTCAAGACTTATTATTTTGTTGGAACATCCAGCCGGTTGTGAATTTTACGACACGGTTCCGTTATTATTATTACATTGGAATAACTTTTGTCTATCTGCAATCTGCATGTGCGTGGTGATTTCCTTTGTTATTCCATTTTTATTATACCCAGTTGGTTAAAACTTTGACTTCTATACTCCATGAAATTAGTAGAATATTCTTGATATTTGCGTTTCATCCAAAGATCTTTTCATGGAAATATTCTTGATCATTATTGAATTTTACTCTACTGAAAAGCGATATCTTGTTGACAATTTGGGCGTTAATAATTCTGGATAAAATAATTCTTGAACTTGTTTTATTGAATTATTATGTCATTGTCATCATCCTCATCATTTATATTATGTTATCTTTGGCTTTACGTTAATAGATGAACTTAGTATGATTATGACCGAGGATCATTCGGTATAATCATGGCTTGTTATAAATGATGTGACAAAAGTCCTCGATGGGCACGTAATGCGATGATGGATAGTTTTGGTATGATTATGACCGAGGGGTGATTCGGTATAGTCATGACCATTGATAATTTGATGAAAATCCTTGGCCAGTGAATGCGAGGATGATTAGATATTGTGGTTTATTCATTAAAGCGAGTCTTAGTGATAAAAATTTATGAAAACCTTTTAAAACCTAAAAGATAGTAGACTTTATTTTCTACTTAACTCTTTTAATGGATTGTATATTCATTTATGCATTAAAAGCGGTTGTCTATTGTATTTTATCGGTTTAACTTTTGTTGAAGGCTAATGATAATTTATTACGCATTATCTTAGTCATAATATTTCTTCTTGGGCTAGTTGAGCTCACCCTTTCTTTCCTTTGTTCTCTTGAAATGAAAATATAAATTTGGGACGAGTCGGAAGCGGAGTGATGGTCCGGAGGATAGCATTAGTAGTCCTCACTATTACATTAAATAGTGTGACAATAATTGTAATGAGGACTCCTTGAGTATGGATATTGTCTAAATGACAATATTCTATTAGAACTCTCGGTTTATGTATTGTCGTATTGTACCACAGTTATATTAATAAGTTTGTATTTGAATTTATGTACCATGTAAGTGGCGACCCAAGATGGGTGACGTATACCTAATTTTGGGGGCGTCACAATATCGCACTCGTACCCTCATATGATCTTCTACTCAATGTGTAAGCAACCACGTTTGCTTTTCCAGGATGGTATTGGATGGTATGATCATACTCTTTCAATGATTCGAAAGCCAGCGTCATTTGTCGTGCATGTTGAGTTCCTTTTGAGTGAAGAAATATTTGAGGCTTTTATGATGCATAAATATCTCCACTTTCTCCCCATACAAGTAATGCCTCCAAATTTTAAGTGCGAAGACAACAGCTTGCCAACTCTAGATCATGAGTAGGATAATTCCTCTCATATTCTTTGAGTTGTCGAGAGGCATAGGCTATGACTTTCCCATATTGCATGAGAACACATCCTAACCCTTTGCCTGAAGCATCACTGTAGATGACAAATCCTCCCGAGCAGGATGGTATTGTCGAGCAGTCTTGAAATGAGTCTTCTCTTGAGTTCTTGAAAACTCTTCTCACATTCCTCGTTCCAACCAAATTTTGTATCTTTCTAAGTCAGCTGATTTAATGGAGTAGCGATTCGAGAAAACCCTTCTACGAATCTCCGATAATAACCAACTAAGCGAAAAAGCTTCGTGCTTGATCCTTGATTTAGGTTATTCCCGACTTTGAATGGCTTCAATCTTTGTTGGGTCAATGGATATTCCATGACTTGATACCACGTGCCCAAGGAATGCTACTTCCTCGACGAACTCGCATTTCTTCACTTGGCATAAAGCTTATATTCACGAAGCTTTTGAAGTATCGACCTCAAGTGTTGCTCATGATCTTCACGGCTTTTGGAATAAATAAGGATGTCATCAATAAAGGCGACCACAAAGTGATCCAAATATTCCTTGAATACTAGGTTTATCATATCCATAAAAGCGGCGAGGAGCATTAGTCGATCGAAAAGACATGACTAGGAATTCATAATGCCCGTCTTAGGGAGTTAAGCCGTCTTTGGAATGTCATTGGTTTTAATCTTCAATTGGTGATATCCTAATGAAGATCAATCTTTGAAAAGAATTTGGCGCCTTATGGCGGTCAAACGGGTCATCAATGCGTGGCAATGGGTACTTTATTTTTGATGGTGACATGATTTAACTCCAGATAATCAATACAAAGTCGCATACTCCCATCTTTCTTCTTCACGAATAGAGCAGGGAGCACCCCAAGGAGAAGTACTAGGATGAATAAAGCCAATGTCTAATAATTCTGCAATTGGGTCTTTAACTCACGAAGTTCAATAGAGCCATTCGATATGAGGCTTTGGAAATAGGTTTTGTCTTAGGGTTCGAGGTCGATACAAATTCAATTTCACGCTCTGGGGTAGGCGGGAAGTTCTTGAGGAATACTTGAAAAATTCATTAACAATAGAAATATCATTCAAAAGCGGCGTATTTTTTTGTTTAGATTAAGTGACATGAGCTAAGAAAGCTTAACATCCGTTTTTAATAAGCGAATAGCTTTATGGCTTGAGATAGCGATGATTGATTTTAATGGTTTGGTTGCTTGAATTAGCATAATAGGTTGATTAGGAATATGAAAGCTAACAACCTTACGAAAACAATCAATTTTTGTATGATGAGTAGTTAACAATCAATTCTAGAATTACGTCAAATACAAGTATTTTCAATAAAATAAGATCGACATGTAATGTGAGGTGCCGATTTGAACCAAACAAGACTTATAAGCGATTGGATGTAATGAAGGTTCCTCCCAGCGGAGTTTCAACGAGATAAGTCAAAGTCTAATTTCTCCTGAGTCAAATTTAAACATTGGCGCAAGTAGGAGAAATAAAAGAATGGGTAGAACCCGATTATCAAATAAGGTATATACTTATTTAGAGTTTATGAAAAGCTTACCCATGATGACCTCATTCGGGTTCCTTGCTTTCTAGGAGGTCACGACAAACGCTCTCCCTTGCACTACTGGCTTTGACTTTTCTGGGGTGTCCTTTGGTGCCTCCGTCCTAGCTGAACTTGTCTTCGGCGAACGACAAAATTGGGCTAGGTGACCTTCTCTTCCATAATTATAACATGCTTTGGACGACATCGCACAGTTTGGACTGATGTGTCCCTCCCCTCCACATTTGAAGCATATGATAGGTGGTCGTTCTCCTTCCTTAACAACAGGTGTTGATGCTGACGTCTTTCCATCATTGTTGAATTTTCTTTTCTTGAAATGTCCATTCTTATTGTTTTGGCCATGATTACCACCGAAGTGGTTACCAATTCTGGCATGTTGATTCTCTCCACGTTTATTGTCACCGCTTCGATGACTGTTATCACTAGTATTATCATTTTTCCAGCTGCTCTCCCTTGGTTGGGTTGACTCATTATCGCGCTTCAATAACTGAGCCCTATTAACAACATTTGAATACAAACACAGTATATGAGAGATAAGATATTGACGTATCTCTGGTTTCAAAACTCTTAGAAACATTCGCGTCATTCTTTCCTCATTATCAACCAAATGGGACGCAAACCGGGATAACTCGGCAAACTTGGCTTCATACTGTGACACGGTCATGTTGTTTTGCTCCAGCTTAATGAACTCTACCTCTTTCATGTGACGAATACTTTCGGGAAAGTACTTGTCGTTGAACAAATCTTGGAACTTCTCCCAAGTCATCTTCAGTGCGGCAGGTTGAGTACGTTTTACAGATTCCCACCAGTAATCTGCCTCTGCACGCAACATGAAGGAGGCAAAGGGAACCTTTTGCTCCTCGGAGTATCCCAAGACATCAAATATCTTGCAGATCTGCTTTATCCACATCTACGCCTTAAGTGGCTTTGGCTCTCCAAAAAACTCTGGTGGTCCCAGCTCCATGAACTGTTTGGCGGTGACTGTCCGAAAGTTGCCAGTGTTTCCACCTGCATTTTGGACAGGAGCCGTTCTCGCCTGATGTTGCATGAATTGCATGAAGCCTCGGAACATTCCATCTTTCATCATTTGGTCTTGTTGTTTGCATGAGGATTGTAGCCTTCCTGATACACATTGTCCTGGTTATTGATCTGTGAAGACTCAACGGTCTCCTGTGCTCCATTGATGTTCATGTTCTCAACATTCTTGGATGCCATTTTCAAACACTGCCACAAAACAAGGGTGAATTAACATATCACATATTATCCATATACTCTGACCGACCAATTAAATACCAAATAAACTTAGGTAGGTCATACTAGCGAAGGAATTCCCCGTCTCTCCCCTCCTAGTTCTTATCTCATATCTCAGCCAGGGATCATATCCCTAAGCTTTGATACCAACTGTGACGCCCCCAAAATAGGTATACATCACCCATCTTGAGTCGCCAAATACATGGTACAAAATTGAAATACAACTTAATTATATAACAGTCATGTAAAATACTACAAAATACATGCTGTGAGTTTTAATACAAATATTGTCTTCTAGACAATATCCACTCTCAGAATAAGTCCTCATTACATTTATTATCACACTATTTTATAGAATAGTGAGGACTACTAAGACACCATCTCGAACCGTCACTCCGTTCCCCGACTAGTCTCGGCTACGTTCTCATTTCCTTAAGAGAACAGTGAAAGAAAGGGTGAGCTCAAATAGCCCAGTAAGAAATATTATGACTAAGATAATGCAGAATAAATCATCATTAGTTCTCAACAGTGTTTAACTGATAAAATACAATAGACATCAAGTTTAACTGCAGCGGAACAAGCAATCCATTAAAAGAGTCAAGTAGAGAATAAAATCTACTATCTTTTATGATTTAAAAGGTTTTTCATCACTTTTATCGCTGGGACTCAGCTTAGTAAATAATCCACATCATCCTTGCACTAAGGCCAAGGATCTTCATTAGTATCAAAACCACAAATTATTCATACACTACGGGCCAAGGATATTCGTGTATTCATCAATTTTTATGATCATGCCAACAAATGTCCATCAATACACTACGGGTCAATGAGGAATTTTACCACATCGTTTGTAACATTACGATCATGATTACACCGAATAATCCCTGGTCATAATCATACCAAGTCCATCTATACACTACAGAATATGAGATGACTTTCAAAAAATATAAACATGAAGATGATGACAATGATATAAGAATTCAATAAAATAAGTTCAAGAATTAATTTATTCAGGGACTAATAACGTCCAAATTATCAACATGATACTTCTTTGTAAAGTAAAATTTAAGAATGCTCGAAAGAATATTTCCATAAAAGATCTTTGGATGAAGCGCGAATATCAAAGATATTCCACTAATTTCATGGAGTATAGAAGTCAAAACTTTAACCAACCGAGTATAATAAAGAATGGAATAACAAAAGAAATCACCATGCATGCGGTGCCCGCATAACGAGTTATTCCATCGTAATAATAAATAACGGAACCGAATCGAGCAAAATTCACACAAGCGGGATGTTCCAATGAATAATAAGGAATAATAAAGACGGAACCCGAATCCCAGCGTAAGCGCATGAGCAGGATATTCCAACGAGAATAATAAAGAGGCGGAACCCCAAGAAACGCAAGCGCATGACGGGATGTTCCAGCGAATAATAAGGAATAATAAAGATTTAAAGAACCGTCCCATTAAAAGCGTGATGACGAGGATATTCAATGAAATTTTAAAGAATGGAATAACAGAAGAATTTCACCAAATATAGGGTAGCCCGCGTATACAGGTTATTCCAACAGAATAATAAGAATGGAATAACAGAAGTTCTCTTCATGAATACAAAAGAAATAATACCCCTTACATTAAGAAGAAGAGTACTGGATATAGGAGTAGTGAAGTAGCAGAATAATTTTCTTCTTTCTCTCTATAATTTCCCTCTCTAGAGTTTTAGTGAATTCGTAAGAAATAATGAAGGAATGAGTTTCTATTTATAGAAGAATGGACTACATAGTAACTAACTCATGAACGGTCCAAATTGATTTACTTTTAATCGGACGGTCCATATTGATTTAATAAAATATTCTAATAAAACAAAAACTTTTAAATATAATATATTATATATATATATATATATATATTATACATTTATATAACATGCTTAACTTTATAATCACGAATACACCCGTGATTCCCTTCTCCCCCATTTTCAATATTCCACCAACTTTGTAGAATGTTGACAATTAGTCTCCACCCATTTCAATACTCCACCACATGCAATGCATTCATTAATTATATAAATATTATACTAACCCTTATATTCCCTCCCACACACGCACACAAACCCCCCACCCACCATTCCCGCCATCTTTTTCCTTATATATATATTAAACATATATATATATATATAAGTAATAAAACGAAACTGTGATAACTTTCTCCGACTGTTTAGAAAAATGGGTAAGTGGAGGTCCAAATAATAAGTAAAATTTATAACAACTACTTCATAAAAATTGCCTCAATATTTTAACAACATTTATCATCATTATTATAATTCACAATATTAATCGACCAGGTCGTTCCCAGGAAAGAGGGGGCTTTCCAATAAGGATTTCTCCCTGTTATTAGCCAAGCAATTAGGTGACCAAACCTCTCCTTGCCGTAACTTCTAGACATCGTTAATATTGTAAATAATAATATTAATAACTTTGTTGTCTCAATTATTGATTTAATAATATATAAAATATCGACAATAATTGAATCAAATAACGTGAGATACTATGCAAAGAATTCTTCGTAGCAATAATTAAACAAAAATGAGTGACTTCTCACGTAAAGTATCGATAATCAATACCGGTATTACTTCTTATCGCGTTTCTTTGTACTTTTACTCTTGAGTAGTTTAACAAGATCAACGATAAAACTTCCGCCATTATTATCAATAAAATATTTTTTCGTTTTCTCAATCAAATGATAATTACATTTGTGGGGTCCACCAATGATTGTTATCGTCGTATTATGAATATTTCCTGTTAAAACGAATATTCCCCGACCAATCGAATATTATATAACAACTTGCGTACTTTGCAAAATTTATAAATATTACCCATAACTATAACATTATATCAAATTCATTCCATAATATTCAAAAATGATAATTATAGAAAATTCATTTTTATTCATAAAAGTTGGGGTCTTACAATCATGACCATTGAATTTATAATTGAATATCTTTAGTTTAAGTGCAAAGGTGAATTGATCAACATGGTTATAATTATTGTCTATATAAATTCTGAAATGATTATATATTTCTTTGAAATATTAATATCTTTGGCCCGTAGTGCAAAGATGACATGTTGTTGAATATTTTTGGCCTGTAGTGCAAAGATGAAGTGTTGATGAATATCTTTGGCCCGTAGTGCAAAGATGACCTGTTGTTGAATATCTTTGGCCCGTAATGCAAAGATGACACATTGCTCAATATCTTTGGCATGTAGTGCAAAGATGAACTGTTAATGAATATCTTTGGCCCGTAGTGGAAAGATGAATTTATTAGTATGATTATGAACAGGAACTGTGATTTGGTATAACCATAATCTTTGATGTTTCAGGTAAAGACAGGTGATGAAAATTATCTTTGTCCTGGATGAGAAAAGGAATTTGGAACCACAAATATGATTATGAGTTATTCATATGATTGTGGACAGGAATTGTTGATTGATGTTACAGTGATAAAATATTGTTGGTGGACTTTTAACATAGAGAAGATAATAGACATTATGGTCTATTTGACTCTTCTAATGGATTGCTTCGTTCACGTTAACTATGGTTGAAAAGTTTTATCATCTACCATATGTTCTAAATCTCTGATTTATTACTGATGAAGGCTATTGATAATTTAATTATCTTTAGTCATGATATTCTTTACTGGGCTATTTGTGCTCACCCTTTTGCTTCACAATTCCTTTCACGTAATAAGAGTGTAACTGGGTCGAGCGGGGATAACAAGGAAATAGTGTGATGCTCCGAGACTGTCGAAGTTTCTCAATACATTATAAAATGGCATGACATGTAATATATAATTGTATTGAAGACCTAAGATGTGTGTGTTATATTTTATACGTCACTTAATAATTGATTTTGGTGAACAAGAATAGGGTGATGAGAACCCAACTTTGAAAGCGTCAAAAGTGCACCGCGTTATAATGAAGAGAACAAAAATCTTCTCGAGTTCCTTTGGAGACTTGAAATATTTGCTGTTGTACTTTATATGGCATGTAATAATTTGAGTATGAATATTGTCGTATTATATACGTTACAATATTTGTATTGAAACTCACAGTATATATGTTGTCGTATTTTGCACGACAATTGTAGTAATAAAGTTGTAGTTATTTTTTGTACCATGTATTTGGCGACTTCGAAATAGGTTGGATGGATTGGACCTATTTTGGGGGCGTCACACACTTAATATCGAGCTTAGGATATGATCTTTGGCGGAGATCCGGGATTAGAACTAGGAAGGGAGAGACGAGTAATATCCTTCACTAATATGTGTCCTACCTAAGCTGAATTTTTACTTAAGTTGACAAATTGTGATATGTTAATTAACCTTTGTTTTGAAGCTGTGTTCTAGAATGATATCTGAAATACAGGAGATGAGTAATGGAGAAATCATGATGACCAGGGAGATAGAATCTGAAATAAAAGCAAGGTATTATCAACTCTTGAAATCTTAGAGATACGTAAATTTCGGGACTAAAATTTCATAAGGAGGGAGATTGTAAGACCCCTTAATTTTATGAAATAAAAGTATTCAATTTTTCTTATAATTACTATTCAAGAAATGGTTAAATTGATAAAGAGTAAAGTTAAGGGTGATATATAAAAATTTTGCAAAATAAGTAAGTGGATATAAAATATTTATTTTTGTCGGTGAATATTTGTTTGGTGCGTGCAATATTCTTGTTGTCGGGGAATATTTGTACGACGACAAGACGTGACCATTCGCGGCCCTCATAATGAATAACCGCTTCGGAGGAAGAAAACGATGAGTTTGATTTTTTATAAATAACTTGGCGTAGTTATTACAGAAGTTAACAATTTGTTGGAATACACGGTGGTTAAAATACTGATGTCTGCATGTGGTTGCAATAATAGCACATGGTATTGCATAGTATTTTTTGAATTATTGATCCTTACGTAAAAAGGCACTTACTCAATAATTATTACGATAATTCTTGTTCAATATTTTATTTTATTGATTCAATAATTCTTTGCGTTGATATTTTATATTATTGTTGTTTCAATAATTGTCATCAAGCACAATATTTTCCATTATCAGATCAATAATTCATATTATTTGAATAATATTATTAGATAGAATTATTGGCAATGTCTAGAAAGTTCTGTCAAGGAGAGGTTTGGTCACCTAATTGCGCGCCAGTAAGGAAAAATCCTTATCGGAAAGCCCCCTCCTTCTTGGGAACCACCTGGTTGTCAGTATTGTGATTCTATAATATTATTTGTGAATAATTAATTATTGATTTATATGATAATGAAATATTTATTTTATGCGGATATAAATGATGGATTTATTTATGTGGTTATAAATGAAGGAATTAATGTTGAGGTATTTTATCAGTATTTTTGTCGGATTGGAGGTATTAAAAGATCAAATCAGTGTTCTTGAGATATATTACGTGAGTTATAAATTTTAATCCGACCGTTGGATCGTTGTGATTTTTAGATATGTTATACATATATAAGTTGAGTATATGTCCACAAATTTTGAACCGTTAAAAATGAATGTATAATTTGTTATGAATTTTAAGAGGTGACTGATTCAGAAATTAGGTTTATAAATGATTTTGATGGAAAATTCTAGAATTGAGTGGGCCCCACTTGTGGTTCGTGAAGAAATGTGCGAATTTTTATTTCAAATGTGGTGGGTGGCAATAGTAGAGAGTAAAGCCATCGGTGTGGCAGTCAAGTTTGCTACAAGGCGTCTTAACATTTTCCTATAAATAGAGGGCTAAGTTAGAATTGAAAATCACACCAGAAATATAAGCTTTCTCTCTTTCTCTCTCTATATTATCGAGCGTATTTTGTGAGTATTTAGATATCTTGAGTGTTGTTATACGGTGCAAGTTCCTTCAGTGTTATATCCGACATTCCAGTTAGAAGTACTGCTCTTTTGAGGTAAGGGATATTGTCGTTATTATGTAAGGGATTTTAAGGGTTATTATGTTTTTCAGTTTCGTAATTTTTCTGACCTTCAAAAATTCGAAAAAAATTTGAAATGATAATTTGATGAGTTTTCTAGATTGTGTCCAAAAATGGTGATTTTTGGATGTATAGATTAAGAGTTATGAATTTTATGAGAGAAAACTATTTTAAAAATAAACCCTTATAACTCCTTGTGGTTAACTCCAAAATTGGTGAAATTTTTATTGGGAGTACATGTATATAACAGAAGTATACTCTGTAAATTTCGGAATTTTTGGACAAAAGTATAATTTATGATAAATGTCTAAATATTCGGCAGTTTTGGCCATATAAAAAATAGTAAATGAATTTTAAAAATTCTGAGAAAAATATATGTTCAATATGGGACTATATTCTGCTAAATCCCAAAAAAGAAAATTTGTTTGTACTAATTTGATATTTTTAATGAAAATGGACTAGTTATGAGTAAATGAATTAAATATGTTATGTGAATGAAGAAAATTGGAAAATATGATTTTATGGCTTGAGAATCTTATATGAGGTATATGCAGATTTTTGATGAGGGTTTTGGTTATTGGTGATGAAATCTTATGAGTTTGGCATTTTAGGATGATTAAATACATTAATTAGTAAAGTGTAACCAATTAAAATAAATTGTTTATAAGTTTAAGAAATGTTATATATTCTTTCAATATCATTATACCGAAATATTGGTATAAATTTTATTGTGGAATTTCTACCTTTTTCATGTCGGGGTTACTATTCATGAATTACTATTCATGAGTTACTATTCATGGGGTACTATTCACGACAAAATTGGTTTCTTTTTCTGACCAAATTATCTTTGATGTATGAATCTTACTCTTGAAATTAAATCCATGTTTTGATCATATTGTTTTTATTATCATATATAACATTTTTATAATCCTGGTGAAGAAATTTCTCTTTGACTTGAGTGTAAAGATGGGTAGATTATTGGTATGATCGTGACTATGTGTTCTTTTTGGCTAGTAGTGCAAAGATGAATTGTTGACTGGTATGATCATGACCATTGAATTTATAATTGAATATCTTTAGCTTAAGTGCAAAGGTGAATTGATCAACATGGGTATAATTATTGTTTATATAAATTCTGAAATGATTATATATTTTTTTGAGATATTAATATCTTTGGTCCGTAGTGAAAAGATGACATGTTGTTGAATATCTTTGGCATGTAGTGCAAAGATGAAGTGTTGATGAATATTTTTGGCCCGTAGTGCAAAGATGACCTGTTGTTGAATATCTTTGGCCCGTAGTGCAAAGATGACATATTCTTAAATATCTTTGGCATGTAGTGCAAAGATGAACTGTTAATGAATATCTTTGGCCCGTAGTGCAAAGATGAATTTATTAGTATGATTATGAACAGGAACTGTGATTTGGTATAACCATGATCTTTGATGTTTCAGGTAAAGACAGGTATCTTTGTCCTGGATGAGAAAAGGAATTTGGAACCACAAATATGATTATGAGTTATTCATATGATTGTGGACAGGAACTGTTGATTGATGTTACAGGGATAAAACATTGTTGGTGGACTTTTAACATAGAGAAAATAATAGACATTATGGTCTATTTGACTCTTCTAATGGATTGCTCGTTCCACTGCAACTATGGTTGAAAAGTTTTATCATCTACCATATGTTCTAAATCTTTGATTTATTACTGATGAAGGCTATTGATAATTAAATTATCTTTAGTCATGATATTCTTTACTGGGCTATTTGTGCTCACCCTTTTGCTTCACAATTCCTTTCACGTAATAAAAGTGTAACTGGGTCGAACGGGGATAACAAGGAAATAGTGTGATGCTCTAAGACTGTCGAAGTTTCTCAATACATTATAAAATGGCATGACATGCAATATATAATTGTATTGAGGACCTAAGATGTGTGTGTCGTATTTTATACGTCACTTAATAATTGATTTTAGTGAACAACAATAGGGTGATGAGAACCCGACCTTGAAAGCGTTAAAAGTGCACCGCGTTATAATGAAGAGAACAGAAATCTTCTCGTGTTCCTTTGGAGACTTGAAATATTTGCTGCTGTACTTTATATGGCATGTAATAATTTGAGTATAAATATTGTCGTATTATATACGTTACAATATTTGTATTGAAACTCACAGTATATATGTTGTCGTATTTTGCACGACAATTGTAGTAATAAAGTTGTAGTTATTTTCTGTACCATGTATTTGGCGACTCAGAATAGGTTGGATGGATTGGACCTATTTTGGGGGCGTCACATAATCCCTTCTTTTGAAGACAAAGAATTATTTATGACTTTTGAGCATGTATTGATTTTGTGTTTTTTATGTTATTTCCCCTCTTCTAACCTAATTCTCTTCCTGATTCTCCACCAATTCCAAACTCGAAATCATGTGCCCATCAGTGTCTGTTTATTTTTTATTGACAAGTCCTTCAACCTTCTGCATTGTGTTAGTTTCTACATTTTCTAGCTAAAGGAAGCACTACATCTCTCTAGTACTCTTTTATTTATTATTTTTTATAATTCTCTTTGATAGTGGCCAATGGGTGAAAGATATGATTTAAGACCTATCTTTGTATGCTTGATATTCACTTATTGATAATGTTGTAGTTTTTATGCCTCATCTTTTTATTTTTATATTTTTCTATTTATCTGTCATTAAACCTAGTAATGGTGGTCTAATTTCTACTATTGTTCAGGTATGACTGAGCAGGATGTTTATGAGTACAAGAAGAGCTTGGCCATTCGTGTTTCTGGTTTTGATGTTCCAAGACCCATTAAGACATTTCAAGACTGTGGATTTTCAGTGGATGTAACGCCCCCAAAATAGGTATACATCACCTATTCTAAGTCGCCAAATACATGGTATATAATACAAATACAATATTAAATATACAACAAGAGAGCTGTGAGTTTTAATACAAACATTGTCTTCTAGACAATATTCACTCTCAGAATAAGTCCTCATTACATTTATTAACACACTATTTAATGAATAGTGAGGACTACTAAGTACTATCATCCGGATCGCTCACTCCATTCCCCGATTAGTCCCGCCACGTTCTCATTTCACGAAGAGAACGGTGAAAGAAAGGGTGAGCTTAACTAGCCCAAGAAGAAATATTATGACTAAGATAGTGCGTAATAAATTATCATTAGTCTTCAACAATGTTAAACCGATAAAATACAAAAAGACATCAAGTTTAAGCTGCGCAAATGAAAAAGCAATCCATTAAAAGAGTCAAGTAGAGAATAAAATCTACTATCTTTTATGATTTAAAAGGTTTTTCCATCACTTTTATCATTGGGACTCAACAATAAATAATTCACATCATCCCTACACTACTACCAAGGATATTCATTAGTATCACAACCACAAATTATCAATGCACTACGGGCCAAGGATATTCGATGTATTCATCAATGGTCATGATCATGCCAACAATCATCCATCAATGCACTACGGGCCAATGAGGACTTTTACCACATCATTTGTAACATTACGGTCGCGATTACAAGAATAATCCACTCGGTCATAATCATACCAAGTCCATCTATGCACTACTGACAGCCACGTAGATGACTTTCAACAAAATATAAACATGAGAATGATGACAATGATATAAGAATTCAATAAAACAAGTTCAAGAATTAATTTATCCAGGAACTAATAACGTCCAAATTGTCAACATGATACTTCTTTGTAGAGTAAAATTTAAAAATGCTTAGAAGAATATTTCCATGAAAGATACTGGATGAAGCGCAAATATCAAGGATATTCCACTAATTTCATGGAGTATAGAAGTCAAAACTTTAATCAACTGAGTATAATAAAGAATACAATAACAAAAGAAATCACCATGCATGCGGTACTTTGCATAGGCGAGTTATTCCAATGAAACAATAAATAACGGAACCAATCGTCGTGTAATACGCACCACCAAGATATTCCAAATGTAATAATAAAGAATATAATAACAACAGAAATCGCCATGCATGCGGTGCTTGGATAGGCGAGTTATTCCAACGAATAATAAATAATGGAACCGTGTCCGTAAAAGCGCATGCATGAGGATATTCCAACGAGAATAATAAAGACGGATCCATGTCCTAAGTAAAATGCACAAACAGGATATTCCAACGTAATCATAAAGATTTTAACCAGTCCCACAGAAACGCATGCATGACGAGATATTCCAACACAATAATAACGAATGGAATAACGACAAAAATCACCAAGTATAGGGTAGACCGCATATACAGGTTATTCCAACAGAATAATAAAGAATGGAATAACAAAAGTTCTCTTCATGAATATGAAAAAAAATACCCTTACCTTATAAAGAAGAGTACTCGACGGTAGAGGCGGGGATATACTTGAAGAAACTTGCACTTCACTTCTCAAAGCTTTCTTAAACGCTAAAGAAATACGCTCAAGATAGAAGAATAATTCTCTCTACGCTTTCTCTCTCAGAGTTTCAAAGAATTCGTAAGAAATAATGAAGGAATGAGCTTCTATTTATAGAAGAATGGGTGAATAATAACTAATCCATGAACGGTCCGGATAGATGTACTTTAAAGATTCCAGTTGGTTTACAATAAAGTATAATATATTCTAAAATGAATAACTTTTAAAAAGATTTTACTATGCAAACTGTGAGACCCCAGATTTTATAAATAAAGATGAACTGTTGGTTACTGGTTATATAGTTGTATATCTTTGGTCGTAGTGCAAAGATGAATTTATTAGTATGATTATGAGCAGAAATTGTGATTTGGTATAACCATGATGTTTCAGGTGAAGATAGGTGATGAAAATTATCTTCGTCCTAGGTGCGAAAAGGAATTCAAATCACAATTATGATTATGAGTTATTCATATGATTGTGGACAGGAATTGTTGATTGATGTTACAGGGATAAAACATCATTGGTGGACCCACAACAGAAGAATTGTCGTAGTTAGGAAACGACAAAAATATTTTATGAAAATAACGGCGGAGGTTTTATCGTTATCTTGTTGAACTACCCAAGAGTAAAGAAATGATGTCTGGCGTGGTTGCATAAGTAGCACACGGTATTGATTATTGATGCTTACGTGATAAGTCACTCGGTTATACCGCATTATTACTACTGATGAATTCTTTGCATCATATCTCTCATATTATTGATTCAATTATTATCACAGTATCATGTGCATAATATGCTATTTTATTAAATCAATAATTGAGACGACAAAGTTATTCATATTATTAAATTACAATATTTACAATGTCTAAAAGTTCTGTCAAGGAGAGGTTAAATAATTTGTGGTCGTGACCCTAATGAATATCTTTGGCCGTAGTGTAGGGATGATGTGGATTATTTATTAAGCTGAGTCTCAGCTATAAAAATTGATAAAAACGTTTTAAATCATAAAAGATAGTAGATTTTATTCTCTAATTGACTCTTCTAATGGATTTCTTATTCCGCTGCAGTTAAACTTGATGTCTATTGTATTTTATCAGTTTAACATTGTTGCGGACTAATGATAATTTATTCTGCATTATCTTAGTCATAATATTTCTTACTGGGCTAGTTGAGCTCACCCTTTCTTCACTGTTCTCTTCAGGAAATGAGAATATAGCTGGGACGAGTCGGGGAACAGATTGATAGTCCAGATGATAGCATTAGTAGTCCTCACTATTCTGTTAAATAGTGTGATAATAAATGTAATGAGGACTGAATTTGAGTTTGTATATTGTCTATGAGGACTCCATTGAGAATGGATATTGTCTAGAAGGCAATATTCTTGTTTAAACTCTCAGTTTATGTTTTACACGACAGTTGTATAATTATGTTGTATTTAATTTATGTACCATGTATTTGGCGACTCAAGATGGGTGATGTATACCTATTTTGGGGGCGCCACAATTGGTATCAAAGCTTAGGGATATGATCCCTGGCTAAGATGTGAGACAAGAACTAGGAGGGGAGAGACGGGGAATTCCTTCGCTAGTATGACCTACCTAAGTTTATTTGGAATTTAATTGGTTGGTCAGAGTATAGGGATAATATGTGATATGTTAATTAACCCTTGTTTTGTGGCAGTATTTGAAAATGGCATCCGAGAATGTTGAGAACATCAATGGAGCATAGGAGACCGTTGAGTCTCCACAGATCAATAATCAGGACAATGTGCATTAGGAAGGCGGCAATCCTCATGCAAACAACAACACTGACCAAATGATGAACGATGGAATGTTTCGAGGCTTCATGCAATTCATGCAACATCATGTAAGAGCGGCTCCTGTCCAAAATGCACGTGAAAACACTGGCAACTCTCGGACGGTCACCGCTAAGCAGTTCAAGGAACTGGGACCACCGGAGTTTTTTGGAGAACCAAAACCACTTAAGGAAAAGACGTGGATAAAGCAGATCTGCAAGATATTTGATGTCTTAGGATGCTCCGAGGAGCAAAAGGTTCCCTTTGCCACCTTCATGTTGCGTGCAGAGGAAGATTACAGGTGGGAATCTGTAAAGCGTACTTAACCTGCCGCACTGAAGATGACTTGGGAGAAGTTCCAAGAATTGTTCAACGACAAGTACTTTCCAGAAAGTATTCGTCACATGAAAGAGGTAGAGTTCATTAAACTAGAGCAAAACAACATGACCGTATCGTAGTACGAAGCCAAGTTTGCCGAGTTATCCCGGTTTGCGTCCCATTTAGTTGATAATAAGGAGAGAATGACGCGGATGTTTCTAAGAGGTTTGAAACCCGAGATACGTCAATACCTCATGTCTCATAAACTTTGTTTGTATTCAGATGTTGTTAATAGGGCTCAGTTACTGGAGCGCGATAGTGAGTCAACCCAACCAAAAGAGAGCGGTAATACAAAATGATAATACTGATAGCGATCATCTGATCGGGTGATGATAATAAGCGTGAAGGGAATCAACATGCCAGAAATGGTAACCACTTCGGTGGTAATCATGGCCAAAACAATAAGAATGGATATTTTAAGAAGAGGAAATTCAACAATGATGGAAAGACGTCAGCACTAGCACCCGTTGTTAAGGAAGGAGAACGACCACTTATCATATGTTTCAAATGCGGAGGGGAGGGACATATCAGTCCAAACTGCGCGATGTCGTCCAAAGCATGTTATAATTGTGGAAAAGAAGGTCACCTAGCCCGATTTTGTCGTTCACCGAAGACAAGTTCAGTTAGGATGGAGGCACTAAAGACCGTTCCAGAAAAGTCAAAATCGGTAGTGCAAGGGAGAGCGTTTTTCGTGTCTTCTCAAAAAGCGAGTAACCCGAACGAAGTTAGCACGGGTTAGTTAATTATAAATTCTTGTGAAGTCTATACCTTATAAGATACCGGTTCTACCCATTATTTTATCTCTCTTGCTTGCGTTCAACGTTTAAATTTGACTTCGGAGAAGTTAGACTTTAACTTATTGGTTGAAACGTCGTTAGTAGGAGCCTTCGTTACCTCCACTGTTTATAAATCTTGTTGATTCAAATCGACATTTTCACGTTACCTGTCGATCTTATCTCTTTGAAAATACTTTCCTTTGATGTGATTTTAGGAATCGATTGGTTAACTACTCATCATGCTTTTCGTAAGGTTGTTAGCTTTCATATTCCTAACCATCCTGTTATGCGAATTCAAGTAACCAAACCCCTAAAGTCAATCACTGTTATATCAAGCCATAAGTAAAGAGCCCCGATCTTTTTGTTGTTGACTTCCTTGTGTGGAATGCACCGAAACCAGACTTTCTGTAGGCGATGTCGTGAATGAAGATGGCAAGTTGATAGGTATCATTGTGAGGTGCTATCCAGGTTAAGGGATAGAAGTCACAGTTGGTATTAATGTGACGTACCATTCAAGTCTTGGATGAGGGTCACAGTTTTGAATGATATTTCTATCGTTAATAAATTTCTTGACGTATTCATGATAACTTCCTAGCCTACCCCTAGAGCGTAAAATCGAATTTTGTATTGACCCCAGTACAAAACCCATTTCTTAAACCCTCAAATATTTCTTCTACCTAAAACGATCGTATAATGTGCCAAAGACGTTGGCTCGAGCTGTTGAAGATTACGATCGTAACATTCAATATCATCGTGGAAGAGCGAACGTGGTAGCTGACGTGTTGAGTAGAAGATCGTATGCGTTTACGAGTGCGATGTTGTTAACACAAAGACTCATTTCGTATAACTTACAAATGATGAAGATAGAGTTAAAGACTCTAAGGACCCACATGAAGATAACGAATATACGAGTATAATCGACTTTAATCGATAAAGTTAAAGCCATGCAAGCTACATACTAAGAGCTGATGAATGTGAAGAAGAAGGTTCAAGAAGGTGTTATTTCAAAGGCAAGAGTTGCTGAAGAGAGGAAATCTCAACCCTCGATTTAATTGGCCCATTTGAAATCCTCGATCGAGTAGGAACTGTGGCCTATAGACTCGTTTTACCGCCAAGTATGTCGCGTGTTCATAACGTTTTTAACGTATCGATGTTACGTAAATATGTGGACGACCCGAACCACATTATTTAGAACCGGACGAGATAGCGGATGATTTAACGTATGAAGATATACTTGTTAAAATCTTGGATAAGAAGAATCGTATTCAACACTCAAAGGTTATACCTCAAGAGTTAGAATCTAACGAGGTACCCTCACCTCATCGACGTACCAGGTACGTACGTAAATTTCGAGGGCGAAATTCCATAAGGAGGGGAGATTGTGAGACCCCAGATTTTATAAATAAAGATGAACTGTTGGTTACTGGTTATACAGTTGTATATCTTTGGCCGTAGTGCAAAGATGAATTTATTAGTATGATTATGAGCAGAAATTGTGATTTGGTATAACCATGATTTTTGATATTTCAGGTGAAGATAGGTGATGAAAATTATCTTACGTCACCGGTGCGAAAAAAAGAATTCAAATCACAATTATGATTATGAGTTATTCATATGATTATGGATGAGAATTGTTGATTGATGTTACAGGATAAAACATCATTGGTGGACCCATTAATGGAAGAATTGTCGTAGTTAGAAACGACAAAAATATTTTATGAAAATAACTACGAGGAGGTTTTACCCGTTATCTTTATTCAACTACCCTATTAGTAAAAGTAAATGAATCTGGCGTGGTTGCATAGTAGCACACGGTATTGATTATTGATGCTTACGTGATAAGTCACTCAGTTATACTGCATTATTGCTACAGTAATTGCTGCATCATATCTCTTATATTATTGATTCAATTATTGTCACAGTATCATGTGTATAATATGCTATTTTATTAAATCAATAATTGAGACGACAAAATTATTCATATTATTAAATTGTAATATTTACAATGTCTAGAAGTTTTGTCAAGGAGAGGTTAGATAATCTAATTGCGCGCCAATAAGGAGAAATCCTTATCGGAAAGCCCCCACTTTCCTGGGAACAACCTGGTTGTTAAATATTGTGAGTTATGATATTAATGATGGATAAGTTCGTGTTGATTAAAGATGAATTTGATAGTTTCATTGTGTTGGGATTATTTGTGTTAGTGAGAATCGACATTTTATTTCGATAATAATTGATGTCTGAAGGTTATATTGTTCACTCGAGTATTTGGAATACTTTTTGTGTCGGAGTTACTATTCACGAGTTACTATTCATGAGTTACTATTCACGAGTTACTATTCATGAGTTACTATTCACGAGTTACTATTCACAAGTTATTATTCACCCAGTTACTATTCACTCTAGTATTGTGTATTCGGGTATTTGGGTACAATATTATTCCATGAAGAGATGTGCTAATTTTTCAGACCGTTGGTTGAATGAATCAATATGGTCCACTGGTGGAAAGTTATAATAGTGAATCAATATGGATCGTTGGTTTAAAAGTTAGAATAGTGAATCAGTATGGAACGTTGCTTTAAGTTTTAATAGTAAATCAATCTGGACCGTCCGTTTAAAAGTAAATCGATCTGGACCGTTCATGAATTAGTTACTATTCAATCCATTCTTCTATAAATAGAAGCTCATTCCTTCATTATTTCTTACGAATTCACTGAAACTCTAGAGAGAAAAATTATAGAGGAAAGAAAAGAGTATTCTGCTACTTCACTACTTCTATTTCCGAGCTCTTTTTACGATGAGGGATATTATTTGTTGTACCCGTAAGGGGTGTTATTCTTTCTTATTCATGAAGAGAACTTGGTTATTCCATTCTTTATTATTCATTGGAATAACTCAGATATCTGCCAGACATACCCATACATAACCTCAGATACGCGCGATACCATGTACTTGGTGAAATCCTTATGTTATTTCATTCTTATTTATTCTCGGTGGAATAACTTAGATATCGCAGATACCCTATACATAACTTTGTATCACGCTTAACTCCTATACTTGGTGAAATCCTTATGTTATTACATTCTTTATTATTCATTGGAATATCACATGCGTGTGTTTTACACCTACTGGTTTCCGCTCTTTATTATTACATCTTTATTAATCTATTGGAATATCTTGTGCGCGTGTTTTACACCGCACAGGTTCGCTTTTTATTATTCTCGTGGTAACTTTTCTGTTGTTAAGTTGCATGCATGGTGATTTCTTTATTCATTCTTTATTATTCTGGAATATTATATCGATGCGTATTATGCCTCGACTCGGTTCCGTTACTTATTAATATGTTGGAATAACTCGCCATGTGAAGTACCGCATGCACGGTGATTTCTTTTGTTATTCCATTCTTTATTATACTCAGTTGGTTAAAGTTTTGACTTCTATACTCCATGAAATTAGTGGAATATCCTTGATATTTGCGCTTCATCCAGTATCTTTTCATGGAAATATTCTTCTGAGTATTCTTGAATTTTACTCTACAAAGAAGTATCATGTTGACAATTTGGACGTTATTAGTTCCTGGATAATTTAATTCGTGAACTTGTTTTATTTAATTCTTATATTATTGTCATCATTCTCATGTTTATATTTTTTTTGAAAGTCATCTTAGGCCTGTAGTGCATAGATTGACTTGGTATATTATGACCAGGGATTATTCGGTATAATCATGACCGTAATGTTACAAATGATGTGGTAAAAGTCATCTTTGGCTTACGTGCATAGATGGACTTGGTATGATTATGACCAGGGATTATTCGGTATAATTATGACCATAATGTTACAAATGATATGGAAAAAAGTTTTCATTGGCCCGTAGTGCATTGATGGACAGTTTTTGGTATGATCATGGCTATGGATTCTCTTCAGTCAAGGGAGCAAAGATGAATTATTTTATGGCATGATCATGACCATTGATGAATACACGAATATCATTGGCCCGTAGTGCATGGATAATTTGTCGTTGTGACCCTAATGAATATCCTTGGCCGTAGTGCAGGGATGATGTGGATTATTTATTAAGCTGAGTCTCAGCTATAAAAATTGATAAAAACGTTTTAAATCATAAAAGATAGTAGATTTTATTCACTACTTGACTCTTTTAATGGATTGCTTATTCCGCTGCAGTTAAACTTGATGTCTATTGTATTTTATCAGTTTAACATTGTTGAGGACTAATGATAATTTATTCTACATTATCTAAGTCATAATATTTCTTACTGGGCTAGTTGAGCTCACCCCTTCTTCACTGTTCTCTTCAGGAAATGAGAATATAGCGAATAGATTGACAGTCCAGATGATAGAGTTAGTAGTCCTCACTATTCTGTTAAATAGTGTGATAATAAATGATGAGGACTGAATTTGAGTTTGTATATTGTCTATGAGGACTCCATTGAGAATGGATATTGTCTAGAAGGCAATATTCTTGTTTAAACTCTTAGTTTATGTTTTACACGACAGTTGTATAATTATGTTGTATTTGATTTATGTACCATATATTTGGCGACTCAAGATGGGTGATCTATACCTATTTTGGGGGCGTCACACAAACACTATGCATAATAAAATATAATATATTCTAATTATTGTCTAATAAAACGAATAACTTTATAAAATTACTCTGTTTTATATAAAAAGATTTTACTATTAGCCTAATAAAACGAATAACTTTATAAAAGTATTACATTTTTATATAAAAAGTTTTCTATTTTATTACTTTAATAATACTAATAAAACAAAACTTCATCATCATTATTATTATTCACACTATTAATCGACCAGTGTCGTTCCCGGGAAAGAGGGCTTTCGATAAGGATTTCTCCTATTGGCGCGCCTTGATTAGGTGACCAAACCTCTCCTTGGCGTAACTTCTAGATCGTTAATATTGCAAATAATAATATTAATAACTCTCTGTATCTCAATTATTGATTTAATAATATAAAAAATATTGATAATAATTGAATCAAATAACGTGAGATACTATGCAACAATTACTGAAGCAATAATTGAACAAAACTGAGTGACTTCTCACGTAAGCATCAATAATCAATACCGTGTGCTACTATGCAACCACGCGTATTCCTGTACATTTAACACTGGGTGTTTCAACAGTTAACGGTAAAACTTCCGCCGTTATTTTCATAAAATAATTTTTTTGTCGTTTTCTCAATCAGACAATAATTCCGTTGTGGGGTCCACCAATGATTGTGCTGTCGTACGAATATTCCTCGACCAATCGAATATTATAAACAACTTGCGTACTTTGCAAAATTTCTAAATATTACCCACAACTATAACATTATATCAAATTCATTCCATAATATTTAAAAATGATAATTATAGAAAATTCATCTTTATTCATAAAAATTGGGGTCTTACAATCTCCCCTTCTTATGAAATCTCGCCCTCGAAATTAGGGTACGTACCTGGTATGTCGAAGAGGTAAGGATACCTTGATTTCATTTCAGATTCTAACTCCCAGGTCATTTCGTCAACATCGTGGTTCCTCCAGAAAACTTTGACTTAAGGTATAACCTTGGAGCGTAGAATATGTTCCTTCTTATCCAAGATTTGAAAAGGAACCTCTTCATACGTTAAATCTTCTGCTATTTTGTCCGTTTATAACTCAATAATGTGGTTCGGGTCTTTCACATATTTACGTAACATGGATATATGAAAAATGTTATGAACACGAGACTTACTTGGCGGTAAAGCAAGTCTATAGGCTATAGTCCCTACTCGATCGAGGATTAAAAATGGGCCAATGAATCGAGGATTGAGCTTTCCTCTCTTTTCAAATCTTGTAATTCCTTTCCATGGAGCAACACGTAACAACACATGATCTCCAATATCGAATTCCACATCCTTTCGATGAAGATCAGCATAACTCTTTTGTCAATCTTGTGAGGTTTTTATACATTGCCGGATCGTTTGTATCTTTTTCGTAGTCATACATACTAACTCTGGTCCCAACAACGTTGCTTCACCCACCTCATCCCAGCATACTGGAGAATGACACTTTCTTCCATACAACGCTTTGAATGGAGCCATGCCAATACTTGCTTGATAACTGTTGTTGTAGGAAAACTCCACCAATGGTAGGAACTTGTCCCAACTTCCCTTGAAGTCAAGGACATAGAGTCTTAATAAATCTTCAAGAGTTTGAATAGTCCTCTCTGATTGTCCGTCCGTTTGAGGATGATATGCCGAACTAAATCGTAAATCCGTGCCCATAGCTTTTTGCAAACTAACCCAAAATCGTGAAGTGAATCTTGGGTCTCGATCAGAAACTATGGATACTGGCATACCATGCAATCTTACAACCTCGTTTATGTGCATACGAGCAAAACGTTCAAGTGTATAAGTTTCTCGTATAGGTAAGAGATGAACAGACTTGGTCAATCTATCAACAATGACCCAAATTAAATCTATGCCTTGACAAACCTTGGGAAGACCAGTAACGAAATCCATGGTAATGTACTCCCACTTCCATTCTGGAATTTCAAGCGGTTGCAATAGACCTTTTGGTACTTGATGTTCCGCCTTGACTCGTTGATAGGTTAAACACCTTGAGATAAACAGCTTTATCTCCCTCTTCATATTGCCCCACCAAAATGTATGTCAAAGATCATGAAACATTTTGGTACTCTCAAGATGGATTGCAAACGATGTGTTGTGCGCCTCCATCATGATTTTATACTTTAAATCAGGGTCGTTAGGAACACAAAGCTGGAGTTAACTCGAAGTATTCCTTCTTCATCGATTCTTGCTTCCGGCATAGCACCTTCTTGTACTTTCTTCCTCATATGCATCAGCTCCAGGTCTGTAGCTTGAGCAGGTTTAACTTTATCTATTAAAGTCGGTTCTACTCGTATATTCGTCATCATCACTTAGGTCCCTGGATTTTCTGTCTCTATCTCCATCCTTTCCAAGTCATACAAAATGGGCCTTTGTGTTGACAATATCGCACTCATACCCGCATATGATCTTCTACTTAATGCGTCAGCTACCACGTTTGCATTTCCAGGATGATATTGGATGGTATGATCATAATCTTTCAAATGTTCAAGCCAACGTCGCTGTCGCATGTTGAGTTCCTTTTGAGTGAAGAAATATTTGAGGCTTTTATGATCCGTAAAGATCTCCACTTTCTACCCATACAAGTAATGCCTCCAAATTTTAAGTCTTGAAGACAACAAATTTGCCAAACTTTCTAGATCATGAGTAGTATAATTCCTCTCATATTCTTTGAGTTATCGAGAGGCATAGGCTATGACTTTCCCATATTGCATGAGAAAACATTCTAACCCTTTGCCTGAAGCATAACTGTAGATGACAAATCCCTCCGAGCCAGATGGTATTGTTAGAACAGGTGCTGAAATGAGTCTTCTCTTGAGTTCTTAAAAACTCTTCTTACTTTCCTCACTCCAATAGAATTTTGTATCTTTCAGGGTCAATTTGAGTTAATGGAGTAATGATTCGAGAAAACCCTTCTACGAATCTCAGATAATAACCACTAAAAGCGAAAAGCTACGTACTTGATCATTGATTTAGGTTGTTCCCGACTTTGAATGGCTTCAATCTTTGCACGGGTCGATAGATATTCCATGACTTGATACAACGTGCCCAAGGAATGCTACTTCCTCGCCGCCGAACATGCATTTCTTCAACTTGGCATAAAGCTTATATTCACGAAGCTTTTGGAGTATCGACCTCAAGTGTTGCTCATGATCTTCACGGCTTTTGGAATAAATAAGGATGTCATCAATAAAGAAGACCACAAAGTGATCAAAATATTCCTTGAATACTCGGTTCATCATATCCATGAAGGCAGCAGGAGCATTAGTCAATCCAAAAGACATGACTAGAATTCATAATGCCGTCATAGAGAGATCCGAAAGTCGTCTTTGGAATGTTATCGGTTCTAATCTTCAATTGGTGATATCCGAGCGAAGATCGATTTTTAAAAAGAATTTGGCGCCTTACTGTTGGTCAAACAGGTCATCAATACGTGGCAATGGGTACCTATTTTTGATGGTAACATGATTCAACTCGATAATCAATACAAAAGTCGCATACTCCCATCTTTCTTCTTCACGAATAGAACGAGGAGCACCCGAGGAGAAGTACTAGGATGAATAAAGCCAATGTCTAATAATTCCTGCAATTGGGTCTTTAACTCCTGAAGTTCAATAGGAGCCATTCGATATGAGGCTTTGGAAATAGGTTTTGTCTGGGTTCAAAGTCGATATAAAATTCAATTTCACGCTTTCGGGGGTAGGCGGGGAAGTTCTTCGGGAATATCGTCGAGAAATTCATTAACAATAGAAATATCATTCAAAAGCGGCGTATTTTGTTTAGATCCGTGATATGAGCTAAGAAAGCTTGACATCCGTTTTTCAATAAACGAATAGCTTTATGGCTTGAGATGACAGTGATTTATTTTAATAGTTTAGTTGCTTGAATTCGCATAATAGGTTGATTAGGAATATGAAAGCTAACAACCTTACGAAAACAATCATTTTTTGCATGATGAGTAGTTAACCAATTAATCCCTAGAATTACGTTAAATGCAAGTATTTTCAATAAAATAAGATCGACAAGTAATGTGAGGGTACCAATTTGAACCAAACAAGACTTATAAAGCGATGGATGTAATGAAGGTTTCTCCCAACGGAGTTTCAATGAGATAAGTCAAAGTCTAATTTCTCCGGGGTCAAATTTAAGCGTTGGCGCATAAGTAGGAGAAATAAAGGAATGGGTAGAACCAATTATCAAATAAGGTATATACTTATTAGAGTTTATGATAAGCTTACCCATGATGACCTCATTCGGGTTCCTTGCTTTTACGGGAGGTCACGACAAACGCTCTCCTTGCCTCTTGGCTTTGACTTTTAAGGGCGTGCTTTGATGCCTCCATCCTAGTTTGAACTTATCTTGGTGAATGACAAAATCGGGCTAGGTGACCTTCTCTTCCACAATTATAACATGCTTTGGAGCGACATCGCGCGATTTGGTGATGTGTCCTCCCTCCGCATTTGAAGCATATGATAAGTGGTGGTTTCTTCATCCTTAACAACAGGTCTTTGGTCTTGGCGTCTTTCCATCATTGTTGAATCTCCTCTTCTTGAAATGTCCATTCTTATTGCTTTGGCCATGATTACCACCGGTGGTTACCATTTACGGCATGTTGATTCCTCCACGCTTATTGTCACCGCTTCGATGGTATTATCACTTGGTATTATCATTTTACCGGCTGCTCTCTTTTGGTTGGGTTGACTCATTATTGCGCTCCAATAACTGAGACCTATTAACAACATCTGAATATAAACACAGTTTATGAGAGATAAGATATTGACGTATCTCGGGTTTCAAACCTCTTAGAAACATTCGCGCTATTCTCTCCTCATTATCAACCAAATGGTACGCAAACAGGGACAACTCGGCAAACTTGGCTTCGTATTGTGACACGGTCATGTTGTTTTGCTCCAGTTTAATGAACTCTACCTCTTTCATGTGACGAATACTTTCGGGAAAGTACTTGTCGTTGAACAATTCTTAGAACTTCTCCCAAATCATTTTTAGTGTGGCAGGTTGAGTCGTTTCTGATTCGCACCGATAATCTTTCTCTGCCGCATGACATGAAGGTGGCAAAGGGAACCTTTTGCTCCTCGAGCATCCCAAGACATCAAATATCTTGCGGATCTGTTTTATCCACATCTCCATTTTAAGTGGTTTTGGCTCTCCAAAAAACTTGGTGGTCCCAGCTCAACAGGCTGTTTGGCGTTGACCGTCAGAAGAGTTGCGGTGTTTCCACCGCATTTTGGATAGGAGCCGCTCTTGCCTTATGTTGCATGAATTGCATGAAGCCTCAGAACATTCCATCGTTCATCATTTGGTCAGTGTTGTTATTTGCATGAGGATTGTCACTTTCCTGATGCACATTGTCCTGGTTATTGATCTGTGAAGACTCAACGGTCTCCTGTGCTACATTGATGTTCTCAACATTCTCGGATTCCATTTTCAAATACAGCCACAAAACAAGGGTTAATTAACATATCACATATTATTGTTATACTCTGACCGACCAATTAAATACCAAATAAACTTAAGTAGGTCATACTTAGCGAAAAAATTCCCGTCTCTCCTCCCTAGTTCTTGTCTCACATCTTAGCCAGGATCGTATCCTAAGCTTTGATACCAATCTGCGGCGCCCCAAAATAGGTATACATCACCTATTACGAGTCGTCAAATACATGGTATAGAATACAAATACAATCTTAAATATACAACAAGAGAGGCATGAGTTTTAATACAAACATTATCTTCTAGACAATATCCACTCTCAAAATAAGTCCTCATTACATTTATTAACACACTATTTAATGAATAGTGAGGACTACTAATACTATCATACTGACCGCATACTCTCGTTCCCCGACTAGTCCATTTCGTTTCTCATTTCCTAAAGAAAACGGTGAAAGAAAGGGTGAGCTCAACTAGCCCAAGAAGAAATATTATGACTAAGATAATGCGAATAAATTATCATTAATCTTCAACAATGTTAAGCGATAAAAATACAATAGACATCAAGTTTAAGCTGCTGCTTTGCGAATAAGCAATCCATTAAAAGAGTCAGTAGAGAATAAAATCTACTATCTTTTATGATTTAAAAGGTTTTTCATCAATTTTATCATTGGGACTCGACAATAAATAATCCACATCATCCACCTTTCTACGGCGAGGATATTCATTAGTATCACAACCACAAATTATCCATGCACTACTGGGCGAGGATATTTGTGTATTCATTAATGGTCATGATCATGCCAACAATTTGTTCATCAATACACTACGGACCAATGAGGACTTTTACCACATCATTTGTAACATTACGGTCGCCATTACGATTACAAGAATAATCCTCGGTCGTAATCATACCAAGTCCATCTATGCACTACGAATACGGATGGACTTGACAAAATATAAACATGAGGATGATGACAATGATATAAAATTCAATAAAACAAGTTCAAGAATTAATTTATCCGAGGAACTAATAACGTCCAATTGTCAACATGATACTTCTTTGTAGAGTAAAATTTAAGAATGCTTAGAAGAATATTTCCATGAAAGATCTTTGGATGAAAGCGCAAATATCGAGGATATTCCACTAATTTCATGGAGTATAGAAGTCAAAACTTTAACCAACTGAGTATAATAAAGAATGTAATAACAAAAATCACCATGCATGCGGTACTTGGCATAGACAAGTTATTCAACGAACAATAATAAATAACGTAACCGGGTTAGGCGTGTCACATGCCAAGCGGGATATTCAATGAGAATAATAAAGAATGGAATAAAAGCAAATCACCATGCATGCGGTGCCAGCATGACAGTTATTCAACAAAATAATAAATAACGGAACTAGGTCCGTAAAAAAGCCTTACACAGGATATTCAACGAATAATAACGAATGGAATAACAATAGAAATCACCAAGTATAGGGTAGGCCAGCGTATCTGAGTTATTCCAACAAAATAATAAAGAATGGAATAACGAAGTTCTCTTCATGAATATGAAAAAAAAAAACCCTTACCTTATAAAGAAGAGTACTCAGAATGGTAGAGGCGGGGATATCTTGAAGAAACTTGCACTTCTGTTCCAAAGCTTTCTTAAGCGCTAAAGAAATACGCTCAAGATAGAAGAATAATTCTCTACGGTTTCTCTCTCTCAGTTTCATTGAATTAAATAAGAAATAATGAAGGAATGAACTTATTTATAGAAGAATGGGTGAATAATAACTTGATCCATGAGCGGTCCGAGATCGATTTACTTTAAACAGACGGTCGATTGGTTTACAATAAAGTATAATATATTCTAAAATGAATAACTTTTAAAAGATTTTACTATCTGCAAATACTATGCGTAATAAAATATAATATATTCTAATTATTGTCAATAACACGAATAACTTTATAAAAGTATTACATTTTATATAAAAAATTTTTTATTAGCTTTAATAAAGCGAATGACTTTATAAAAGTATTACATTTTATATAAAAAAGCTTTGTTTTATTACTTTAATAATACTAATAAAAGCGAAACTTCATCATCATTATTATTATTCACACTATTAATCGACCAAGTGTCGTTCCAGGAAAGAGGGGCTTTCAATAAGGATTTCTCCCTATTGGTGCGCAATTAGGTGACCAAACCTCTCCTTGGCAGAACTTCTAGACATCGTTAATATTGCAAATAATAATATAAAATAACTCTGTTATCTCAATTATTGATTTAATAATATAAAAAATATTGACAATAATTGAATCAAATAACGTGAGATACTTATGCAACAATTACTGAAGCAATAATTGAACAAAACTGAGTGACTTCTCACGTAAGCATCAATAATCAATACCATGTGCTACTATGTAAGACCCCAACTTTTATGAATAAAGATGAATTTTCTGTAATTATCATTTTTAAATATTATGGAATGAATTTGATATAAGGTTAGAGTTGTGGGTAATATTTAGAAATTTTGCAAAAGTCAAGAAGTTGTTTATAATATTCAATTGGTCTGGGAATATTCAAACGGCGGCTGATCATTGGTGGACCCCACAACGGAATTATTGTTTGATTGAGAAAAAACGACAAAAATATTTTTATGAAAATAACGACGGATGTTTTACCGTTAATCTGTTGAAACACCCGGTGTTAAAAGTCTGAGAATACGTGTGGTTGCGTAGTAGCACTACTCGGTATTGATTATTGATGCTTACGTGATAAGTCACCCGGTTTTGTTCAATTATTGCTTGATGAATTGTTTACATAGTATCTCACGTTAATTGATTCAATTATTGTTGATATTTTATATTGAGATGACGAAGTTATTAATATTATTATTTGCAATATTAACGATGTCTAGAAGTTCTGCCAAGGAGAGGTTTGGTCACCTAATTGCGCCAATAGGGAGAAATCCTTATTGGAAAGCCCCCTCTTTCCTGGGAACGACCTGGTCGATTAATAGTGTGAATAATAACAATGATGATGAAGTTTTGTTTTATTAGTATTATTAATGTAATAAAACAGAAAAGCTTTTTATATTAAATAGAATACTTTTATAAAGTTATTCGTTTTATTAGGCTAATAGTAATATAAAACAGAATAATTTTATAAAGTTATTCATTTTATTAGACAATAATTAGAATATATTATATTTTATTATGCGTAAAGTTTGTATAAAAATATTTTTAAAAGTTATTCGCTTTATTAGATTATAAATAGAATATATTATATTTTATTGTAAACCAACTGGATCGTCCGCTTAAAGTAAATCGATCCGGACCGCTCATGGATTGGTTACTATTCACCCCATTCTTCTATAAATAAAGCTCATTCCTTCATTATTTCTTACGAATTCACCAAACTCTAGAGAGAGAAACCGTAGAGAATTATTCTTCTATAATCTCGAAAGTATTTCTTTAGCGTTTAAGAAAGCTTTGAACAGTAGTGTGAGTTTCTTCAAGTATATCCCCACCCTACCGTCGAGTACTCTTCTTTATAAGGTAAGGGATATTATTTGTTATACTTCGTAAGGGGTATTTTTTACATATTCATGAAGAGAACTTCTATTATTCCATTCTTTATTATTCTCATTGGAATAACTCGTATACGCCATGATCACCCTATACTTGGTGAAATTCTTCCATTATTCCATTATTTATTATTCTCTTTGGAATAACTTTAATGTCTGAATTACCGCATACATGGTGAAATTCTGTTATTATTCCATTCTTTATTATTCTGTTGGAATATCCTGTCTGTGCATTTTACGCCGGACCTGGTTCCGTCTTTATTATTCTGTTGGAATATCCTGTCTGCGTCTGTTAGGACCGGTTCCGTTATTTATTATTCTATTGGAATAACTCATACTATGCCAAGTACCGCATGCATGGTGATTTCATTGTTATTCCATTCTTTATTATTCATTTGGAATATCCTGTGCCGGTGTATTATGCCTCGACTTCGGTTCCGTTATTTATTATTCTCATTGGAATAACCTGTCCATGCAAGTACCGCATGCATGGTGATTTCTTTTGTTATTTCATTCTTTATTATACTCAGTTGGTTAAAGTTTTGACTTTTATACTCCATGAAATTAGTGGAATATCCTTGATATTTGCGCTTCATCCAGTATCTTTTCATGAAAATATTTTTCTGAGCATTCTTGAATTTTACTCTACAAAGAAGTATCATATTGACAATTTGGACGTTATTAGTTCCTAAATAAATTAATTCTTGAACTTGTTTTATTGAATTCTTATATCATTGTCATCATCCTCATATTTATATTTTGTTGAAAGTCATCTGTGGCATGTGTTGCATAGATGGACTTAGTATGATTATGACCAGGGATTATTCGATGTAATCATGACCGTAATATTACAGATGATGTGGTAAAAGTCCTCATTGGCCCGTAGTGCATTGATGGACAGTTGTTGGCATGATCATGACCATTAATGAATACACAAATATCCTTGTCAGTAGTTAGCACTGATAAATTGTGGTTGTGATACTAATGAATATCTTTGGTAGTAGTGCGGGGATGATGTGGATTATTTATTGTCGAGTCCCAAATGATAAAAGTGATGAAAACCTTTTAAATCATAAAAGATAGTAGATTTTATTCTCTATTTGACTCTTTTAATGGATCAGATGTTCCGCTACAGCTTAAACTTGATGTCTATTGTATTTTATCGCTTTAACATTGTTGAAGACTAATGATAATTTATTCCGCATTATCTTAGTCATAATATTTCTTCTCGGGCTAGTTGAGCTCACCCTTTCTTTCACTTTATTCTCTTCAGAGGAAATGAGAACGTGGCGGGGACTAGTCGGGGAACGGAGTGACGGTCCGTATGATAGTATTAGTAGGCCTCACTATTCTCATTAAATAGTGTGACAATAAATGTAATGAGGACTTATTCGAGAGTGGATATTGTCTGAAGACAATGTTTGTATTAAAACTCACAACTCTCTTGTTGTATATTTAAGATTGTATTTGTATTCGTATCTACCATGTATTTGGCGACTCAAAATAGGTGATGTATACCTATTTTGGGGCGCCACAATTAATATCAAAGCTTAGGGATATGATCCTCGGTGAGATGTGAGACATGAACTAGGAGGGAGAGACGGGAATTCCTTTCATAGTATGACCTACCTAAGTTTATTTGATATTTAATTGGTTTGTCGAGAGTATAGGATTATATGTGATATGTTAATTAACCCTTGTTTTGTGGCGCGATTTGAAAATGGCATTCGAGAATGTTGAGAACATCAATGGAGCACAGAGACCGTTAAGTCTCCACAGATCAATAATCGAGATAATGTGCATCGTGAAGGCGATAATCCTAATGCAAACAATAACACCGACTAAATGATGAATGATGGAATATTCGAGGCTTCATGCAATTCATGCAACATCGAAGAGTCGGCTCTCATCCAAAAATGCGGTGGAAACACCGGCAACTCTCTGACGATCCACCGCCAAAATAGTTCAAGGATCTGGGACCATCGAGTTTTTTGGAGAGCCAAAACCACTTAAGGCGAAGAAGACGTGGATATAAGCGGATCAACAAGATATTTGATGTCTTGATGCTCCGAGGAGCAAAAGGTTCCCTTCGCCGCCTTCATGTTATGCAGCGGCGATTCATCGGTGGGAATCAGAAACGTACTCAACCTGCCACACTGAAAATGATTTGGGAGAAGTTCCAAGAATTGTTCAATGACAAGTACTTTCCCGAAAGTATTTGTCACATGAAAGAGGTAGAGTTCATTAAACTGGAGCAAAACAACATGACCGTGTCACAATACGAAGCCAAGTTTGCCGAGTTATCCCGGTTTACGTCACATTTGGTTGATAATGAGGAGAGAATGACGCTTGAATGTTTCTAAGAGGTTTGAAACCCGAGATACGTCGATATCTTATTTCATAAACCGTGTTTATATTCGAGATGTTGTTAATAGGGCTTAGTTATTGAGCGCGATAATGAGTCAACCCAACCAAAGAGAGAGCAAATTTGTAAAAATGATAATACTAAAGGATAATACCATCGAAGCGGTGACAATAAGCGTGGAGGAATCAACATGCCAAAATGGTAACCACTTTGGTGGTAATCATGGCCAAAGCAATAAGAATGGACATTTCAAGAAGAGAGATTTAACAATGATGGAAAGACGCAAATCACCACTGACTGTTGTTAAGGAAGGAGAACGACCACCTATCATATGCTTCAAATGCGGAGGGGAGGGACACATCAGTCCAAACTGTGCGATGTCGTCCAAAGCATGTTATAATTATGGAAGAGAAGGTCACCTAGCCCAATTTTGTTGTTCACCGAAGACAAGTTCTGCTAGGATGGAGGCACCAAAGGACTCCCCAGAAAAGTCAAAGCCAGTAGTGCAAGGGAGAGCATTTGTCGTGACCTCCCAGAAAGCAAGGAACCCTAATGAGGTCATCACGGGTAAGCTTATCATAAACTCTAGCGAAGTATATACCTTATTTGATATCGGTTCTACCCATTCCTTTATTTCTCCTACTTGCGCTCTCAACATTTAAATTTGACTCCGGAGAAATTAGACTTTGACTTATCTGTTGAAACTCCGTTGGGAGAAACTATCATTACATCCACTGTTTATAAGTCTTGTTTGGTTCAAATTGGTATCCTCACATTACCTGTCGATCTTATTTTATTGAAAATACTTGCATTTGACGTAATTCTAGGGATTGATTGGTTAACTACTCATCATGCAAAAATTGATTATTTTCGTAAGGTTGTTAGCTTTCATATTCCTAATCAACCTATTATGCGAATTCAAGCAACCAAACCATTAAAATCAATCACTGTCATCTCAAGCCATAAAGCTATTCATTTATTGAAAAATGAATGTCAAGCTTTCTTAGCTCATGTCATGGATCTAAACAAAAATACGTCAGTTTTGAATGATATTTCTATTGTTAATGAATTTCCTGACGTATTCCCTGAAGAACTTCCTGGCCTACCCCCAGAACATGAAATTAAATTTTGTATCGACCTTGAACCCGGTATAAAACCCATTTCCAAAGCCCCATATCAAATGGCTCCTATTGAACTTCAGGAGTTAAAGACCCAACTGCAGGAATTGTTAAACATTGGCTTTATTCGTCCTAGTACTTCTCCTTGGGGTGCTCCTGTTCTATTCGTGAAGAAGAAAGATGGGAGTATGCGACTTTGTATTGATTATCGAGAGTTGAATCATGTCACCATCAAAAATAGGTACCCATTACCACGTATTGATGACCTATTTGACCAGTTGCAAGGCGCCAAATTCTTTTTAAAAATATATCTTCGTTCTGGATATCACCAATTGAAGATTAGAACTGATGACATTCCAAAGACTTCTTTAACTCCTGATGACGGCATTATGAATTCCTAGTCATGTCTTTTGGATTGACTAATGCTCTTGCTGCCTTCATGGATATGATAAACCGAGTATTCAAGGAATATTTGGATCACTATGTGGTTGTCTTTATTGATGACATCCTTATTTATTCCAAAAGCCGTGAAGATCATGAGCAACACTTGAGGCTTATACTCCAAAAGCTTCGTGAATATAAGCTTTATGCCAAGTTTAAGAAATGCGAGTTCTGGCTTGAGGAAGTAGCATTCCTTGGGCACGTGGTATCAAGTCATGGAATATCTGTTGACCTTGAAGATTAAAGCCATTCAAAGTCGGGAACAACCTAAATCAATGACCAAGATCGTAGCTTTCTCGCTTAAATTTGGTTATTATCGGAGATTCGTAGAAGGGTTTTCTCGAATCGCTACTCCATTAACTCAGCTGACTCGGAAAGATACAAAATTTGGTTGGAGTGATGAATGTGAGAAGAGTTTTCAAGAACTCAAGAGAAGACTCATTTCAGCACCTGTTCTGACAATACCATCTGGCTCGGAGGGATTTTTCATCTACAGTGATGCTTCAGGCAAAGCGTTAGGATGTGTTCTCATGCAACATGGGAAAGTCATAGCTTATGCCTCTCGATAACTCAAAGAATATGAGAGGAATTATCCTACTCATGATCTAGAGTTGGCAGCTGTTGTCTTCGCACTTAAAATTTAGAGGCATTACTTGTATGGGGAGAAAGTGGAGATCTTTACGGATCATAAAAGCATCAAATATTTCTTCACTCAAAAGGAACTCAACATGCGACAGCGACGTTTTAACGACCCCAAAATTCATACAATTTAATTCTCAACTTCGGTCGTTAATAATACAATCAACCTCTAATTTTACATCATTAAACGGTAATACAGCCATTAAAATTTTTGGAATAATTAAAATTTTCTATTACAAACTATTCTCGTTCCCAGAACTTTCAACCTTTACATCTAAATATCCCAGAATCATTTTTAATACTACAATAGTTTACATTGCAAAATAATATTACAATTCAACATTAATACATTATTCGGAACCTTAAACATGGTTCAAATAATAACAACACAACCAAAGTGTATAAATCTTCAAATATCACATCTGATTCATGTCTTTCAAGTAACACATAACTTTACCTTCAATCCTTAACCTGCAAAAATAGTTATTTGCAAGGTTGAGCTCGACAGCCCAGCAAAGTCTAACAGTTTTCATGCATCACGTAGCACATAATAACATGCTCAACATATATCTCATGAACATTAGATTAACATAACATACATGTTATAGTTCATATAACAAGTATAAAGATTGAGTTCCTTACTCAATTAGCATGCTTTAGTCAAACAACGTAGTCATAAATTGACTTTAACATTTCATACATTCAACATATATATAACACATCATGCTCTTTGCAATAAAGATTTAAAACAGTTAATCATCAAGTTCACATAGCAAATAGGAACCGAAAGACTTGCCTTGATCGTTCTTTACCAATAACAGTTTAACCATTCTAACAATATTATAACTCCCTATATTTCATGTTTTCGTTTTTCAACATACTAACAATATTTATCACCAATTTTCAAATTCTATCCATCAATTTTGACTCCAACATAAGTTAAAATATATATATGCCATCAAAACCCAAGTTTTTCATCTTTAACATATTCTTATGATTTTGATTACTCTAGAACCAATTAAAGAGACTATATATACTAGATTATACACCCATACACACACATATATATATATATATATACAACATCTCTTCAAATCACCCAACCAAAATAGCTTTTTAAGTGAAGAACTTGAGAAACTATAAATTAGAATTTTAGAACTAGATGAATACCTTTGATTCTTCTTAAACATGATTAGATGATGAGAAACCTTCTTCTTCTTCCTTGATTCCTCCAAGCTTCTTCTGAAAGTTCTCTCTAGAATTCTCCCAATTCTCTCCCAACTTTTCTTCTTCTCTTCTTTTTCTTCTTCTAAGTTTTTTCTATCTTACGCACATAGATTATAACGTATAGGTAATAATATATGTATTAAGTATATAATATAATTATAACTTTAACTGACTTCAGTTTTTTTTTCTCAAAAGCCATTAGGCTTGTTTGGCTAACTAATTAAAAATTAACCCATTAAATCTTACACCTTGTTTGGTAAAACAGATTAAACTCCTTTAATTTATTTTAGTAAACAATTTAGTTTATAATTTATAATCACATATTATTTATTTGGATCTCCATATCCAACATTAATCAAATAAATCAATCACATACTATATTTTAAATAAATATTCCACTTTAACAAATATCACAAATTATAATTTTATTATAATTTTATTTAATAACTTAATATACCACCTTAAATTATTAAATTAAAACAACAATATAACATCTCATGTTATATTACAACTCTCTAAATTATAAATTAATTTAATTTAGAATATTATCTAATGAATTTAGATTTATAAATATTTACTAGCAACCATTACATCAATAAAATATTTATCTCGTCAATTTCAACAATAAACACATCAAATAAATATTTATATTTTAATAAATATTTAATATTACAATTTAAAATTTCGGATCGTTACATCCTTCCCTCCTTACAAGGATTCTATCCCCAGAATCACAACTTAATTAATCAAATCGCCACATTCTTCACTCTTTTATCTTAATTAATTTAATTTCTATAACTCATGGATTATTTACTTACTAATAAATAATTCAATAAATATCTACTAAACAACAAACACATCAATTAAAAATATTTATTTAATTCAATAAATATTTGAAATTATAAATAAAAGTCTGGATTGTTACATTCTTCCCACCTTATAAGGATTCCGTCCTCGGAATCACCGAAACCCTACCTTCCTCAGGTTTTTTTTTTTCAAATCTCTTCGTTGAATAACTTCAACACAGTACCTTAATATAGGTTTTATATTTCCTACTCCCACCATTCTTCATAAAAAATTCTTATAAGTTTTATTTCATAACCTTTACATAGACTCAATTATATTTAAGTATTACATATTCTTTAGCCCGTTCATTTCCTTCTCTAAGGATCGTTATCATGAACACTCTGGATATTATATTCACCCATTCTTCTAAGAATTTCGTCCTCGAAGTTTTATTTATTAATTTTTATTCATTCAATCTATCAAAATAGATTTTACGTTGATATCTATTTATTCATTAGGTTCTGCAACCAAATTCTTTCTCTAAGGATCTTTCTATAATTATTAAACTTTTCTAGTAAAAGTTTTTACATTATTATTTGATAACTCATCCCCTTCTCATTTAAAAAATTTCTTTTCTCACTTGTTCAATATATTCATCATTCAGTGTCGCATTCTACGACTCACTTCTTTCTAAGGAATATCATCCTTACCACATTCACCTTTCAGAATAATAAGTCTTCCACAATTGCTGTGACACCCCCAAATCCGGGTACTTCAATTCCACGGGATTTGGTGTTCACTGTATAAATATCATCTATCTATCTACCCATAATAAATGCAAACCATGCAATAGATAGAAATAATAATAAATCTCCCCTTATGGGGTTACATCAACTACATAATAAATACAATCCCAGGTTACTCTAACCTTAAACATCTGTGCGGAATCATAAACAATTAAGTCTTAAACAACATCATTGACTTAAGTCTAACCTAAATACATCATCAAATAAAATAACAAGTCTTCAACACTTGCTAACTTTGCCCTTGCCTTTACTAGTGGAAGGTTAAATGGGTTCTTTCGTTCTTAATCGCAATGTTATTATTAAGCAAGAGTGAGCACTAATGCCCACAAGTATAATAATGAAATAACGGTTATAATAACATGCGAGTAAATCAAAGACATCTGAATAAAAGCTCAACTTTTGAATCAAGAATGAATAACAAGAAACAAAAGAATTACGAGGGTCATAAGACCTTGAACTAGGTCCTAGGTTATCAAGGGTTATACTTGAAACCTTTAAATCGTAGGACTACGGACCTTTCTACTGCATTTGGGGGATCACCATCAAGATAATCATCACACAATATCTTAACGCTAACGCATAAGTAAATCCTTTGCGGGGTTGTTCATCTCGGTTTGACATTCGAGTCCGCACTCAAAGGAAGTTTGGTTTGGACAATTCATCAAGGTTCAAAATTTAGAACGCTTATCAACTATGGACTAGTCGAATCAATAAGGGTTCGCTAGTCTAATAAGGTTCAATAATAATGATATTCAAATTGAATAATAATCTCGTGAAGTATACAATAGGACAATTATTGTATAATCAATCATGCTTTGAAAAGATAATCAATCTTTAATATAACATTTGAACATGAATAATAATAATAATGATAATTTACTCGAGGTAATTAATAAACTTGAAAATAATAATGACAAGTAGGGTTAGAAACTTGCCTGCGTCGTAGGATAAATGATTACTACTTGCGCTTCACCACAAATCCTACACACATACCATATATATATTCACGACATTCATTAGTTACATTTTCACTTAATTATTTAATATAAACTCCACTTTATTTAACAAATCATTACCCTTCTAATTTAATTACTTAATTAAATTAGAATATTTTCATTCTCTTTACTATTATTACACTCGAATAAATTATTTCATAATAATTTCCATCGAATATTTAATTTATTCCATAATATCTCAATTAAAATATTTAATTTATTTTATAAATATTTTAATAATAATTTTCATCGAATATTTATTTTATTCCATAATATCTCAATTAAAATATTTAATTTATTTTATAAATATTTTAATAATAATTTTCATCGAATAATTATTTTATTCCATAATATCTCAATTAAAATATTTAATTTATTTTATAAATATTTTAATAATAATTTTCATCGAATATTTATTTTATTTCATAAATATCTCAATTAAAATATTTAATTTATTTTATAAATATTTTAATAATATTTTTCATCAAATATTTATTTTTATTTTTTTATTTTTTTATTTTTTTATTTTTTTATTTTTATTTTATTTTATTTTTTTATTTATTTATTTATTTTGACCGTAGTAAGTAGTATTTAGTTTAGTAACACCACGGGGCTGGGTTACCTGAGCTCATTTTCTGAGGTTTACGCAATTACATGCGATTCAGCGATTCGAACATATAACAAGGCCAAATTAGGCCAAAATTAATCACACGTAAAATTATACATGAATATGGCCATAACTTCCAATTAGTTATTTTTTTGCAATTTAGACTTACCCAATCATTGTAATACATATATAATCATTACTTAACCCATCTAGCATGATTTTTAACAAGTTACAACACATAATTTGCAAAATCAACACATTTACTTTCACCGTTTTCTTGATGTTCTCAAGGTTTTGAAAATAAAACATGAAAATTGTCACTACGGATTAGATTATAACAAGAATCCATTTATTTAAATTTTGGTCTCTTCAGTATCAAATGCATAACAACATACAAGTGTAAAATTTAGGAATAATATACGTTCAATACATAAAATACCACGTATAAGGCCATATACCAAAACCCAAACTCAGTAAATTTTGAAATAAAGAAGTCATCGATTATGAAACTTATGATATGGTTTACAAAATATATATAATTAAATACGATGTGATGTGCCATAACACATACAAAACCCATAATCATTACTCCTATCTCAATTACGAGGCTTTACAAGATGAATGAAAGCCATTTTCATAAAACTCAAATAACGTAAAAAATAGAATTTGGTTTGGAGAAATTACCCAGAGTATAGATTAAGAAGAGGTGATCCAAGATGATCCTTTCACAATTACATGATGATTACACACTCACAATATCTCTAATTCTCACAAATTTTCTCTGATAAATTCTCAATCTCTCTCCCTCTCTGCTCTTCCAGACTTAGAATAATAAAAGAAAAGAAAAGAGAACGTCAGATTATAAGAACTCGATCGACGCTATGATAATGGTCGATTAACTCCCATGGGTAATCGCTAGTAACTCCCTACTAAGGCCATGTTTGGCTAGCATAATAGATTTCAAAACTCCTTTAATTTAATAAAGCTTTATCATATAGTTTAATTCACGCCACACCCACTCACACAATAATTCATATATCTTATTTAATATAAATAAAATATAATAACTTCTCATAAATTCACATAGTCATATATTTAATTTTCTCATTAATTAATTATATTAAATTATTAAATCTCTAATTAATAAATAAATTAATTAGAATACCATCATGCTTAATTAAATAATTCATTTAATTCAATAAGTTTCACATAATTACATACTTGATAATAAAAACTCTCTACATTAATTTAATAAATGTAACACATATAATTAAATTAATCTACCACAATCAATGCGTCAATTAATTATTTAATCTAATAATTAAATCATCGAAAAATATTTATTTAATTCAATAAATATTAAAATTAATTACAAAATTCTCGTTAAATCACAATTGCTCAATAATTGGGAAGCGATATGAATAACGAAATTTCAAGATTCCAAATCATCTTTGAGGGGTCACAAGGTAGTGAACTCTATTCTCGGTTTACTAGTGCTTCAACTCAATACTTCACACTGCAAACCAGAGTGTTTATCAATCACAAAGACTGAAAACACCTTCCTTACGTACACTAGGTGGCCAACCTATTGTACCACTACGTTGGACCGCAACGTAGTGTTTTGTAACGACTATATGCGTTACGCTCGGAACCATTGTCCCCGAAAATATGTCCCCTTATAGGGTTGTTCACCTCAGCTTTTCAACATCTGAATCCGCACCAAAACAATTTGGTTTGGCATAACTTTTCAAGAAACGCTTGAATTTCATGAACATCTTTCAATAATCGTCTAAATTTGAATTAAATAAAGACAGACTTCTACAATAATTCTACATCAATTGAAATATACATATATATATATATACTCTTATCTTAAAGAAATCTCAAAAATATTTTTATGACGTCATGACATCGCATCAGACCGTATTTACAAATTCGATTTGAGGATTCCGTCATTTGGTGATTTTATCATCCTACATCATACCATATTGGGCTGACGATCCTGAGATCACATCCAACACTAAGTAATACTGTATTGATGATTTCATCATTTTTATCATCTTTGCACCAGGTTACATGATGCATTGATGATGTATATAAAAAATATATATATTTTGATATATTTCAAATCATTTTTGTCTAATGAAAGCAATTAGCATGTACATACGAATAATAATAAGACTGTTTTTAAAAATTCTTTGGTTCACTAGTGTGACCCAACATTTATTTTTTCCAAAAAATCAAAAGTATAACCATCGGCACGAAGTCAATAAATTTTGAAAGTCTAACATAGCTAGTAGATTTAGAATATCCAGGTATCCATCAACTTCAATCATTACTCCATTACTTCATTACTTAACCATTCTATCAATCTTCAACTTCATCAAAGCTCTCTATACTATAACCATTTCCTACCCAATATAGTTCATCAAACTTATCGCACATTAGAAGTTCAGGAACTTGCCACAATAATATGAGTTTATGAACTTATCCTAGTCAGACTATAGGCGTCCATTCGCTAAGGGGTTCAAAACATACCATATTATTGTGAGTCACGAACTTACCATATGCATTAGTTTTAAGAACTGCACCTAATCCTAATGATATCTGACTAATCTTAATAGTTTTTAACTATCAAATATATACATGAGAAAAGAATCACCTTTTTGCCACATATACATTGATAGTGCAACACCAACATTCCAATGATTATCAATGTGATAAACTGAGTGCAAGCACAAAACCCTCGCCCATACAAAGGTTTGTACAACTCAGCCATCACATGAGTCCTCAATTGAAATCCCACCTAACTCTATCTTACTTATAACTTGCTTTTTGCTCGATACGAATTCCTCGTATCACATCATCTATAACTCCTCGTGAGTTATCTCGTACTATTTCATAGTACATCATTTTTATAGCATCAAGCTATAATTATTCAAACATTACAAACCATCTTTCTCTTATAACTTAAACAGATCACGTCGTGATCTTATTCTAGAATCATCTCCCTTAAAATTCTTTTCTTAGCTCGTGACCGTTTTGTTTTACGATCCTCTTTCTTTCCCTTTTTCATCATTTACGACATTATTCGTTATATTGGCTATTGTCATTTCTTATCTTCAAGATTCTTCTTTGAATTCTCTTGTTTATATAACAATTCTTCTTTTAAGAATTTCTAACTTCATTTACATTGCTCAACATTTCATTTAAGTTTCATATTTTCATCATACATATGCATTTTCTATACTTGGTACACATCGAGTCTCTAATAGGTTTCAATATGGTACATTTGAGTGGTTTCCCCACAAACAACCAACAAACTAGGTTCTGAGTTGCTAGTTCGTATATACCTCCGCTCTATGAAGGAATCGTTTACCCCAGATACCATACATCAACTATTAAAGAGTACAATTATACCATACTTAAATATAACTTTTTGATTCTTAACTTCTTTATCACTCTCTTCTTATAGACATTGTCTATTTATTATCACCTTACACCCTTATTATTGGAGTTGGGTAACCCCACATTCATACTCCTTATAATTTTGCGAGATTCTTCTTTGAATTCTTTCACGCATATTTTAATCCCTCCTTTATAATTTTTTTTTAAAAAAAAATTATTTCTTATTGTTCAAACTCTATTTGAGTGTGTTCTTTCATTATCTTCATATTCCTTCTCTAAGGTTATAGCTTACGGTACTCCTACCTAAGGTTTATAACCTCTGACTTTGATACCAAACCGTAATCTAATTCCAAAATTCATACAATTTAATTCTCGACTTGATTAATTAATAATCTGATCAACCTCTAATTTTACATCATTAAACGGTAATACAGCCATTAAAATTTTTGGAATAATTAAAATTTTCTATTACAATTAAAATTTTCTATTACAAACTATTCTCGTTCCCAGAACTTTCAACCTTTACATCTAAATATCTCAGAATCATTTTTAATACTACAATAGTTTACATTGCAAAACAATATTACAATTAAATATTAATACATTATTCGGAACCTTAAACATGGTTCAAATAATAACAACACAACCAAATTGTATAAATCTTCAAGTATCACATCTGATTCATGTCTTTCAAGTAACACATAACTTTACCTTCAATCCTTAACCTGCAAAAATGGTTATTTGCAAGGTTGAGCTCGACAGCCCAGCAAAGTCTAATAGTTTTCATGCATCACGTAGCACATAATAACATGCTCAACATATATCTCATGAACATTGGATTAACATAACATACATGTTACAGTTCATATAACAAGTATAAAGATTGAGTTCCTTACTCAATCAGCATGCTTTAGTCAAACAACGTAGTCATAAATTGACTTTAACATTTCATACATTCAACATATATATAACACATCATGCTCTTTTCAATAAATATTTAAAACAGTTAATCATCAAGTTCACATAGCAAATAGGAACCGAAAGACTTGCCTAGATCGTTGTTTACCAATAACAGTTTAACAGCTTACGGTTATCTGTATTGCACGTGCCCTACACAATTATATAATCATTCATATCAACTATTAGTCACATAGCAACGCATAGTAGTTGTAATGTAAACTTTAATCTACATCCTATAACCCTTCCTATTAATCAATACATAATGTTCAATTTGATTGTGTTAACTTTAGACTTATAACTCCCTATATTTCATGTTCGAAGTTCATTCAAGTGCTTAAGTCTTGCTAGGACTACTTATTGATTTTATATTAAATCCATTTCATATTTTATAATATCTATTTCATTTGACTTAAAACACTTTTTACGTTCATTAACACGTATCACGGCGTTTCGACGTTTATTCGTCACATGCCCGACTTGCCTCTCTTGTGCATGCTTACTATGTTTCTATAACTTATCTAATACATTATTATATTAATGTTAAGCATTATTATATTTACTAACATTCATGCTTTATAATTTAGAACAACATCTTTTATCGTCAAGAGCACTACACTAGCATACGTACATGCCCGACGCCCTTCAATTGCCTCCGATTACGTAACAGTCACAAAGATGACTGTTTTGACCCTTCCTAATGACCTCAAATTGAAAAACTTAAAGAACAAGAGTTGTAGGTCTATTCGTCCCATTCCGGATCATCTTGAAACACCTCAATCGGAGTTCTTATGAAAAAGTTATGGCTATTTTAGTAAAACATGTCCTGTTAGATTATTTTTCCAAAATTGGCTAGGCACATACTTCCCCCATTTGGGGTGGGGGTTTTTACACTAGGGGGGCCCGTCGGGGTGGGGGTCCCTTCTGCTAAATCACGAATTTCGATCCCGAACACTACAAAAAGCAAAATTAGGCCTACAACCTCCTTTCTAACAACCATACCAACCTACCTAAGGTGTAATATGTTTACAGAAACATAATCTAATGTTTTCTAACGCGTTTCTAACCACATAAACAACATAAACATCAAAGATTACAACCTTTAATTTCACTATTTCTATTATTTCTTCTTCTTTTGACATTCATAGCGAAATTCTTCACTATGAATTCGTTTTACATCCGTTTTGACTCGTTCAACTTGGGTTGTTTTCGTTTTTCAACATACTAACAATATCTATCACCAATTTTCAAATTCTATCCATCAATTTTGACTCCAACATAAGTTAAAATATATATATGCCATCAAAACCCAAGTTTTTCATCTTTAACATATTCTTATGATTTTGATTACTCTAGAACCAATTAAAGAGACTATATATACTAGATTATACACCCATACACATATATATACAACATCTCTTCAAATCACCCAACCAAAATAGCTTTTTAAGTGAAGAACTTGAGAAACTATAAATTAGAATTTTAGAACTAGATGAATACCTTTGATTCTTCTTAAACTTGATTAGATGATGAGAAACCTTCTTCTTCTTCCTTGATTCCTCCAAGCTTCTTCTAAAAGTTCTCTCTAAAATTCTCCCAATTCTCTCCCAACTTTTCTTCTTCTCTTCTTTTTCTTCTTCTGAGTTCTTTCTATCTTACATACGTTATTATAACGATAGGTAATAATATATGTATTAAGTATATAATATAATTATAACTTTAACTGACTTCAGTTTTTTTTCCTCAAAAGCCATTAGGCTTGTTTGGCTAACTAACTAAAAATTAACCCATTAAATCTTACACCTTGTTTGGTAAAACAGATTAAACTCCTTTAATTTATTTTAGTAAACAATTTAGTTTATAATTTATAATCACATATTATTTATTTGGATCTCCATATCCAACATTAATCAAATAAATCAATCACATACTATATTTTAAATAAATATTCCACTTTAACAAATATCACAAACTATAATTTTATTTAATAACTTAATATACCACATTAAATTATTAAATTAAAACAATAATATAACATCTCATGTTATATTACAACTCTCTAAATTATAAATTAATTTAATTTAGAATATTATCTAATGAATTTAGATTCATAAATATTTACTAGCAATCATTACATCAATAAAATATTTATCTCATCAATTTCAACAATAAACACATCAAATAAATATTTATATTTTAATAAATATTTAATATTACAATTTGAAATTCCTGATCGTTCTGACGTTGGCTTGAACTGCTTGAAAGATTATGATCATACCATCCAATATCATTCGAAAAAAAAACAAACATAGTGGTGACGATCGTTGAGTAGAAGATCATATCGCGGCACGAAAAGCGATATTATCAACGCAGGCCCATTTTGTATGACTTACAAAGGATGGAGATAGAGATAAAAACTCCAGGGACCCACGTGATGATGGCGAATATACGAGTAGAACCGACTTTAATCGATAAAGTTAAAAGGCGCTCAAGCTACAAACACAGAATATGCACGGATGAGAAAGAAATCTGAAAGGTGCTTATATCGGAAGCAAGAATCGATGAAGAAGGAATACTTCGAGTCAACTCCAAACTTTATGTTCCTAACGACCCTAATTTAAAGTATAAAATCATGATGGAGGCGCACAACACACCGTTTGTAATCCATCCCGGGAGTACTAAAATGTATCATGATCTTCGACATACATTTTGGTGGGACAATATGAAGAGAGAGATAGCGTTGTTTATCTCAAGGTGTCTAACGTGTCAACGAGTCAAGGCGGAGTATCAAGTACCAAAAGGTCCATTGCAACCACTTGAAATTCTAAAATGGGAGTGGGAGCACATTACCATGGATTTAGTTACTGGTCTTCCCAAGGTTTCTCAGGGTATAGATGCAATTTGGGTCATTGTTGATAGATTGACCAAGTCTGCTTATTTTTTACCTATAAGAGAAACTTATACACTTGAACATCTTGCTCATATGTACATAAACGAGGTTATAAGATTGCATGGTATGCCAGTAACCATAGTTTCTGATCGAGACCCAAGATTCACTTCACGATTTTGGGTTAGTTTGCAAAAAGCTATGGGCACAGATTTAAGATTTAGTTCGGCATATCATCCTCAAACGGATGGACAATCAGAGAGGACTATGGAAAAGATACAAACGATCCGGCGACGTATAAAGACCGGAGTTAGTACGTATGACTATGAAAAAGATACAAACGATCCGGTAACGTATAAAAACCTCCCAAGATCGACAAAAGAGTTATGTTGATCTTCATCGAAAGGACGTGGAATTCGATATTGAAGATCATGTGTTGTTATGTGTTGCTCTATGGAAAGGAATTACGAGATTTGGAAAGAGAGGAAAGCTCAATCCTCAATTCATTGACCCATTTTTAATCCTCGATCGAGTAGGGATTGTAGCCTATAGACTCGCTTTACCGCCAAGTATTTCTCGTGTTCATAACGTTTTTCATATATCCATGTTACGTAAATATGTGAAAGACCCGAACCACATTATTGAGTTAGAATCGGACGAAATAGCGGAAGATTTAACGTATGAAGAGGTTTCTGTTCAAATCGTGGATAAGAAGGAACATATTCTACGCTCTAAGGTTATACCTCAAGTCAAAGTTTTATGAAGGAACCACGATGTTGAGGAAATGACCTAGGAGTTAGAATCTGAAATGAAATCAAGGTATCCTTACCTCTTCGACATACCAGGTACGTACCCTAATTTTGAGGGCAAAAATTCATAAGAAGGGGAGATTGTAAGACCCCCAGCTTTTATGAATAAAGATGAATTTTCTATAATTATCATTTTTAAATATTATGGAATGAATTTGATATAATATTATAGTTGTGGGTAATATTTAAAATTTTTACAAAATACGCAAGTTATTTATAATATTCGATTGGTCGGGGAATATTAAATGCGACGACCTGAATCATTGGTGGACCCCACAATGTAATTATTGTCGAATTGAGAAAATGACAAAAATATTTTTATGAAAATAACTAGTTAAAGTTTTACAGTTAACTTGTTGAAACACCCTTAGTGTTAAAAATGCAGAATACGGCGTGGTTGCATAGTAGCACACGCAGTATTGATTATTGATGCTTACGTGAGAAATCACTTTCGGTTTTGTTCAATTATTACTTGATGGTTGTTGCAAGATCTCACGTTAATTGATTCAATTATTGTTGATATTTTATATTGAGATGACAAAGTTATTAATATTATTATTTGCAATATTAACGATGTCTAGAAGTTCTATCAATGAGAGGTTTGGTCACCTAATTGCGCGCCAATAGGGAGAAATCCTTATTGGAAAGCCCCCTCTTTCTTGGGAACGACCTGGTCGATTAATAGTGTGAATAATAATAATGATGATGAAGTTTTATTTTATTAGTATTATTAATGTAATAAAACAATAAAGCTTTTTATATAAAACAAAATACTTTTATAAAGTTATTCGTTTTATTAGGCTAATAGTAAAAAAAAATTATATAAAACAGAATACTTTTATAAAGTTATTCGTTTTATTAGATAATAATTAGAATATATTATATTTTATTATGCGTAGTGTTTGCATAGTAAAATATTTTTAAAGAGTTATTCATTTTATTAGATTATAAATAGAATATATTATATTTTATTGTAAACCAATACTGGAGCGTCTGCTTTAAAGTAAATCGATCCGGACCGTTCATGGATTGGTTCTTATTCACCCATTCTTCATAAATAGAAGCTTATTCCTTCATTATTTCTTACAATTTCACCAAACTCTAGAGAGAAAACTGTAGAGAAATTATTCTTCTATAATCTTGGCGCATTTCTTTAGCGTTTAAGAAAGCTTTGAAGCGTAGTGCAAGTTTCTTCAAGTATATCTTCGCCAAATGGTTGGAGTACTCTTCATTATAAGGTAAGGGATATTATTTGTTGTACCTATAAGGGGTATTATTTTTTTTATATTCATGAAAATAACTTCTGTTATTCCATTCTTTATTATCTGTTGGAATAACTTTTGTATCATGCTGATCTACCCTATACTTGGTGAAATTCTTCTCATTATTCCATTATTTATTATTCTGCTTGGAATAACTTTTATCATCTGCAATACCGCATACATGGTGAAATTTTGTTATTATTCCATTCTTTATTATTACATTGGAATATCACATGCATGCGTTTCTGCCGGACTGATTCCGTCTTTATTATTATTTGAATAATATCACGTGCTCTGGCGCTTTTACGTGGGGCGTGGTTCCGTTATTTATTATTCTGTTGGAACAACTTGCCATGCTTGAAGTACCGCATGCATGGTGATTTCATTGTTATTCCATTCTTTATTATTACATTGGAATATCCTGCTTGGGGTCGTATTACGCTTTGACACAGTTCCGTTATTTATTATTACTGTTGGAATAACTTTGTCCATGCAATCACCGCATGCATGGTGATTTCTTTTGTTATTTCATTCTTTATTATACTCGGTTGGTTAAAGTTTTGACTTTTATACTCCATAAAATTAGTGGAATATCCTTGATATTTAAGCTTCGTATAAAGATCTTTTCATGGAAATATTTTTACGAGCATTCTTGAATTTTACTCTACAAAAAAGAAGTATCATATTGACAATTTGGACATTATTAGTTCTGAATAAATTAATTCTTGAACTTGTTTTATTGAATTCTTATATCATTGTCATCATCCTCATATTTATATTTTGTTAAAAGTCATCCATGGCCTATAGTGCATAGATGGACTTGGTATGATTATGATTAGGGATTATTCGATTGTAATCATGGCCAGTAATGTTACAGATGATGTGGTAAAAGTCCTCATTGGCACAGTGGTGCATTGATGGGCAGATTTGTTGGCATGATCATGACCATTAATGAATACACAAATATCCTTGGCTCAGTAGTGCGTGGATAAATTATGGTTGTGATACTAATGAATATCATTGGCCATAAGGCAAATGATAAAAGTGATAAAACCTTTTAAATCATAAAAGATAGTAGATTTTATTCTCTCTTGACTCTTTTAATGGATTGCATGCTCATTGCAGATTAAACTTGATGTCTATTGTATTTTATCGGTTTAACATTGTTGAAGACTAATGATAATTTATTCGCATTATCTTAGTCATAATATTTCTTCTTGGGCTAGTTGAGCTCACCCTTCTCTTTCACTGTTTCTCTTGAGAAATGAGAACGTAGTCGGGACTAGTCGGGAGCGGAGTGACATCCCCAGATGATAGTATTAGTAGTCCTCACTATTCATTAAATAGTGTGACAATAAATATAATGAGGACTTATCTTGAGAGTGGATATTATACAGAAGACAATGTTTGTATTTAAACTCATGACTCTCTTGTTGTATATTTAAGATTGTATTTGTATTTTGTACCATGTATTTGGCGACTCGTAATAAGTGATGTATACCTATTTTGGGGCGTCACATACTATCAACTGAATGCCATATTCCTCGTATACTTTTAACACTTGGGTGTTTCAACAGATTAACTGTAAAACTTTCGTAGATTATTTTCATAAAATAATTTTTTGTCGTTTTTCAATCCGGCAATAATTCCGTAATAGGGTCCACTAATGATTGTCTTGCATTCAATGCGAATATTCCCCGACCAATCGAATATTATAAACAACTTGCGTACTTTGAAAAATTTCTAAATATTACCCACAACTATAACATTATATCAAATTCATTCCATAATATTTAAAAATGATAATTATAAAAAATTCATCTTTATTCATAAAAATTGGGGTCTTACAGTGGAGCTAATGAAAGCAATATCAAAACAAGCATATGAGAACCCTACATCAATACAATGTCAAGCTCTACCAATTGTGCTTTCTAAGAGAGATGTCATTGGAATAAAGAAAGACCGATTCAGAAAAAGCTGCTGCTTTAGGTGCTTTCATGATTGTCTATATTATGGATCAGCTTGAACTTGAGAAAGAAGAGGGTCCTATTAGAGTTATTTGTGCACCTACCAGAGAGCTAGCTCATCAAATATATTTGGAGGTCAAGAAATTTTCAAAATATAAGAAGGATGGTAAAGTGGTTAACAATTCTGTGGTGAAATTGATGGAAAACAAGGAGGTTGTATTGCAAGAGGAAATTAAGGAGGAAGAGAGAAAAGATAATTGGCCGAAAGAGGTTGTGTTGCAAGGGGCTGTTAAGGATGAAATTAAGGGGGATGAGGGAGAGGATTTTTGGTCAAAATATCCTTGATTGAGGTTTTCAAGAAGGTTTTCGATCTTCTGCCAAGACTAACATTAATTCTGCCTCTTGTTCTACAACTAGTAAGCATAGGTTGTTTATGGATGTAAGTGATTCCGATGATGGAGGTTGTACTTCTGGCGGCAGTGGTGGTGGCCGCAGTGGCGGAGGCAGTGACGATGGTGAGGAGAGAGAGGGGAATGGAAATCATTATGTATTTTATGAGAGAGAAAAATATTGCTTGATTCACTATGAAAATGGGTTTTCTGTGAGGGAAAGATAAAATTTGCCAAAAATACCCCTCTATAATAAACATTACAAGCTTAGCCGGTCACTTTTGACCGGTTGAGTGAAGAAAATGTGCCTTTTGTTAAGTATAACTGAAATATGGAGTGTACTTAGACACTTTTTTCAGTTTGGGATGCAAAAATTAACAGTGATATAAAGTTTAGGGTGCAAATTGTCTTTTAGTCAAATAAAAATAAAAATCATTCAGCCGCTCATTCAGCTCATTTAATAAAAAAAATGGAATTAAACTGTTCAGTCCAAACGTCTAAATGGCTGATTGATTAAACTATTCAATTAATTTTTTCAAAAAACAAACGCAATAAATAATTAAATCGATTAACCATTCATCAAAAAACAAACATGCCCTCACTCGATGTTTATCCCATCAGATTCCGTGATTAGAATAACCAACTTTTTAACAAATCAGCCCAAACAGACCCTAATTCTCTCACACCAATCACATAACCAGTTTGACCAGCCACGTGGTAAACCTCAACTGAGCTCAACCGCTTCGGATTTCTACCCTCTCTTCCTCCCTCCTCACGTTTCATCATCTTCCAAAACAAAGACCTATTACACTCTCCATTTTCGTTCCTCCTTTCTCTCTCTAAAAACAGCCATGAGCGAATCTGACTCAGTCGAACCCTCAACATCATCATCTCCAACAAATCCACCGTCACAGCAATCATCAACGTATATACACACACGAAGAGAGCCATTCGAGCATGGCCTAATTCCAATCCCTAAGCTCATCTTCAACGACGCTGCCCAAACTTTAGCATCTCTCAAGCTCAAGCTCATTTCTTTATCCTCTGATTCCACTCGCCGAGTCAACTCATCCGCCATCGCCGAAACCCTCCAGATTTCTGCCGAACAGGCCAGGCTCGTCCTCGATACAATCGCCGCCGTGCTCCACTCTGAATCCGACCCGCTTGCTGCGGCGAACCCCTCAGAGGTTGATTCAATTGGGGTTGATGTGTATGATCTGATTTTGTTCTTGTATATTCAGTCTTATAAGAGGTTGCTTCCGCGTGGGCATAAGGATTCAGCTGCAGTAGCTGATGTGTGGCCGTCCACCTCGGCTTTCGATGGGTTTTTATCTGCCCTGTCTCCGTTGCAGGTGATTTGAACATGTCTTGTTGTTTGGTTCATTGTTAATTTTATAATGTGGTTTTGGCCCTGTTCAGTTATCTGCATTGCCATGGGGCTCGTTGTTTTCTACCTACTATCTGCCTGAACTGACATGGGGATGAAAATCTTAAAATTTGCAATGACGAATTGGCCCCTTCACTGCTTTACAATTGGTGGTGAAGTTCCAGCGTTAAAGAAAAGTTGGATTTTGTTTTTGTTATTTAAGGTTAAATTTTAAATGAACTTTTAATTTTGCTGTTAGTATTTGAGTGGAAATGATGTTTCTTGATTTGTGGCAGTGTCATTTTTTTATGGCTGCACTGGAGCAGCATTTCTCAGAAAAAATTTGGGCAGCTTCATATGTAGTAGTTGATTTGTGGTTTCAATCACACTCAATCACGTAATGCACGTAATGCTGTTGAAATGTTAAGTAGCTTTGGGCCTAGTTTTCATCAATGTTACATGGATCACTGTTCGAAATGGTATGTGAAAAAAGAGAGGAATGAAAACGTCACATTCCATGGTACGGGTAGGTTTTTTGAGTTGTTTTGGTGCAAAATATGTTTATCTGAAACGTGGTAAGTTAGGATAACTTTAATATAGTTAAATCTGGTTAGGTTAGTGTTGCAACACACATTTTCAAGAGGTTACACCATGTCACTATGTCAGTCCTTATTGGACGCCCATAATGCGCTCACTTGGTGACATTAGTTATATTTTTTTAGAGTGTTTCATGTTTTGGAACGTTCGTACCAAGACCCAATTTGCTAACATGTTAGCACATTCTAATAATATGGGTGGTTACAAATGAATTTAGTGTGTCCATTGACCAAATTGTTATATCAACTTAAGTTTGAATTGGTTTTTAAAAAGCACATATATATCTAACTTCTAATGGCTTGTTATGTCAATTAAAGACATTTTTTCTCAATCATTGGAGTTTTAGGATTTGAATGGTTAATCGTTTGTTTTGGCTTCTTGCATTTTGTTATTTGTTATGATATATGGTATTTATGGATATTTATGATATGTGAGAGGGGTAGATGGTTTATACTAATTCGAGAAAGTTCCCTTTAGTTTAGATGATGACATGTTGGGACATAGGTGCTTTTATAATTCTTTTCAAGTCATTTAGTTTCCTATGAACTTGTTTTTAATTTGTAATTTTTTTACTTTTTTCTAATGTTGCTATAGAGCTAAAAATTAGTGCTTATATTTTATGCTCTCCCAACACACATTAAAAACAAAGACGAAGGCAAGGACTTATTTACTTTGTTGGCCATGTTATAGTATTCTACTTAGGCCTGATAGATGGTCTTTGTTAAATGTGTTGTCTCTGAAATTTGCAGTAATATTTAATTGTCGTAATATGTAATTGTCCCTTAGTACCTGAATATAATTGGCACTTTCATTGGATTGATTGGATAACTTTGTATTTGCATTTAATATTTATGGCGCATGGATGTGCTTACCATACACTTGATGCTAATTGCAGCTTGTCCGCAGCAACAGCCGTAGGTTTATGCCATCACAAGCAGATGAAGAGGCTCATCAGTTATCGTATTTACAAAAACACTTGGGCAGCATCGTCTCCCTTTTATCCGACTCCGCGGAAGGGGAAGGCGAGGATTCTTTGGTTTGTCAACTTACTGTTTAACTGCATAGTTATACGCCTTCTCTGATTTTTTTTTTTTTATATATATATATACATATAAAATGAAGAATTGATCTTGTTTAGTCTGATGAGAGAAAAGGCTGATGTTACTAACTAATATGATGTTTGAAAAAAAAATTATATGATAAGACCACTTGACAAAGCCATTTTATGATTCTATCTGCACTTGTATATTTGATTTAGTTACATGTTTATTTATTGGTTTGCTTATGTTTAATTATTAGTATTTAAAGTTCTCAACCGGGTAGAAATTATTTTATTAGGGTTTTATTTGAATGCGATTGTCAATTGTGGTAGACTAGGTTTTTTTTTTTAAGTATATATGATATTAGTCAGTTTGATTATGTCATTTGGGCAATTTGGTCTTTTATACTTTCTTGTTCGGTCAGGGTTTTGTTTTCCTTTTGAACATGCATTGTAATCCCCAATGTCAAACAACAAATTGTTATTAGATTTCATATAAGTTTTTGGTTTGCGATCGAGTAAATTTATATTGGTTGCGTCAGGAAACTCTAGTGGTTTAGGTGTGGAGCCTAAAACATAGCTTTAGTTCTCTTGTTTCATCTTCCATTTTGTTGTCTTGTATTAGACAGTGTTTGTGATAGTTTATAATCAATCAAATCTACTTAATCGGTAACTTTATTTTAAAACTGCTTATAATCATTTTTTATGGAACGAAACTCCAAATTGGAACTTCTGATTATTTGCCAAATCAAATAATCAAGTTTGACCAAGTATCTATATTATAAATATTATAAAGTGGGAAGCTTTTTTGACAGTTATTTTTGGTGTAACCTTAATTTGAAGCTTTGTCACAATTTTGAGTTGCAACTAACTCCAAAACACTACTTATATTTACCCATATAAACAATTATTTTCCCCTTAAAACTCTTCTAAAATAGTCATTTCCAAACTCAATCATTTGCAAACCTTAATGATTTACCGTAGACTCTTTATTACCCACTGTATTCCTATAACTTACGTTTGTAACTTTTTTTCCTTCCCACATCAACATTCACGCACATACAATTTCTTTTTCTTTTTTTTGCCATCGAATCTATGGTCCTTCGATGGGAAGAACTTCTTTCGTGAGAGGTAGAAACAATCGTATACAATGGACAATGGTGTATCCATTTGCTATTTTCTTTCTTCTACTGACTTGTACGCATACTGTTTTTCTGCGGATAATTGAGGTTAGTCAATCATCATAATTTATGTTATCCGCTATTACTCTCACATACATTCAGTTATGCATATTTCAATTGTTTTGATACATTCTTTTAATGTGTGTATAATTTGATTTCAAAATTTAATTATAAATTTTTTTTTGTAACACGCATTGGCATCGCATGCGCGCAAATACTAGTATTACTAATCTATCCCAATTTATTTTAATACTTCCACCAATTACTTGAATTTACTTCTCTAAACCTTCATTTTTAGTAATTTACATTTGACATAAGTGATGGTCAATTTTTTTTTATACCAAACACTTTTTACTAGTTTAAGTGTTTTTTCTTTACCGAACACATGCTACTTTTTTAAAACAAATATAAGTAAAAATAATAATTAGAATCACTAATCACATTTTTTAAGTGACCCCAAATATACTCTTAGTTGCTATCTTAACCCAACTTGATTTTGATCACAAAAAAGTATTCTCCTTGACGAAACCCTAATTTTGACAACCCTAATTTTGACAACGCCATCACCAGATTTATAATTTCACAAATTATTCATCACCTTTAAGCTATAGTCATTGAAATTCCCTTGCTTCTATTGAATACTACCAACAAGGGGAAAAAAGAGAGAGAGAAGAAGAGGAGTCGCTGCCCTTCGCCAGAGCCATCTACTTGTGCCGGTTTCCACTACCAATGTTTAAGATTCCACCAACTCGTTAAAAAAGAGGAAAGTAGAAGAAGAACCAACAGTAAACACGAAAAAAAGTAGGAAAAAAAGAAGAGAAGGGAAGGATAATAGGACATAGGCACTTTGTAGAGCTGCTATCTTCGCCCGTAAGAAACCTATATCTAATGGGTGTAATATGGTTGTAGTAGAGCGAGAATACATACTTTTTTTATTTACCTATGGTTCCTTCACATATGCAATTCTGCTAGAGAAGACGAAGAGGATCGAGGAGGAAATGACTGTGACAGCAATAAGATTGTTCTTCTAATGATTGGATTGTCGTCCTCACATGTGACTTTAGCGATGAGGTGGAGGACGGGATGAACTGATTGCCCAGAAATGGATTGTCGACCTGATTGAAGGTTTGGGAAGGTGGGGCTGGAGCAATGGGCTCGATGAAGTTACCTTTGCACTAGTTGTAGATGATTTGGCCATGATGTTTTCGGTGGGAATTAGCCTGTCCCGCTAATAGCACCAGTTGGTATCAGATGCAAGCAGATCATGTCTGTGGCAGTGATGATGATGGTTGGTGACAATAATTTGAAGCTTGGTTGAGATTGAAAAGTTTACAATGATAATAAAGGAGGGGATGTGTGTTATAATTGACTCAAAGCTTCTTCTTTTTAACCTTGTTGTGATTGGGAGGCATCTAGTGTTTGAAGATGATAAACAATGTTTTATTTTTCAGTGTGTGTTTGCTGACTCATATGGGACGACTTCGATAAGGGCGATGCTGCCCTTAGTGCTTTGGCTAGTGTTCCGGTTGGGGATTTTAGATTTGATGATCAGCAGAAACTTCTTGACAGTATATGAGCAATGACAATTCGATTAAAATTAGGTTTAACTTTGATAACAACTGATGCAGGACAAAAAACTTTATAATTTGAATCGACATAAATTGAATTAGAACAATGAAAACAGAACTAGGGTTTAGGTTCTGCTCCTAACATAAGCATTTGGATCTATTGGTCGCAACCAAAATAATTTTGATTGATCGAAAACCGAACACTCATTTTTTATGCAGCGTCAGTATCAAACTATCAATAATGTAGGAAAGTAATAAAAGACGATATTACCCTAATCACTTAAACAAGTGACTAAATACTTGAATAAATAGCTAGACTACCACAATCTCCAAGTATTAAATATAAACTTTAATTGCATCTATTTCTACCCAATTGAGAAATCTACTGAACACATAAATAATTAAGGGCTGTTGCGTTCCTCATCAACCATTGTTGTCAAACCTCTTAAACCTTGTTCCTGTTGTGTGACTGCTTTGTTTCCATTTAAATGGCAATGTCTTAATTTTACTACTTTTACTGAGCGATCCTTTAAGACGTTTAAATATAATTAGGTTTTAAGTATGAGTTGTAAGATTTTCACGTTACCTATAAGTTACAGCTGTGTGCATTTGCTTTTGGTTTGTAGCTACATTGTGTAAGAGTATGTATTATACTTGCTATAATAATATGCTAATTTAGGCTGATTATGTCAGGTTTTAACTATGGAAAAGTTTGAGCACCTTGGGTTTCTGATTTATTTTGGTGAAAAAGGATCAGAGAGAATTCCCTTGAGCCAGAATGCTCCATTTTTTGCTAATTCAGATCCCGATATGCCTGCTATTCCTGTTCCTGCCACACAAGTTCATGATTGGCTTCTACAGAACATATCCTCAACATTGGAACATATATCTGAAAGAGTTTCCTTAAAAGAAAATGGGCCAACCAGTGCCTCTGACCAGGATGTCCCAATGGCTGATGTCTGTGCTAGTTCAGTGAAGGCCTCAGCCAGTGCTAGGGGTCCGAGCTTTATCGAGGGGATCTCTAAGTCATCATTTGTAAAGCAAGCATCTGATCTGAAAGGTTCTTCTGTAAAGGTTAGCTCTACTTCCTTTTATTGTTATTTATTTTTTATGTTTTTTGGTTTGGTGCTGTTATTATTATTTATTATGTTTTTTGGTTTGGTGCTGTGTGCCTGAGTCAAGGTCAGGTTAGTTGCAGTAGTATAACCTTATTAGTCAGATTACATTATTGAAATGTAAGTAGTCATCTAGTTTAATTTATTACGCATTATGATTAAAAAAAAATCCCATTTTACTGCACTCTGTAATGATCTTTCCTGTCTGCGATCAGGAATTCATTTATTTTGTTGGCTGTAGTTGTTTCTGTTCTTGCCTTAATTGAAATTGTATTTATGTCTTTGCAGGTTGTAAATTGCCAGGAATCCGTCATCTACATCTTAGCACCTTTAAGATACGCCACAGTTTATGGATGCTCTGATGCAACTATAGTTCTCGGGGCTGTTGGCAAGGTAATTATAAGGATATACTAGTGTCCTGCTTTCATCTTCTAAATGTTGGTTTGTGTATTGATTATCTTAGATCAGTAGTTCTTTTAAGTAAAGTTCTTATTAAATGTTACCGAGAAACATCCTCTCTAATTATCAGCTGGAATTGCAAGATATCCTCTCTCTCTCTCTTTAGAGGTTTGAATGGGCTATGATAAGTATGATAATGGAGATGATTGATATGCAGTTGCTGTTGAAAGAAAGTAGAGACCGAACTGTGATATGCATCTTACCTTATGCACTTAATATCTATCGAAACAAAGGGTAACGAGCATCGAGACTGATTGACATCTTAATCATAATATAGATCTTAATCATAGTATAGAGAGTAAGTCAGTATGATTTACATGGCTCTTAATAGTGGGTATTATGTGTTTAGTATGCTACATATATACATTCATCTATTTACTTCTGCTACACATCTCTTTTAGGTTAATTGTTATGCTTATCAGATGTTTGCTTCTCTCTAATTGTTTTGTTTGGGTGTGTGTTCTAGTGTCTACTTTATGGCACCTATCAGATAATCACCCTCAATGACAACATCTAACACATTTGACTTTATAAGATGGCATCTGAACAGGATTGCAAATGCAAGATAGCTGATCCATTAAACAGATCCAAAGCTGCCATAAATAAAGCAAATGCAATAGTTTGGCTAGAAAATCTACCTCCTTGAAAGAAGAATGAGGGTCCTCTGAAGCACATATGAATATATAAGAAGTCAGGGGAACCCCTATTTCCAAATTGCAGCAAATTCTTTGCGAGTGCAAGACGAGAGACTTGCAAATAATTCAAGCCCAAACCTTTTGCATCTGGCACAAGTTAGTATGGGAAACAGGTCACAAGAAACATATCATAGGTCAATTAGCTTCTAAGCCTACCTCCATGAGCAAAGAACAAAGGGAACCAACGAATCACATACGAATGTTAAGAAGTCCGGGATCCCTAATACCAAATTGCACGAAATTCTTTCAGAGTATGAACTGAGAGACTCGCAAATAATTCATATAATGGATTTTCACAGACACATTCTCAGAAAACATCACTGGTGGATGAGCAACACTAGACAGTACAAGTTTTACGACAGTACTATGAATTAATGATTACTTAAGGTTCACTTTTAGGTTGATTTAATTTCTAAAGGGTGAATTTAATAATAATCTAAAAGGTACTATGTTTTGTGAAAGTGAATTTTTGAACTGGTTCTTTACAATTGTACCACCCATTATCTTTGTATTCATCCACTCACCCAATCCCACAAGATTCGAGATTAAAGTGAAAAGAGAATTATTATTATTTGATAAGTTGTGAAAAGAGAATTAATTTTCATGGATTTGTAATATCTGATTGAATGCTGCCATCATGCTATTAAGGTTAGGTACTAAGCAAGAGAATTAGATTAGTCTTCTTAAAATACCCGTCTAGGCGCTAGGCCCCCTCGGCGCCTCACTTAGGCCCAAGGCGGCAAAAAAATCCCTCAAAAAAATTAGGCGGGGTCTAGGCGGAGAGGTTTTTTTATTTTAATAACTATCCAAACCAGATTTTGATATATTTATTTTTCTAATAATTTACCATATTTATAATGCAGGTTGTAGCGTAGCAAATCACAACAAAAACTGAACAATATCAAGTCAAAATAGATAATTTTATTATAGTTGTAATTTTTTGAACTTGTACCAACTTCAAATTATATAAATGATGATACATTTGTAATATTTAGTTTAATTCAATATAATTTTTAAATTTATGTTTAGTTTCTTAAGTTATAATATTGAATTGAATTCTTGAAATTTTAAATTTTATTATTTAATAGCAATCTTGTTTATGAATAAAACCAATACGTTAAAGATTAAAGATATGTTTGAACTTTGAACAATTGCATGTTTGTGTTTGAACTTTGACATTGACAATATGCATATGTGTTTGAAATTTAAGCAAATGCCTTAATTGTTTTTATTATAGATTGTTTTGTTTTATATTATTGTTTTGTTTGGATAAATGTAAGATAAAATATTAAAATTGGCTTAAAATAAAAAATTCCCGCCTAGGCCCCCCGCCTCCCGCCTAGCGTCTTTTAGAACATTGTTAGATTATGTTATGCATTTTATATAAGAATTTTGTTTTAAATCTGTTGCTCTTTGTTTTCTTGTGATATACTCCCTCGGCCAATTTTAGCATGGATCTTAAGACGTGTGGAAATATATATATATATATACACACACACACACACACACACACACACATAACATATAGACACATCTAAAATACATTATGTGCGTGATATCAAATGATTGACCTGGTTCCTGATTTGTGGGATCTAGAGTTAAGAGTTAGAGACTTGCGAATTATTGACCTAGTACCTTTTGTCACGCGCCAAACATTAATTCTTACGTGTGCTACTTTATGAATTTCTCATCTGATTGATGTGAATTCTCTGAATGTACCTTTTATTGATTTTTTGTCTTCACAGGCTGTAAGAGTTGAACATTGTGAGCGAGTGCACGTAATTACAGCAGCTAGAAGAATCTGTATTGCTAATTGTCGTGAGTGTGTATTCTTCTTGGGTATAAACCAACGACCTCTTATTGTTGGTGATAACCATAAGCTGCAGGTAAGTTGCTCTGCTTTTTTATGAGTCCATGAAGTAAGTATGTACTCCCTCGGACCCACATTAATTGCAACACTTTTTTTAGTGTGTGGCCACCGGTTTTAAGACGTACCAAAAGCATATTTAAATATAATATATATTTCTGTATTTTAAATTCTTACGTGTTCAAATTTTATGTTTCAAATATATTACTCCTTCCGTTCCAAATTATTTGATCATCATTGATTTTTGAAAGTCAATTTGAAATATTTTCAAACTTAAAATTGAGATTACTCATTAAAAATTATGAAACAATAAAACTTATAATGAATAATACTTTTTAGATAGTTTACAATATTCATTTGATTAAAATTAAAAGAATTCAAGTCAATTTTGAGTTTAAAAATCTCTTAAGTTGACTTTAAAAAGTCTATCAAATAATATGGAACGGAGGGAGTACATATATTTTAAAGAAATAATATTCAAATGTACTTTCTGTGCCGCACGCACTAGAAGAAGTTTTGCAAACAATGTGGGACGGAGGAGGGAGTATATGTGATGTAGGAGTTATAGCATGGATTGAATAGTTGCATACATATATACTTCATAGTTGGTAAATGGTGTTATTATATCTCCTGCTAGCTTACCAATATAAATACTAAGACGGGGCGAAATTTTCAATCCTAATCAATTCCACTTTTCTGTCTAAATTATTCTTGGATAAAGTTTCATGCGTGTCAAGAGGGTCTCACACAGCACACTGTATGGTTTAATTCTTTTACTATTTGAGCCTTTTGTGCCTGTGGAAATGGTTGTGTGCCCTCATTGTGCAGAGTGGTCTCTGAGACTAATGGTTTTCCACCTATAACTATCCTCATAGTTCTGACTTATCCTCATAGTTCTGACTTCTGAACAAGAGTAGTTGTTCTAGCCTCCTTGCAATATGATTGGAGACACAAGATTTATAGTTAACAATGCGTTTTGATCTTTAACATTCTACTTTATTTTCATTCTCTATAGGAACTTACTTTTAAATTTACCTTTCTGACTTGGCACTTCCCTCCAGGTTGCACCATATAATACATATTACTCAGAACTGGAGGAGCACATGAATCAAGTTGGTATTGAGGCTTCAATCAACAGATGGGATGAACCTGTGGCACTGGGAATGGTAGACCCACACGATTCATTATCTCATCCTGCAGGCGTTTCTGATGTCCAGACTGAGTCTGCTACCCGTATAGACCCTGATCAGTTTACAAACTTTTTGGTAATTTTTTGTTTTGTTTTTTAGTCTTATTTATGAACTATTCATACAGGTTCCGTAAAATAACTTTTCATTGGCTGGTGATATTTTAATTCTTTACAAGTTTTGACTATTCGTCACTTATTTATTTATTTTTTATTTTCCTTTTTCCCTTGGGTATCAAAAGAACATTTACAATTGAGAATGGCTGAACTTGAACAAAACTTAATTGTAGGGGTGCCTCTAACTCTGGTTTTTGTTGAGTTGTGTGCTCTAGTTAATAATAGCTTTCATTGTTCTTATGGGGATTATATCTGGCATCTGTTCCTTTTCCTTGTGTTTCTTATTTGTTAACACCCATTCTAATCTTTCTAAACAGATTCCAAACTGGTTTGGAGGAGAATCCTCTGGGTCCACAAAAGGCAATCCCTTTCCTCTACCAGATGCTTATATGACATCTCAACAGAGAAATGTGAGTTCAAGAACCATATTGCTTATTGAATAATAAGTCAAATATTTAACGTCAAACATGTCTGGTGATCAAATAATCATTCTCAATGAGTGTTAATTTATATTCTAAAATGTTTTGTGTTTTATTTTTGATTCAAGCATAAGAATTTGGGGGAGCTCAAGAAAACTTTAAAGGAAACACAGCTTGAGGATAGTAGAAAACGAGAATTATCAAGTGCACTCCATGTCTACTTCAAAGACTGGTTATATGGTAATGGTCCTTAGTCATTTGTTACCTTCATACAAACTGTTTGTGTCTGCAGGGATGACGCACACAAACAGATACTTTCTGCAATCTCTTTTGAAAAGGGAACTCGATAAGCTACCTCAGAATGCCGACTTATAATACCAAAAAATTTATGCATTTTCCTTTACAATCTTTTTAAATGTTATTTTACCACACCGATTTCAATTTTTTTTACACCGATTTCAATTTTTTTTAAACGGTTTGAGCAGAATATATTTTACAGGATGTAAAATGATCTAGTTTGTAAACAATGTTTGTAATTTTTCTAAAGAGTGATGATAGATCAACAATTTGGTTTTGACTTCCTTGTTCTTGTGATTTGACAGCCTCAGGAAATATTCGGCAACTCTATTGTCTACAAGGTGATTAAATGGCGGGATGTGGCGGTACATTAGAAGCCAAAAAACATAATTTGTTTTTTCATGGCTTTCAAATTGCAGACCGTGCAAGGTTGTCATTCTTGTTGTCGCTGCTGACAGCCAGCTGAGATTCAAGACACCATTTTCTTTGTTAGGGCAAACCAATTCATGTATTGGACTGCTGTTCAGTACGCAATAACATAGATAGTTGCTAACTGGGTGTAATTTCTGTTTATTTAGTGAAAAAAATAAATAACTAATATATTTTGTTATGCTAGGTTTGCGTTATTGTGAAATCCAAACACTCAACTGTTTAACCTAAGCTGCTCTTTTGTTGCAAGAGATGTGATTCTCTTATATTTTTAGCTAGTGAGATTCCATTAATATTTTTTGTTAGGGAGGGAACTGCGAACCAGATTCTTCTAAGAATAATCATCATCTTCATTTGGGAGACATATTTTTCACCAGTCATTCATCCTAATTTCCAACTGGATTGGAGCTTTTGTATATACTTTTTGGGAGAATGTTTTAGGGCAAAGAGGAGTGAGTTCCTGGAGATGACTTGAGGGTGCATAACATTTGTTTGCTGTTTAGATTATCTAAGAACCCAATTGGTAAAAGAAAAAGATGCAGGGAAAGAGAATGATAGTGGTTGGTTGGTTGGTTGGTTCAACTGTTCAAGAATGGCACAAAGTTTATTTTTTCAGCAAAGGAGGCAAATTTCACTCTGTTATGCTCAACTTAATTCTATGGAGAATTAAAATGACACATATAGTTTGAAAGAATTAATTAATTATTCCAAGTTTTCCATTTTGAAAGATTAGGCATCATTTTAGATTTAGCCACTTAGTAATTTAACCGTCTCCTCCATTCACTCTATTTTCAATCTTTGATCCTCAATCATCCACATTCACCCAAGCTAATCTTTTGAATTAATTTAAGAAATTAAACTATTAGTAGTTTGTGAATTGTAAAGAAAAAAAAGAGCTGTAAATTGTGTTTAAATCCAACTAGCAGTGGAGAAGAATGCTACTGATAAAAATTGAGCCTTGGTAGAATCTGACAACCCACCCAATGCCAATGCAACCATGTATATAGTATTGTGAAGTAACCAACTCATATAAAAGCTTAGCTAAAGAGCACTATAACCGTACTTCTTCACTTTTACTTTTTTTTTCCCTTAAAAAACAAATTTCTAACAGGCCAAAAAGTGGAATGGCAAACAGTAGTGCTACCAAAACCAATCCCCAAGCTGGCATGGGTGTGTAGAAAAATAATAATTTACAAAATAAATAATTGATGTTGTATTAAATCAAACTAACAATTAGTCAATACCAACATTATTACATTACTATCTGAATCATAGCACACCAAGAAACTCGAATCCCTCCATTTAAATAAATAAATTATGAGTTTGATCCTAGAATCAAGTCATCTATTTTAAATTTACAAATATCTTAAATTGAAAAGTCAAACTTAATCCTATTAATTTGGAACCTGATCGAGAGTTCCTCCGTTTCATATTATGATCATAATATATTTATTGACTTTTAAAAGATAATTTTTAAACTCAAAATTAATAAACATTCTTTTAATTTTAATTAATATAATATAATGATGAATATTGTAAAAATATTACCCATTGTACGTAAGTTTTAGAATTGTTTCAGAGTCATCTCAATTTTAAACTATGCTTTAGGTGCTATATACATACATGCATCCTCCCCTGATATTTGCCAATTAATTAGTTGCATATTAAGAAATACATACATCATTGCAATTTTATTTTATTTTGCAATAGCAAGACATACCACGCACTGAACCACAGACTCTCGGTAACATCATTGCAATTATTCCCTTGAACGAGCTAGAAGAAAATAATTTGAATACAATTATATATATATATATATATAATTAATTTTAATTACCTTCGTAATTATGTTCCAGTTTTGGATTTCTAGCTAGTATCTGAAGCAGAATGACGGTTTCCAAATCCTTCGATCTTTTCGTGAATGCTAGTTTTGGATTTCCTCTTTGCAAAATTCGACTACTCCTGCTTCTTCTTTGTTTGTGACTACTCCGGCTTCTTCTTCGCTTCTTCTTTGTTCGTGATTTTGAATGATTTCCGGTTTGGGTAACTCCGACTTCTTATGCTGATGTTGGATTTCCCTTTTGCAAATTTCGACTACTCCAGTTTCTTCTTTGTTCGTGAGTTTGAATGCTCTTCGGTTTGAATAAATCCGGCAGTAACTTTTTTTTTCTTCGTGATTTTGAATGATCAATTTGTTTGGTAACTGCCGCATATGGCATTAACTTCTTCTTGATTTTAGGGTTTTCTTATTTCTGAGAAACTGAATTATTTGATGTGGTTATTGTGTTGCACTCTTTTTGTAATGAATTTGTGGATGCACTAATGTTGTAATTACTTTTTAATTGTTGTATATTAATTAGTGTAAAGAACCCTATATAATATTCCTTCCGGTAGTTGTAAGGTGCAACTCATGTCATGAGTTAATTCTGAGGGAGGTTTTTAATTCTTGGTCACTAGTACTGCTACGCACTCATTAGAAATAATCAAAACAACTGATCATGATCACTACAAATTCATAGAACATACATACATACAACAGGTATATAAAGTTTGAAGCATATGTAATACATGCATGCATGCATGCATGAGATCAAGAGCTAGCTAGTTAGCTATACAAGTAAACTTGTGTGTAATCCTGCAGGCAGGCATGTTGCAGATCAATTAAATGGAAAGAAAGCTAGAGCTCAGTGTTGGTGAGCCAAAGAATCGCGAGTTGCTTGAACGGAATGACCTCTCAAAGGGGTCAACAACTTCTTCAGTACTGCCATCGCCACCAACAATGCTTCTCACTGTGCGATGCTCTTGTACTAGGCACATCAGAGATTCCACTATCTCAGACATTGGGGGTCGGAACTCTTTCTGAGGCTGTTAATTAATTTTGTTTAGATTAATTAATTAAGCATACACAAGAACATTTAGTATATATATATATATATATATATATATATATATATATATATATATATATATATATATATATATATATCAATGAGAGTGCGCGTGCACACCAAAGTACGTACTGTAATTCTAAAACAATATATTCAACTTCATTCATTTCAACAATGAAAGGAATTGGTGAAATATTTATGTGAAAAAAGAAACTGACTGAGATGAAATTCATAAAAAAAAACATAAAATATATTTTCACCTTCACTTGAAGATACACTTTCCTATTATACCTATTATATAGTAACTCCAAAGTATTATGTATTAACATATAGGATAGGATGTATAGACTAATACCTGAATACAAAGGGAGACGATATCAGCAAACCGGGATAGAGCTTTAGATGGAATAGTCCTTTTAATGACTGGAGCAACCATCTGTTCCAAAGACTCATTGTCATGAAGTTGTGACGAAGCCCAATTCACCAATGATTGCTCCCCTCTTGGTTTTGAACTGTTTTAGAAGAAAACCATTATGAGGAAACATGACAAAAGGGAATAGCATGGATTCATATATAAAAATGAGAATGCGTTAAACCTGTCAAAGGGCTTCCTCCCAGTAAAAAGCTCTAGAAGCAAAACTCCGAAAGCGTATGTATCACCCTTCATACTAATTCCAGGTTGAACTTGCTCAGGTGCAATGTAACCAGTATCACCAATAGCCATTTCAGAAGCCTGATTCATTACCAATTAATAGAAACAGATTATAATTTATTCTCTTGAAAACTTGTCAGACAGGTTTGTGTTCTATGCTGTCGCTGCCTAACGCTTTAGGGTAACATTTGATTGGAGCTTATGGGAAGAGTAACTAATAGCAGTTCATTTCTGATTTATTATTCTGAAAATTATCACTCAGTTAACTATAAATTATGTGTACGCAGAAGAGAATATGAGAAAAAAAATAGTTTACTTTTGTAATGGACTAAGGTCCGCCTTTTCTAAAAAGAAGGAAGTTTCTGAAAATAATTTATATCTGTCAAAAACTTACAAGATGTTTCTTAATTGCTATAAAGGTCTGATACTCAGAAGAATGTATACCTTAAGTTTGATACTGTTGCTTGAAAGGGACTTTAAAACAGCTAGCCCACAGTCGCAGATATGAGGCATAAGATCTTCGTCAAGTAAAATGTTAGCAGCCTTTAAGTTGCTATGGGCGACAGGAGGCATGCATGTAGAATGCAAATAGCTGAAAAAATCATATCGTGAAGTTATATAAATTAAGACCTTATATAATAAGAAAAGTGACTGCTATTAAAGTCACAACAAGATGAGCATATGGAGACGTCATGAGTCATGATTCCTACTTTCTAAAATTGCAGCATTGTTGAGTCATATATTGTCACTCAAAACACTTTCATAAAATTAAATTGTACATAATCCTAGTTGTATAAATATGAAATAATAGTCCTAATGGTTGTAGTTGGCAAGAATTGATATGTTCTACACTCCTAAAAGCTGGGATGAAATAGTTCCAATTTAAATAAAAGTACTTACTTCAAAGCGCGAGCTACACCAAGAGAAACTCGAAGACGTAGGCCCCAAGATAAAGGCACGTAAGAGGCACAATGCAAAGCACCATCCAGAGTCAAATTTCTGACATACTCGTACACAAGGAGATGCTGTCCATTCTCTACACAATAGCCAACAAGTTGTACAATGTTTGGGTGCCTCAAACGTGATACATTCCATATCACATCCAAGAATCGCTCTTCTTCATGGAGGGTCAGTGCTACAGTGTTTATATTCTTCACAGCAAAAATCTTGTAAAAAAGAGGAAAAAGAAGTTAAATGATTTCCGTAACTTGTTTGAGCTTATACAGCTTTTATAACTTGCAGGACATGTCTAAGTTCAAGGTTGTACTTGTCCATTGGGGAACTCTGCTTTGTAAACAGAACCCAGGGATCCTTCTCCAAGAAGATTTTCTTCACTGAAGGAGTTTGTTGCTGTTTGAAGTTCTGCCACACTGTAGAGCTTCACTCCTATCGGGATTCTGCTCTTCTTAGCGAAACTTCTTCTTCGACATACTCTCACAGTTTTGGTACAAAGAGGAGGTAAATGCCTTGGATCAATCAGAGGTGGAGAATTAATAGCTGAGACTGCTGGGCTGACCTCAGTAGAAGAACAGTCTACAACCAGAGCAAAGAAAGAGTCAGAAGCAATCAGTAAGGTACTCTTTATAGTCCCACGGACAATAAAAACAAGAAGAAAAGAAAATGTATATATTGGAAAATGTACCTCTGGCTGTACTGATTGGAAGAGACTGCCACGAGCCATCACTGCTCTCCAAGCGTCCTAGCTTTCTTCCCCTGAATCGTTGAAAATGGATCACGACTATGAAAGCTGCACAGGTTGCCAAAAGAGTGGCTCCACCAACCACACAAGCTATTCCACCAGGACCAAGTCCTTTCTTCTTGTGCCGGGCTACTTTATGAGACTGATAGCTCTCAATGGCACTTGACTCGGTAGATGGTGGACTACTAATATTTGGCATAGTTTCCAAGGGAAACTTCCAGGGTGGATAATTTTCTCCTTGGTGGAATCTATTACCCCCAATCCTACAAACAGATGAAACCGACAAATTAATAAGAAGTATTTTAGTGCATGCATAAGAAGAGAATAAAATGGAGATTCTAATAGCTTACCATAGGTTGTGAATAGACTGAAACTTCTCTGGAATGACACCACTAAAGTGGTTATCTTGGATGTCCCTGACAACAAATATGCTTGAGTTTACAGAAAGATAAAAGACATCCAACAATAGCTATCCAAACTTGTTATGTACAAAACTTACAGGTCAGAGAGTGGGAGGTCAGCCAGAAAGATTACTGATCCAGTAAATTCATTGCTCTCCAAGAACCTGCAAACCAATCAAAGTAATTCATGAGGCCCTTAGAATACTGTAAACAGACAACCCCATACAAATCGATCAAGTTGAAAAAAACTTACAATCTTGTAAGATTTGCCAAAGATTCGACTGAACTGGGTAGATCTCCAGTGAAGTTATTGTGTGACAAATCCCTGTGACAGAAAATTGAATGTTTACAGGATAGGAGCATGACCAACTAAAATATCAATACAAGTCAATGAGGGCTCCAACACAGATAATTGAATTACTTTATAATGACAATATGTTCATGTTCCATTATAATGACCAAAATAATGGTGTTCAACACTTCCCCTGAGTTCTTACGCCATAAAGCATTTTCACTATGTGTGTTCTAAAATATTTCTCTGAATTTTTTAAATTTGAGTATTTAATTCTACGTTCCAGCTTCCATAGAAAGCTTTTGTTATTCAATTTAGTTTGCACAGAATCAACTTGAAGAATTAATAACTAAACATTAGTTTATTGGTCTGATATATTTAAAATTTAATAGTCCAGATGATGCCAATGTGAAGGGTTGGAATATCGCCAATAAAAGTGTTCATGTGCTTGCTTTTATATATAGGCTAACACACTCCTAGACTAGTTATTGAAACCTTGCAGCCACCATCCCACCACATAGTGATTTTATTTCAGATATTTAAACTAGTCTCATACTATTTAAATGGAGATATCGAAGAGGAGTATGTTATCCTACATTTCTCTGAGATTCATTAGGCCAGTGAAAACATTCCCAATAGGTCCAGATAACAAGTTGTGGCTTAGATTCCTGCAAAAAATGAATCATGGCTCAATCATCATCTACCCAAATGAGAAAAATTAGACTGTCAATGGACAATGAACTCACAGATGCCGAAGATGTTTCATGCTAGTTAAGGAGAAGGGTATGTTTTGGCTAAACTTGTTGACAGCCAAGTTTCTGAAATTATGGGGGGGAAAGGAGGAAACAACAAATTATCAATCACCCGAGGTAAGTATCTAAATAAAATTGAAGATATGGAACTGCATAACAGAATCAGTTAAGTAGATGTCTTACAAGTGTGTGATGTTAAGAGGTAAGCTGTATGGAATTTCACCCTGAATATTGTTGGAGCTAACATCCCTGATAGACAGAATCATACGGAAACAATAAATAAACCTAAAAAGAGCTCTTCAACACTCGTGTTTGAAGTGTATATATAATCACAGTTGAAGAGAGCAACTTACAGCTGTTTCAAATTATGGAGATTAGAGAGCTGGAACCCTAGGTTCCCACTAAGCTCAAGCCCAGGAATTTTACTGCAATTAGTAAAAATAAGTCAGTTCTTCACGCATTAATATGTCAATTGACCACGTCATTGATGGAGCAGTTGTAGTTACATGTGGATAACTGATGGTCCATTGCAGAAAACTCCTGTCCATAATTCTCCACATGGATCTCCGCCATCTGTTTTCCATCCCTTGAGCTGTGATGGAATTTTCAGGGCTTTGTACATATCTTGAAGAGCTTGAACTGCATCAGTAAAGCTAGAAAGCTAGTGACTCTGCATGACAGTGTGTTAATGTGGAGTTTCCCAACCGCAGTCAGACTAAGTCTCCCCATCCCGGACCAGGTTTTGCGCACAAGCTCGGCCTAAGACATGGCTCTGCCCAGAAATGTGCGACCCGTGGCCACACGAACCAGTTTTTAATTGACCCTCACACTTGTTGCAGGCGGGGATCGATCCAGGATGCCCGGGTTTACGGTTCACCCCAGGTCGAAACTTACCGCTGTGCCAAGTTTTGTTTTTGTTTTGTTATGTATTACTCCTACACCACAAAATGAAGAATTCAACAAACCAAGATCTTCTATGTTCCTTCAACCCCGGGCCCAAAATTTTGACATGCTCACTCGATCAAGCAAAGGCCAATAATTATTTTGTTTTGATATGTATTTGAAACCCTAAAATCATTCACTCAGTCGATAATTCCTATAACACTACTGTGGATCATATATTCAAAACGAAACCCACACAAAATAGACCTTACATTCCTAAGACTCATCGAATCTGTATCAATTCTTATATCAAGAACCCTACTGTAATTTTCCTGGCAACATTTTAAAAGATTTTGATACATGATCAGCTTAAACATAAAAATCACAATATTCACACTAACTCATACTCAAGGCAAACCCCTCAAGAATTTGATCATGCATTCTACAATAATTCATAAATCAAGAACAATAACAATAATGACAATGATCAGCATAATCATAAAAATCACAATGTTTACTTTCACCAATCTTCATACACAACAGAATGCAGACAAATTTTATTCAAAAATCACAAGAAACTTCCAAGATGGGAAAAAAAATACCATCGAGAAGATCAGTAAGAGCCGAAGCTTGCAAACTCAGAATTGCCGAGAAGACAATGACAGCGAGAAACAATAACAAACACTTGTTAGACATTTTTAGGAGAACCAGATTGAGTAGTGATATTATTCATTCAACACTTTGAAGAAATGTCTCCGAATTCGCCTGAAATTAGACGGCACGAAGATTGTGAAAGGAACAATTGAATCCCAAGTAATTAAAACACAGATCTCGCAACATAGAAATACATGATTAATCAAACTGTAGCAGCAAAAAAGTATATGTGAAAAGCAAGAAAAGCATCCAATACTGCGCAGCTAGCAATCTTCAAGAACAAGCCCGAATTAAACACAAAACATATCGATTAATTAAGAAAACTCACAACTTTTGGCAATGATGATATTGTGCAGAAATTAATACATACGAATACTGTAGAGATATGTTCATACCCAACACAATAACCCCACAATTTTTAGAGGTGGTGAATTAAAGCTATACGAAATGGAGTATACATATTAAACTGCTCAAGAAAACTTACAAAAATGAAACGAAACCAAGGAGATTAGGGTTTCGGGTATATACATACCTGGAACGAAGGGTTTTCTCAGTATCTCTAGAGAGAGAAAGAGAGTGAAATGGTTAGAGAGAGAGAGAGAATGAGAAGCAGTTGTTTCGCGCTTAAAAGAGTAACAGTACGGAAACGGTGAGTCAGCATAGCCACGTCAGCGAAGACGGTTAAGTAGTTAGAGGCTGGTGCAATAGTTGAAGCGTGACTGACTGTTGTGGGCGCTGATCTCCTGCGGTTTGGTTGCACAGTAGACTAGAGTGGAGCTCTGTCTAATTTGCCCATGGGTAGATCAGATGGCCTTAACTTATTGATTCTTTATGCTTTTTTCTACTTATTTGGAGTAGTATATAGTATATTAATTACTCCATCAATTATCGGGAATTAAAGTATTAACATGAGTATTATTTTAGTATGCCTGTAATTGTTAGAATCAGTTGATTGTAAATAGTAATTTAGAATTATATAAATTTAATATTTAAATTATATATTAACAATTTCATTATTTTGTTAATCAAATTTATTTGAACTGTTTTTGCAATTATTATTATAATAAACACTTGTACAATGCAACGTATTTGCAGGAGTTCAACGTATTTTTTTAGATTTATTATTTTAAAAAATGATTAATTTGATCATAAAAATCGTTTATTATGACGACACGAGGATAAAATAAAATTAAAAATCTATTTAAAACAAGTTCTGATCTGATGCTCTCTGTTTCTCCAATGGCGGAAGACGACGATTACATGGGCGACCTCTCTCAATTTCTACCTCCCGAAGATTCTCTCCCACCAAAACCTTCTTCACAAAAGGTCAGCGTAATTATATATTATGCGCAATTAGTTATTTATATATGCAGCAGCATTTTCTTAAAACCCTAATTTCCCAATTCTTTCAGGTCTCCAACCATAAAAACAAAACCCCAATCGTACAATCTTCAAGCAACAAACCCAAATTCTTCAATTGGCAAGAACATAGAAAACTGAAGTTAGAGAAACAACAACATGAAGAAGACCAACAAACCCTAACAAACATAGAATCAGCAATTCCACAATCCAACATTGGGTTCAAGATGTTGAGGCAAATGGGTTACACACCTGGCTCGGCTCTGGGGAAAGAGGGCTCGGGCCGTGCTGAGCCAGTGGGGATCGAGATTAGGCGGGGCCGGGTTGGGTTAGGAAGGGAGGATCCTAAGAAGGAGAAGATGAGAAAAGAGGAAATGAGGGTTTCGAGAAAGAGAGTGAAGGAGGAAGAGTTGATGGCAGAATTTGATTGGCGCCTCAAGGAGCATTGGCGGAGCCGGAGAGTGGCGGTTAATTTTCACAAAGCAAAGGCGGCATTGGCGCAGTTGGAGAATAAGGAGATTGTGGAGGAGGAGAAGAAGGATGATGACGACGATGGTGGGAATGAAGAGGAGGAAGAAACTATGGAAGAGGTATTCTTTCTCAATTACTATTTGTTTTGAGTGGCTTAATTTTGTTGGTTAAACATGAAAAATAATATTTGAAGTGGATGCTATTCTATACGAGTTAAGTTTGCTTTAAGTGAATTAAACCAGATATTGATGATCATCGAAACAGATAAAATTGTGTGAATTGCTGATGATATGTGACTGAATTTTAGTCAATTTTCAAGATGAAGTAGATAAATATAGGTTGAATTGAGTTTATATAGGTAGGTGTGGTTTTATGTAATAAAAAATCAGTTTGTTTATGTAGTTGTATAGAAGAAATTGGGATATTTATGTTGCTGAAAAGGATATGTTTGTGAATGTTACAGTGAATTTCTTACTTATTTTTTAGTTCAGACTTATTTTTTTTATATACATGATTTCTGAGTGCCATGCAGCAGGCATGATTTTTTTTTTTGGCAAAACTAATGAAATACCCACTGTAGTTGGCACGTTTTACTGATTACACCATTGAACTTTTAATTTTTCAAATTACCTCATTAAACTAATTAATATTTTGAAATTGGGTCATTCTGTTAAAAAAATTAGGCAGACATTAATTTTTTTATCTATGTGGCTCTTGAAAAGAAATTCAAAAATAAAAAATATTACTTATGTGACAAAAAATAATAAAAAACTTGAAAGTGATAGCAAAAAAATCAAAATATTTTGGGTACTCTAATTTCATATGTTTATCAATAGAAAAAACTTCCTCACGAATGAAAAGCACTGTGCATCGGCAGTAGAAATGAAAACGTGGTAATTGGCAACAACATTTTGCATCTGCTCTTAATTATCTCCGCATTCATCCTTAAAAACTCAGGCTCTTATCAAATTATAAATACAATCCCCACAAAATCAATTTAACCAAATATTACTACCATACACACATATATATACACACACACACATAGATATATGGAGAGAGATTGGGGAAGGAATGGTCATTGTGGAGGTGATCAAGAGTGAATAAGAGGAGTTCGGATATATAAGGTTGTTGATAGTCGGATGTGAGATGGATGAAACATACTGCAACACCATTTACTTCATTTGTTGTTGTTGGGGATTCAGACTATTGTTATATGTAATGCTGAATTTTGAAGCTCAATTCAATGTTTTGGGTATTCGGATCTAGGAATTTTCATAGATTTTAGAGAAAGAAAATACGCAGATCTATTTGATATGGAAGAAGGGGGAGAAGAGAGATGAGAGGAAGGAAGAGAAAATAAATCAAATTTGTTTTTTTTATTTTTCACGTCCACGTAGGATAAAAACTGAAACGATTTAACACTCGTGAGGCGGAGATACCAGAATGACCCAATTTCAAAATATTAATTAGTTTAATGGGGTAATTTAAAAAATTAATAGTTTAATGGTGTAATCAGTAAACCATGCCAACTACAATGGGTAATTCATTAGTTTTGTCGATAAAAAATTAATGTTCGTTTATTTTTTTTAACGAAATGACCCAATTTCAAAATAATAATTAGTTTAATTGGATAATTTGAAAAATTAAAAGTTTAATGGTGTAATCAATAAAACGTGCCAACTACAGTAGGTATTTTATTAGTTTTGCGTTTTTTTTTCTTTCTCTGCACACAAATGGTTTGCTTTGATGGATACTTTCCTTCATTACACATTCCTTTTTTGAGGAAGTATCTTTTGTCCTTGCTTTAGCATTGTGTTTTGATACTCTGAAGCATTAGTTTTCCTTCCCTTTCTTTCTTGTCCTTTTTATTCTTTTGATTCAATTTTTTGTTCTCCATAAAAGGCTTGTGTTTTATTTTGTGCTCTTTTATATTAAATAATCACTGCTCAAGGAATTAATCAGCGTATTCCCCCAGACTGCTATTGCATTATTTGGGCGTTGCTCTTGAAAATGACCATCTTTATCTATGTGTTAGTATTTGTTGATCTGACGTAACTGTAGTACTAGCATGTGACAACCAAGACTGTCGCTTGCTACTGTCACCATTTTATTCAAGATTGCGTGCAACTGAATCCTGACTTGGGTGATTGAAAGTCACAATGTGATCAACTTCATCATGTGAATGTTTCAATATGGCTACAAACTGAAACTCACAAACTTGTTTAGTTTTAGAATTTGATATCTTGCTTGCTGTCGGAAATAACTAGGTTAGTGTTTTATAATGCAGGATTTGCAAGATATATTGATGAAGCTGAGAGATGAATTTCACTACTGCCTCTTCTGTGGATGTCAGGTGCGGGAGAGTATTTTAAAGTTCTACTACTTTGAGAATTTGCAGTAGATGTTAATTTAAAATTTTCTTTTAAATAGATTTCTTACCTTAAACTTAGACTACTAAGTTGACTCTGACGGCGAAACTCATACTTACCCTGTTGTACTTGTCTCCTTTTTTTGGACCACTGAACTCCTAGTTTACTCTATTGACTCATTGTCCTAGACGTATTTAATGCTGATATGAAATATATCGAGAGTGATTTGTAATATAATTTTTTCAGAAAACATGATGTATAATTTTGACATGTGATATATTTGATAATGTTTTAAAATTTATGAAGTACTCCCTCCGTTCCTTAATATAAGTCGTTTTAGAGAAATATTTTTGTTCCTTAATACAAGTCGTTTGAGAATTTCGAGTAAGCATTAATTGTTTAGTTTCCAATATTACCCAAAGTATTAAATGTAACTTTGGTTCTCTCATTATTTTCTGTCTAATAAATAACAATCTCTTATTCCAATACAAGGGCAATATAAACAATTGATATTATAGTTAATGCTATATAATCATTACCTTAATACTTGTGCACAACCCTAAAACGACTTATATTAAGGAACGGAGGGAGTAATAAATTTATGCATTGCCTTGGCGCAAAGAAGGATATTTGATTCTGGTTGTTTGGGAAAGGGATACAAATTCTGGAAAACTTGATATGTAATGAAGAAGGGAGATTAAGTAGTGAAATGTCAGCGCTCAGTGGAGAAGAGTGTGAAGGAGGCAAATGAGAAAAGAAAGAAGGATACTACATGTCATTCATGTCCTATCAATGATTTTTACAATTTTTATTTATCTTTCCATGTCATCATTTTACCAAATTATGTTGGTAATTTTAACAGAATTGTCCAGTTGCTATTAAATTTAGAGTTCATTGGTCCAATGCAAAATGGGGACAAGTACAGTGGGGTAAGTGTTCATTTCGCCTAGCTTTGACACATTGGAATCCTGTGGTGTTGTAGTTGTTTCCTCTCACTGATATTTTCCTTGTCCTTTGTAAACCATACTTACATCTAGTTTGTACTTTTACCAGTACGAGTCAATGGAGGCTCTCCTGTCCAACTGCCCGGGCACCGATGAAGATGACCACTAACTGTTTTGTGTTCAACTACGAAACTGCAAGAAGGAAAGGACTATTTGCAGATGGATTACATTCAAGGAAAGATTAATGTGGGTTTTTGTACATCACGTTAGTCGATGCCTTTTTGATGGGATTACAAAACAGAAGCTTGAACACAAGGCTCTTCGACATCCAGTCAGATCACAGATATTTCTCAAGAGGAAAACGACGTGGACATGCCACTGAAGTGATTCAAAATTCAGACCCTTGCGTTAGTGAAATCTTGGTGCTAGTAGGATTTTAGTGTGGCACAAGAATGTAGCATATATAAGAGTTCAAGCAATCTCAAGGCATATTGCTATCCTGTAATGCATGTAAACAGTTGTTGTAGGGACCTTATAATTAGCATAGGTTACTGACAGTTTTGATGCTAAGTAACTTGTGACAGTATAGAACTTCATAGGATGCTTTTTTCAGGCCGTTAAGTGCAATTTCGGTTTTTCCCTAGTGACAGGAGTAGAGAATAACACGTTAATGGTTCAGAAATTTATAATGAACCAACTGAATTGCGGCAATTCAAACTCGATAAGTTAAACAAGCATCTAAAAGTAAATAAACAGCAACCAACTAAAGCTTGAACCAAGCTTTCAGAATTTGCCATGCAGCTGGTTTGTTCCTAGACAGAAAATGCAGTAGAATAACTTCCCTGACCATCTAGTGATTAGAGCCACAATGTAGTTATTTGGAACAAGGTAGGTCCTGCTTGTCAGTTTCAGTTTGACAACTTAAAACGGAAGGATAGATAACAACTTTTATATATATATAAACCTATCTGATGTAAATCAGAATTACGCCCTCATTTGGTGCTTAGAGTTTTAGCGTTTGTCTCTCAGAATACAATGACAACGTGTAATATAACAACACTACAAATAGTACAAACAGCAAACCAATGAATGCTCTGAACTCTCTCAAATAAACTCTGAATATGACTGAATTAATGATGCAAAAATTGATTGCCTGAATGACTTAATTTGTAGGATATTGATAGGATGATTAATGATCCTTCATGACTGAACACATGAAAAGGTATGGTTGTTAGTGCGCATGGGTGAAACGCTATAAAAGCATACAGCGTCACGACTCTAGATAGCAGTGCTGCGGCACTAGACTTGCACATAGTCAGCATTACGACGATGTGCTGCCATATTCGCATAAAGTCAGCGATGCGGCACTAGACTTTCATAGACTCAACGATGCGGCCTTGTTCCCAAAATGACATAGTTCCATCTACTGATAATAAATAAAATTAAAAAAAGTGAGCAAAACAAAAATTACAAAAAAAATTGCCCAAAAAGATATATACAATGACCCAAATCCACGACCCATGCCCGATCCGAGTCAGAGCGATAGCGTGTGGTAAACCCAAATCAAACTTTAGCAAAATCCTCTCCCCTCCACAAAAAATAGGATGTCCCTCAGGTCCCAAACCAAGAACAAACTAATTGTATATATATTAATTTTTAGTTTTTAACCAATATGAGACTTTATCTTCCCACAAACATTTATTATCATTTCCAAAAGTAATCTTTACGAATAAATTTCTCATTCATTACCCCATGAATTTGAACTTCCTAATATTAGATTTTAATCGTCGAACACATTTATACGTAAATTCATTTCAAATAATTAATAAAACCCACTTAAATTCTAGTTTAAAAAACCCATGTTTAAAACTTCATTTAATCTCAAATTCTAACAGGTTTATCCTGGGAAAGCCATAAAAAGCACACTAAACATAAAAAAGCACACTAGCCAGAAATTTGCAGTTTATTAGTTACAAAGTGCAAAAGCCAACAACGGACCATAGCAGCAGAGAGGGTAAGATTGGCACTCAAAGCGACCAGTGCATATGCTGGGCAGAAGAGTCGTAAGCCCTTGAGTGCTCAAGATCCACGTATTGTCTTCCACTCTGCTGGGTCAATTGCATATCACCGGTATACTGACTGTTGTCGGGGGGTGAAATTTGACCAAGACCCAGTTCAGGATGCATATCAAAGGAACCGGTTCCAGCTTCATTACCCTTGAAACCCCAAGAGCTGCTTGAAAAGTGACTGATGTTGGCACCATGAGTGACTGCTGGTTGAACCATGTGCGCAACATTAGTATCCAGTAGGTAATTTGCCCCAAGACTCGAAGATCGGTTTCTTGAATCGCAGGACTGATTTGACAGAAGAGAGAGAGCACAGCTGGAGTCGGGTACTCCAGCAAAACATCCTCCAGAAGGAATACCAGGACCAGGATAGGGGGTCCTATTTGCTGAACCTTGAAGCTCAGATGAAGGGCTTTCTGAGTTGCTTTGCCATGGATTTGGATTTGGATTTGGATTTGGTACAAACTTTCCAAATCCAGGGGGTTGATTGCTGGACACCTGCTCAGATGTTCTTGTAGGTGGCCATTCATCCCTTCCAGTGAACCTTGGATATGTAGTGAAGTCCATCAGAAAGCCTCCAGATCCACTGTTGTTTTCTGTCATATTATGTATCAAATATTTTAAACTTGGTTTCAGCTGAATAGTAAAGAAAAAAAGATTGATGAAAGTTAAAGACATGTGATGAAGATGTTGGAAGAATATCACTGAGGATGTCTAACCAAAGATGGATGAAGTAAAATTTCCATAGCGCTGCGGGACAACAGAGATCCAGATGGTGGCTTCCTCCGGCGCTCATTATGGCCAGCCAGGCGTCTCACGACAACTTCGCTTTTCCTGGTCAAATTCAGGCAACTGATGGAACCTGGGAACATACTACCCAAGAAGCTATTAACTCCTAAAAGAAATGGAGAGCATGGCTCCTGCTCATCATTAAATGGGTCGAAAGGCATATAACTAAGATACAGAAAGGACAAACTTATTAAGATTTGAATGTCTGGCAATTTTGCCACCCCGCAATTGAAATGTTTTAGTTTCCGATTAACACCAATAATGGGATTACAAAATACATAGGCTTCCTTCCTTTATTTGTCATCCTGCAGAAATGACCCTCAAAAACCAAAAGACAATATGTACCTTATAAGATAGTTGTGCATGTGTTGTTTCAAACTCAAATATTACCATGTAATATCAATTCCTTGATGACATAAATCCTACTAGCACCAGTCTTGCTGGTCAGACCCTTTCCCAACAACCAATATGCATATCTAGATTCTCTTCTGCAAGAAATTTTCATGCACAGGTGGGTCAGGCTAGTGAAAAATCTGTACCACAAACCACTAGTGCAGGTAGCTTTTTTCTTTTGGATAGATAACTTTCCCCCAAATATGGGGATTGGAACTTGCATATTGTTTGTAGCTTTCAATTGTTAAAAGAGAACATATTATTGATTCAATCAGACACTCCATAGTTTTCTTCTTCTGTCTGGCTTTATATTAGTAGTTATGGGTTCAAGTAGATCTTCCCTGAGACCGAAATTCAACCTGTCATCAGTTCTTTGTGATTGAAGGTCAAATTTAGACTTCTTTTGCGAGAGGTCAACCATTCTTAATTTAAGTTGGCTAAATTTCTAAAAGAAATTGTACTGTCCCTTTGCTTCTCTGATATCACTCTCATTCAGCTTCTGGAAAAACCTACTGATCTTACCATGAGATATTTTATGTCAATGATTAATGCAAAAGACGATCAATACTTGTTCTCAGATAAATATATAGACCAAAGATGCAGGTCCCTCAGCGTAGTTCCTTATCGTCAAAGTTTAACTATTATCTTCAACCCAGGGCCCGGCAGGGGGGGGGTGTGTGCGTGGCTATCTTAATGCCTACCAGCTTTAGAGGTTTAAAAAGCATTCATCACTTCCCAAGAGCAAATCAAGTTATTCTAGAGACGAGTAAAAACGAGAAAAAGAGCAACAAGAGAGGGGGGATAAAGAGAGAATGTCAGTGAGGGTGTTTTGGACATTCAAAGGGGTAGCAAGTAATAGCTTAGATTAGCGGTGTTCCAAAACTCTAGTTCATTTACAATGTGTGACCTAATTTTGTCTGGAATTTCTTAATCCAAAGGAATGATGATAAGTAAAATGAAAATGTTAGGTATTTTAATTATTTTTGATATGCAGTGCGCCTTCTCTTTTACATTTACATGTGAGATTCATTTTCAGCCTACATTGTTGAGTTTTGAGGTAGGGTGTTCCACCTATCTTTTTTGATTTGTTTTCTGTTTCTCTATTATTCCAGACCCATTTTTTCCTCTCTTTTTTTCTTCTTCTCTATTTTAGCATTTTATCTATGTTTTTATAACAAATTAGATTAATTAAATGGGGTATGTTTTTATTTTGTTAATATTAGATTAATGAAATGGGCCCAAGTCTAGTTTATAAATTCATCACACTCTCTAACTCAAAACCAATTGGTACCAACTCATTATATACTAGACATACTTTCTCGAGTTATTCGATTTGGGACAACATATATATTGTAACACTCCCCCTCACATGTAACCAAGTGTATTGAGGGTTGCACGTAAACCTGATGAATATGAGACCCACACAAGAAAAGCGAGTCCGAAAGAAGCTAGTCACAAGACCAAATGAAAGCTAGTAAATCATGGGCAACTATTGACCCAGTTGATAAGGGTAAGTTTGACCCGTAAGAAGTGGACTACAACTGAATAATAATGAAGGCTATGAAGAAATGTTTAATTAGGCACACTTTAATAGATTTATGATATGGGCCCAACCACTCAAGTCTAGTATATAAATACATCAAGCTCTCTAACTCAAATAATAAGAACAGTTGACCCAACTCTTTATATACTATATATACTTTCTCGAGGTATTTGATTTGAGACAAGATATGCATTCCAACAGTTTATTTCCATCAATTTATATTCTTTTATTTTATACATTTGATTCGTTTATTGATTTTTTTTTTTCTGTATCATCTTTTTTACTCTTAACACATGGGACTCATTTTCGGCCAACCACTACTAGTTTGGGATAAAATGCCCTGTAGAGTTGAGATATCCAAATCTTTATTCAAAATCTTAACAAGTCCATCTCCTTTATGGACTTCCACTGGGAAGTCCAACTTTATCATATTCACACAAAATTAAATGTCAAAAGTTCTAGGGTACAATGTTTTTGGTTTTTAGGCTTTGAGAAAGCAGCAATAATCAGAGAAATTACTTTCCAATTTGAATTAATTCTCTTGTCATGAGCATAAAAGAGGAAGAATAGAAAAAAGAATGATTAACCAGAAACAACAGTTGTAATAACTGATAAATCAATCGTAACAGCTCCAACTAAAAAACAGAACTTTTGATCAACTTTCAAATAAAGATGCCATAACTTGCATCAAATTAATGCTTAAAAGAGACTCTAAATCAGGATTCTTAATAACAATAATAATATCTCCAACCAAAATTAGCCCTTATATAAATTTTAATGTAGATTTGATTACCACTGTTATTGAAACAGTTAGAAGGGACAACTCAACCTGACATCTTGAATGCATCAGTTTAAAGGATACAAATTCTTCATTGTAAGTGAAATAGAGAAAACTCAAGAAGAACCATGACTTCATCATTCCAATTGGGCATTTCTTTTTCGGTAAGTTTTGTTAGAGCATTCTGTTTTGGACTTCGGCTAGAAAACCAAATACTTGGGGTAAACAAGTTGAACGAATTTCATTCCATAGTCTACTATATTTGGCTAAATTCAACCAATTACTTCACAATGAAATGTCTATTTAGGAAACAGAAGTACTCTCTTTGTTTGTCACAGTCAAAAGAAAACATACACGCAGATGGAAACATGCAAACAGTCTACAAGTCTATTTTATATAACATCCACAAAGGGCCTGAAGTATGGAGGAGTTTTGCATACTTGTAAGGTGCACACATATACAAACATCAACAAATATGACAGAGGTTTCTTTTGTTATCAGTCTAAGAAAACACATGTACAGAGCACCCAAATATAGGGTCACACAAGGTAATTTACCCTTTTTAGTACATGGCATTTGTATATAAACTACAATTTCTCCTAATCTCTGGATTATATATCAAATTCACAGTAACCACTGCGTTATGTTTTTCCTTGTGGTAACAAACTTTTAACATATTTACTCCACTCAAATAGAATATGTGAGTCAGTTACAAATGTTGTGTGTTGGAGACTTCTTTGGCACAACTCTCCTTTTGGACTAGGATAATCTCCATTGCCTAATTCCCCACAATGCAATAATAGATGACTGTTCCTTAACAAGCATTCACTTCGACATTTTGGAAAATTGTGGGTATAGTCAATGCAGAGGATGTTGGCCCTGTTGAACCAATATGGCAATATACTTCACCCCTTTATAGTACTTGTTAATGAGTCAGCCATAATTGTGAAGGCACATAATTGCAAGTACTTCTGCCTTATGATTCCCAAACCATAAATACAACAACAATTTGTGTTATTCTTCTCTTTTCTAAAAATAAACCTATGCACACAAACTTGAAAATGAAATCAGCTGATATCTAGTTGGCATTGTACAAAGACCATGTGAGAAGCAAGTCTTGGAAGCAAGAAATGGAGGTAGCAGCAGATTTTTGGGAAAAGAAAAAGGACATTTGTCCTTTGGTTTCTTTAACAAGTTGGTGACTCAGTACTCACACGTATATGTATAGCACACGTTGGCCCCAAAGCATGGAGGAGAGAGAAGACTTTTTGGTTTTTTCTAAGGCTATATATATCACCCATCAAGGCTTCCAATTCCTTCAAGTAAAGTGTAAGGAATCAAAATTTCATCCAAGAGAGAAGAGAGAGTAGGAGAGAGAAAAGCCATGAAGGCCAAGAGAGAAAGATAAAACACCTAGGTTTATTTGAGTGTTTATTTGAGTGTGTACTCAAATTGATACATCTTTGTATTCTCTCAGTTAATTATAGTGAATTTTTCGGAGATCGTACTGTAATTTTTTCCTCTTAGTTTAAGAGGATTTTTCATGTAAAATCTTGGTGTCTTGTGCTTGGTTATTTTTATCTTATTATTGCCTTTAGTGGTTATTATTTTGGTGGAACAACAGGTTCAATTTATTTGGCATGTACTGATATTTTTTGCTGTTTAGTTTATCAAAGACAACAGTTTTGTAAAGGTGATTTTTTCCCAACACTTGTCTAACCATGCACACGATATAGATTACACAGGAATTACCATATTTTAAAGATGTTCATGTGGAGTATTACACTTTAATCCATATCTCCAAATCCAGTTTACCCTATACCACATTTACACAAGGTAAATTTACTAACTTAAAAATAAAAAGGGGAACCTAGTAACACTAATTGACCAGCACAATATACATGTGTTAGCAGAAAACTAGCACATGCATCAGTGAACTCACTAATTTTGGTACCTCTGGTCTCCTGCTTGTTAGAGCCACAAAAATTGTATACCACTTTCAGGGTTACAAAAACCAATAAACCAAGGGTAAACTCAACTTAAAGTCTATACAAAATAGCAACAATCTAGTACCGATTCTCAACAATAGCGAAATCAAAGTCTTAAAGACAAAGTGACAAACCCATCCTCAAACAGAACGAGCAGATCAAGTACAGACACTATATCACTAATAAGTAATAACCCCCCAACCACCTAACAGAACCAATATATTTTGATACTGCTCAGCATGTATCAAGTTTAGTTAATCATCAAAACAAATTATACAAAAATCTAAACCCCAACTAGGCATTTAAAAAACAGAAACCAACAAGCAATAATTAAGCAAATAACGATAAAACCTTGCCATAATCAACAGCATCTAAGAAACAAAAAATAATAATCTACATCCACGAATTAACCAGAAAAAAAACCCAACAGCATAATTAAAAAAAGAAAATAGGAGTGCATGGAGCTATACAAGTAAAAAAATATGTAGATACATACATATGTATATAAAACTATTATTATTATTAAGGAGAAACCAAGCTGACCTGCTGCACTGCTGGCAGAATCTTTGCTCAAGACCTGAAACAATGGCCTTGCCTGACTTGGAGTGCATACCACAGACTTTATGCCTTGAATAGTAGGCCTTAGCATCACTCAGATCTACTTTACACCCTTCAACCTGACACCTAGGTGGCTGCCCACCTTGAAAAACCCCACCAACCCTTCCTTTCTTAGCCGGCGCCGGCGGTGGTAGGCCACCGCCATCGGCCGACGAAGACCCCCCGCCGGATTTGGCCGGAACTCCGACACCCACATCCTCAAAGTAAATTTTCTGGCCAAATGTCAACCCATTGAGTGAATCAGACGAGGTGGAAGAAGAAGAAGAAGAAGAAGAAGAAGAGTTTGAACCCATCTCCATTTGTGGTTTCTAGAGCTCATTCATGATGGCCTTTTGGGTCAGTTCATAATAAAAGAGAGCTAAGAGTACATGGAAACAGAGAGAGAAAAAGATGAAGTTGATTTTGGGGGAAATGATGGTGGTAGTGTTGATGGTATTAGTGAAAAGCAGGCATCTGACACTGGGCCATGTTCGCTTTTTGTGTGGAACTTCTGCATACTAAAAAGACTATTCCCCCAAATAATGGAAACCGAGGGCCAGTAGAGAGGGTACGTACCCTTTGTTCTGAGATCTGAAAAGCTTTACAACACTCGTTAACACTATCTCCAAGTACTGTTGTTTTTAAATACTTTACCTGCTTCTTTCCCCTGTCTGTCTCTCTACACTTTCCATAGTTGCGATGGATTGAATAATAGTAGTATTATTCAGGCCAAATACCTTGGGTATCATAACACATTTTCCATTCATCTAAATTCTAAGTAAATTTATATATCAATTATCTTATAAAGAATTTAAATTGTGAGTATTCATTTGCGTGTTAACCTCTTGGTGTACTCTTTCTCTCTGTGTGTGTATCCCTCTTGTATGTTTGTTTCTTACCGTGTTGGTTGATTTTGTATATGCTTTTGATTATATTGCCAAATTGTTAACTTTGTTATCTGAATTTTGAATTTCTTGCCAACTTGTTAGCTCTGTAAGTTGGATTTTTGATAAATAGGGAAATTGATAGATAGAGCGAGATAAAGAGGGTCCAAGTATTTGGAGTTGAATTTGACATCCAAGTTTAATATTACAGAGTCTAAAAAATTAAAAATTAAAAATTAAAAAATTAAAATTTGCATTAACATTTAAATACTGTGGAGCCTAAATTTTTTTTTAAAACAATTATATGTAGAAGACGGAAGTGGTTAGTATGAAGTTTATTTTGAGGTAAGTAGGTCAATTGACTAATAAAATACTGACACGCAGACAAAATTATATATGTGTCAGTATTCTATTGGTCAATTGACCAACTTATCAAAAAAATAACTTCATGCTAACCGGATCTGTAGAGGAGTATTAACTGTTGTATTCTCATATTAAATTGCAGCAGGGAGATGTGAGATAGGTTGTAAGCGTAGAGTGATGAAGTAATGATTAGCAGATTTCCTAAAATGGGGAAGCATGGTCTGTATAGGGTGAAGATGATTAGTTAGGAGGATATAAATAAGTAAAGTAAATACTCCACGTAGCTTGAATGCATTATTAGGATGTTTTGGCTAAACCAACTCAAGAACGAGAGTTATACTCCAGATTCTCTGTTCTTAAATTCTCAATTTTTTTGTGTACTTTTATTTAAATTTTGATATATATTTTTTTATTTAATTTTAAAATTAATTAGTATTAAATAAAAGACTAAATGTTAAAATTTAAGTGAAGAAACACAAAAAAATAAAAAAATTGAAAACAGAGGATTTATTTTCAGAGTTATATATGTTATGTGGATTGTGGAGTAACATACTGCAACACTCTTCCCTTCGACTGTCTGTTACCCAATTTTTATTACTCCATTTAACAATAATATATACATTAAGTGGTGGTGTGAATTTTTTTGAAGTACAGAGATGTACTAGTAATACTATACTTGAGTAAAAAGTACCACTAATACTATAGTAATATACTTCCTCCTTTCCTAAATAAATGACTTATTTCTTAAATAAGTTACGTTTTAAAGAATAAATTTATTTTAATTTATTTGTCGTTTATAATTTTTTAGGAAAATAAATTATTTACTTTTCTATATCATCCTTACCTTCTCGCATTGTCCCAGTAAATTCTCTCCCTTTTATTAATAATTTTCAACTTCTCATAAAGGGATAGTGATGGAATTTAACATAAATTTTAATTATTAAATGATAGTATTAAATAATTTTATTAATTCATGTGCAAAAACTTTAAACGACACTTATTTAAGAATGGGAGGAAGAGTATTTGTTAATACTTCTTCTACCTTTCATGGAAGCTTTATCCGAAAGGAAGAAAAGACCATGAACCCAAACCCACTGTTGGTTGGGTTGAGCTTTGACATGGTAATTGTTCTCATGAAATAGTAGAATTTTTGGATCCGATTAACATGAAGTTTATTTTTAAGTAAGTTGGTCAATTGATTAATAGAATGTTAACACACAGAGTATCATCGTCTACGTGTCAGTATTTTATTGGTCAATTGACTAACTTACTCAAAAATGAACTTCATATTAATCACCTCCAGAATTTTTAGTAACAAAAAATAAGATTTTCAATTTTAAATTGACACAAGGGGGAGGGGAAATTACGTATCTCGTAGTTCGGGTCTTTAATTAGTTTCGATGTGACATAGTATTTGGAGTGGAGTGGAGTGGGGAGGCGTGGGGGCCAATTTGGCATTTTCCCTCCATTTTTAAATTATCCCCATTTAGTTTAAGGCAAACTCATCAGTTGAGTTATAAGTCAGTTGGGTGATTTGAATCCCTTTCTTCCAAGTACTTGAGGTTATCTCGCTTATCTTTAACACTCTTTTTAAATTATTTGATCCAAAGTTAATTTAAATATTTATTAATTTAAAATTAAGATGATTTATTAAAAATTACGAAATAATAAAATTTATAATTTGTAATATTTTTCAGATAATTTATAATATTTATCATGATTAAAATTAAAAAAAATATAAATTCTAGTATGAATTGATAAAAAGTTGATTATAAATTGATCGAGTCCTCTTTAGTTCTTATAAATTCTATAGTTTTACCATCGTTATATAAAGATATGGTATAAAAATATCACTTTTCTAAATATATACTCCATTTAGTTTAGTTAATTGGAAACATTTTTCTCTCTCTATATAGTACTACTACTAGTATATGGGTTTCCTAGATTTCTGTGCTGTTTGGTGTCAAAAAGTAAACACGGGTGTCTGCTAGGAGTTAATTTTCTCACAAAAATATTATGTTTATTTTTCGGAAGAATAATATTGGTGAACCTTCGACCCATTACCCTACTACATACATATGTTAATAAGAGGGTTTAAATATAAATTATATGTTATATTCTACTTCAATAATTTATTTTTTAATTTTATTAATTAGATAATTAAATTATTAATTTTTTTAATTTTATTCAATTAAATATGTCACATCAAAAATTATTGACGCCATCTAATAAAATTAAATAAGTGTTTATGTGCGAAAAGAATATATATTTTTAACGAGATAAAAGACAAAAAAGATAAAATAACAAATAAAACTATAAAAAAATTAAACAAATAATATAAATTATAAATTATATAAAATTAACATTAATAATTAAGCAAATTACAAAAAAAAACATAATTATAAATAATTACACAATTTCTCTATCCTTCCAACCAAATCAACCCCTGAACCCCCAGGGGTCTCGAAGAATCCATACACCTCTTCCACTGCCGCCTCCGAATCACCGAACCAATCACCATCCCGCCCACCAACAACACAAATCGCCACACAAAAACCTTATTCCCCAACCCCACCAAAATTGACTTCTGGGAATTCAAAATATAACCAATTGATATAACCCCAGAAGAAGCCAAACACAGAATTTCAGCAATTGAGAGAAAAGCATCGAAATCAAAATTGTCTTTAGCGTCATCTTCTTATTCATTATCTATGATTCTACTATGTGATTGAAAAGCTCTGATGGGGACACGGCGGGCATAAAAGATTTGTTTGAAGAGCGGGATTTGGGAATTTGGAGATATGGGGTGTTTGTGAGTACGGTGGAGAGGGAGAGGGAAAAGAAAGAAGGGTTCTTGAAATTGGGGTTTATGGACCGGAAGGAGACTAGGGGGTGGGAATTTGTGAGGGAGTGGTTTTGAGAAGTGGGTGACATTATGGGGTTACTGGGAAGGCTTTAAAAGAGCACATTGCTGTCGGACTGTGCTCCGATTGTGGACCTTGCAAGTCGGTACTGAGGGCGAGGAGCATGTGGGGTGTCGAGGAAGGGTAGTATGAGGAGGAGATCGGTGGTGGGGTGCAACGTGGTTCACTTCTTGTTGGACAGAGGATGAAATTTCTATATCTGATCGGTTTTAGTCATTCAAAGTAAGGTGAACTAGTGTGATAGAGTAAGATGAAATTTCTATATCTGATCGGTTTGGTTTTATTTTTGTTTAAATTTAGCTTAAGTTAATATAAAATGTTATATTACTCTTTTGTCCTTTAAAGTTAATAAAATAATTTAAAAATTAGCATTTTTTAACACATAAGTACTGGATTGTCACGTGATCACCCCACGTCAATAATTTCTGACGTGACATGTTCAATTGAATAGAATTAAAAAAAATTAATAGTTCAATTATTTAATTAATAAAATTAAAAGATAAATTATTGAAATGAATATGACATATAATAATTTATATTTATTTTTCATGTCAATGCTCGATGTAAAGAAAGACTTTATGAATTACTATAAGCAGACTGATCGAAAAAGCTTTTTCTCATATGGGTGGGACCCAAATGTATTGGTTTGGATTGGTTTGATTTCAACTCTCTCTGGCAGGGGCAGGGGCAGGGGGGCTAGGGTGCATGCTACTACACAAACGGAGAAGAAAAATTAACAGCCACATGAATTAATCATCATCGTCTTTGTTGTTTTGCTTTTAACAAGATTTTGTGCTCTATCAAGAAAGATCTCAACTTTCACTGTTTCAAATTTAAGTCACCACAACTTATTTATTTATTCGTACTTTTATTTTACTAGTTCATGAGTTAGTTAAAACATTATAATATATATATATACAGGTCATTTCAAGAGTTCATCTATTTATTTTATATACTATGTTTATTTTCTTAAACGACAGATCGGATGACGGTTCAATCCGCCGTTATATCAGATAATCTGTTGTCTTAACTTTTAGCAACGGATAATATTTAGCGTCGTAGAATTAATTATTGCGGTCAAAATCGTTAAAGAAATTATCTGGCGTAAAGATTAAGTAATAAACTTTTGATCCTTCCCGTATATATATAACTCGAATTTTTTTTTTTTCAACTTTAAAACGACTTATATTAAGGGACGGAAAGAGAAGTTGCATCTGATGGTCTATGCTTCTTTTCACTCTGTCAATCAAATATTAAGAGAGAAGATGTGTGTTCTGGTTTAAACCACAAACTTAAGATATTAAGAAGACGAGTCTTATATAACCTTTTCTCATATATATATATATATATATATTGAGAGAGAGAGAGAGAAAATTAATATTCGCATATGAAAAATATCGTTATAGATGTATAGAGACAATAAAAATTGTCGTTAAAGGTTTTATAGCAACAATTTTTATGTAAAAATAATAAAAAAAAACCATGTAAAATATCAATTTCATATATATATATATATATATATATATATATATATATATATATATATATAGGATCGGATCAGTCATACCCTTATTTACTTCGCGTTTCACCCCTTTTAATGACAGACCAGTGACGGTTCGGTCATTATAATAATCAATCATACTTTTTAGCGACGCTTATATTTTGTCGATCCGCTAAAAGTATGAGGCAACATTGCCATGTAATCAAAACTCTATCTAGTCGAGTCCGTCAAGAAAAAAGGCTTGAACACGCTTGAATAAGATAAGTGATGATCTGATCTCTTATATATATATATATATATATATATATATATATATATATATATATATATAGAGCCTTCCATAAAGGTTCTTATGGATGTATCATCTAACACCCCTTTTTAGACTGTTGATAAACTTATTGGAAGGTGAGATTGAAACATAAATATACCCAAATAGTAATAACTTGCTAATTTACTTTTATTTTAATATGAGGACCCCACCATAGTCAACGTGTTGTCGGTTTGTTTAACTAAAATGAATTTTTAATATTAAATAATACTGAATGCATGACAAAACTATTCGAACATATAAAAAAAAAAAAAAAAAAAAATGTTGGTTCTCATTTTATATTGTTGGTTCTCAAGTTTAACAAACGAAATGTTTAAAAAAAGATTATGGTACGCATCATTAGGGTGTATATAGATAGAAATTTTAAATTGTTGTCTATTAAATTCTATAAAAAATTAAGGGAGTGTTTGTTTAGAGTTAAATGGAGTTGAATCTGAATGGTTGAATCGGTCAGTGCGTTTGTTTTGATCTGAATGACTAAATCGGTAAGATGACTGCATTCAGATTCAGATTCAACACATTTAAATTTAAATTTAGCTCATACAAATTTACATTCAAAATCATTTAATTTTTATTAAACACTCTTTAAAATGAGTTGGTAAGGATATTTTGGAGAGAGAGAATGGCAGGCCGGGCTGTCATAAGCATCTAGAAAAGCACAATTTTGACTCAAATTAATGAGAGTATATCTTACATCATGCAATTTTTTTATCTTCTGTGTCTTCCATTTAAATTTTGGACACCTACTTCTACTTTAACACTAATTAATTCTAAAAATAAATAAAAGGATATATATCAAAATTTAAATGAAAGGACACAAAGAGAACAGAAAATTTAGAAACAGAAAATCTGCTCTCCAAATTAATAGCCGGCGACGAATTGTACACTACAATTTTACCTATGCACATATGTCAATACTAAAAAAAATCATATAATACTAATATATATATATATATATATATATATATAGAGAGAAAGCGAGGATCAGTCATCTACCTTTATCTTATTTATCCGTGCTCACCTCTTTTAGCTGACAGACGATTGACGATTTATTTCATCTGGCCATAGTATATATCATACTTTTAGCGATGGACAACATATAAGCGTCATTAAAAATATAGATTTGACGGTTTGCATATAAGCGTCGCTTAAAAGATATCTGGTATGACTTGATCCTCATTATATATATATATATATATATATATATATATATATATATATATATATATATATATATCCCATATGTCGGATGGATACACATATATATGTGATACGATTATTATGTCATCTTTTTTATATAATAATAACATTGTTGATATAATATCACTCTCAAAAGAAAAAAAAAAATAAATATTTTAATGTGTTCATAAAAAGAGTACCCACTTATAAAATTTACAAACATTAATGATATCTTTTCCTATTCTTTAAAATTATAAGTTGTTATTTTAATATTAATAACATAATAATGAATATGGTCTATAAATTTAAAGATATTACGTTATTTTTTACCATCAATAATAAAAAATAAAGTACTTTCTTCTCTTCTTCTTTTTTTTTTTTAAAAAAAAAACTCATTTTGTGATACTAATATAAAGAAAGAAACATAAATTGAGTGTGACATTAATAGATCAGTACTGGTGGTCCGTTTTTTCCTGAACCCAACCCAACCCAACCTAGGTTGCTACCGAGTTGGGTCCACTTAGATCAACAGATGTCATCATGAGCGTCTTAGCTCTTGGTCCATATCATTGGGTTTCAAACTTGAATACAAAGTCCAAGCTTGGTGGATCCTCATAGGATCATTCTGCTTGGTGGAACAAGCAATTCGCCAATCGAATATTTAATAATTAATTTTTTACAACTTAGAGAGTTTTACAAAATCAATTTTTTTAATAAGTCTAATAAATTAATATATCTACATTATACGGTCGCCATGCTGCTTTTGGCCATTTTGTGTCACGCCCTTACAGTTTTAGATATATTATTATTTTATCATTTTTAATTTAATTTTTTTTATCTTTCTATTTAATTATTCAAATTTTTATGTACAAGGAGGAAGGAACATTAAGAGGAATGGGGTCAATCAGGGGAGTACCTATGCTTGGGCAGCGTAGGTACCAGATGGGCAGATATATAATTTAATAAATTTAAAGAGGGCAAATTAATGAAAGAATTATACTTAAGGGAGACAAATATATATATTTAAAATTTAAATGAATTTATTTTATAGTTTTCATTTGAGCTGCAAATCTGTTAATCTACTTTCTATATGAATAAGTAGGTATATAGGAGATAATCAAACACAAATTTTAAGTAAATGATACATATGTTATTTAGTGGGGTCTATTAATATAAAAATAAAATAAAAGTATTCATCATTTTATGTAATCTTGTGGAGTCACTAAAGATAAATTTTTTTTAAAAAAAATATTCTCTGTTCTCTATTTTTTATTTTTTTTAATATGTGTGCAAATTGTATTTTATTCATATTTTGGGGACGGAGGGAGTAGTTTATAAGTTTGATATATTTAGTTTAGACATTTTTGGGACTTTTTCGCTTCAATCATCGTTTTGAAGATTATTTGTGTTATTCATTAGTTATTTTTGTGATTGATCCTTTTTAAAATTTTTTTTTATTAATTTATTTGAAAAGATTAAGAAAAAAAGAAGATTGTGGCAGTGAAGACTGCAGAGGTTCCTTTAAATTAATTAGTTTTTCGGCAATTAACTTGGCTAGTTTTTTGGTTTGTTTTTTTTTTGCTTTTTAACTATCAAATAATTAATGTGATTTATTGAAACTGAACTTTTTATAAAATACAGTAATTTAGGTGTCATTTAAATACATGTAAAAAATAAGGTTGCACAAAAAAATAAAATAAAATATTCCGGCCGTTAACGATCCCGGTCGAAAGACGCCAGTCGCTGTAGAAGAATTCATTAGATAAATAAAAATCCAAGTGAACGAGAGAAAGAGAGGATTGTACTTGTTGTACTCTTTTCAAGGAGTATTAAGAAGGAACTACGCTTCTATTAATTCAAAAGGATATAATTTTATGTATTAAGTTTGATGCTAATGTAGTTTTAAAAATCGACAACATAATAGGGTTGATAAAAATAATATATATATATTTCATGCATAAATACTTATCTAAAATATGAACCGACTAAAATTGTATAGATCTACCAACTATTTTTAGTCCGGGAGTAGATTGTTTTTGCGACCCATGCTTTCCATCTGATATCTTTTTTTTTTTATTATTATTTTTTTATGATGAAATGATTCAAGTGTAGTTCAAAAGTCCTAGGTAAAGTGTAGCTACTATGTCTACAAAAAAAAAGAGAAGAAATTTGCATAAGTTTTTTAAAATTACATAAAATTTTATTAATTAAAGTCTTTAAATCTTTATGTCCATAATTATATATTACGAGTCCCAGTTGGGACAGAATCGTAATAAATCAAATTTATAGGTATAAAAGAGGTAGAAAATTAGTGATTTAGTTTCAAGAAAACAGTTATTTTTTCCCGTGTCCCATGAATCATGAATCATGAATCATGATGATATATAGATTTAAGTGAGTGTAGTGTAGACTATAGTAATACAAAAGAAAAGGATGATAAGAATGTATGTAGGTGTATTAATAATAGATAGTGCAAAGATGGGGAGTACTACTTAAACAATATATATATGCATAATAACTAACATAAACAAGTACTCCTTCCTTCCTTCCACAAGTAGAGCCTAACTATGCATCTGAAGGTTACTTGCACCTTATTAAGGTTGTTCCAGTACAACTGTACCAGTGCAATGGTTGAGAATAATCTAAACCAAGATCCTCCATGTCCAGACATATAGGTTTTCATTTCTACAACTCTATCCATCAGCATTTGGTAGCTAGTACGCAAAGAAACAACAAATATCTTCAAGTAATAAAACAGGCATCACCAACAAGAACAAAATATTGTTGCAGCACCTAACTATATTATCACTCATCAAAACTCCACAAAAATCATGTCCAGACGACCAGAAGTCTTTCATGGAAAAGAGGTCAACCATCAACATATACCTCTAATGAAAAGAATTATGAACATTTGGATAGATGCAAAGAACTTATATTTCTCTTAAATTCAACATAATGTAGATTATGTGATTAAAGTATCGTGCAAACTAAAAAAAGAACGTAAAATTCTAATACCTTCATCTTCAAATTTCCTAAATTGACAGAAAGAATATAACCGGGTTTGTACCACCAGCACCAAGTGTCTATTACATACAATTGTAGGATTATCTTAAGCTTAAGATGGTGGCATTTTTAACATTCCCACAAGCCATTATCAGCTGACCAACTGGAGCAAAACCTTACATGTAGCAATATTTATTTTGAGCACCCATTCTATCTTTCCAATCTAATTAGATTACTCAAACTTCAGCCTTCATTAAAGTCCTCTACCTAGCCTACATTTTGTTAGCTAACTGAATCTCATCTCATCTCATCTCTCTAGCCTTTCAGTTGCTGTTAATATGATCACAAAACAAACATCTAATTAGTAACAGCTGCAAAAACTCTTAATGAGAAGCATCCTTTTGAATGAAAATAATAGTTGCATATTACCAAAATTTAAGAACATTTGAGAAAAGAAACATAATAAATCATATATTGAAAAACAAAACCTCAGCTTCTCAATGACTAACACAGACTTCATTTGCACTCAACGCCAACTTCGGCAGCACGCCGTGGCTTGTTTTTTCGTCTGCTTCCATTTTGCCTGAACCCAACAGGCTTGATCGAATCGATAGCTTTGATTTTAGTTTCCACACCGTTTTCTTCTTTGACTGTTTCATGATTTTCCTTAATCTGTGAAGGCCTCCTCCTCTTTCTGCCATTCTCCATGGCAACTTGTGTTTTGATATTTTTGTCAGAGAGAGAGCCATTTGTATTCTCTTCCTCGTCCACTTCTTCTACCTTCTCAGCTTCTTCTTCTTCTTCTTCTTCTTCTTCTTCTTCTTCTTCTTCTTCCTGAATTTCATTCTTCAAAGTCTTTAGTGGCCTTCCTCTTCGCTTAACTGGTATCTTTTCTTCCTCACCACTCCCAAGATCTTCACGAGTGGCAATTACGGCCTGTTTCTTCCCTTTTCTACCTCTACCCATTGTTAAACAACTCAAAAGAAAAATTCACAAACACCAACCGCAGGTATCTGCAAGAAATGATAAAGGGAATCAGAGACCTTAATTGATATCAAGCAATTCTATTTTACATGAATACCAAAGATTGAACTGCACATACTATGATATAAATCAATTTACCAAACGAACCACTTGAAAGATTCAGTCCTGACTCATGACAAGGTTCCCCATAAAAGAGAGAAAGATCGATAAAAATTAGATTGGGTTAAGGACGAGAACATTAATGAAAAACTTCAATTTAGTAAATTTAAGAGCATCCCCAAACTTGCCAACAAGGAAAAGGAATTCAAACAAAACCCAAAGGCTGTTTCTCAAAACAAGAAAACCAATCTGTATTTTAGTTTATAATTTACTTTAATCTACAGGGAGCGATACAACCATTAAAAACTGAAACTTTCAGACGAAATAAGTTTCTCATATGAGTTATAAGAAGATATAGTTCATTCAATCAAATCAAAACAGAAGGAAAAATCAGGGCCTACACATAATCAAGTAAAACAATCAGAACCAGAACTATCCCCTTTAGAGTACAACATTCAATACCTTAAATAAAACCCAGATTGATTAAAACTGAAAACTATTTAACAAAAATGAATCCACAACCGCACAATAAACAAAATCATGCTACCTATACTTGAACACTGACAAAGATAACTACGAACTTAAAATGGTTGTTTGAACAGAATACACAAAATAAACATAAAGAAGATGAATCTTTTTAAGGAACCACACAAATCATCATATAAGGATATAGCGATAGTATAAACAGAGAAAAGAGGGAGTAACATACCAAATGAAGCTGGACTCTTATGAAATAGACTCCACTTGCATCTTCAACCCAAAACCCATATTTCAAAATCTGATTATACCAATAAAAAAACTAATGAAAACCCATAAATCAGATTGGTTCCTTTGTCTAAATAACTACAACAGGAGTTTTAAGTAGAGAAACAAGGAATATATAATCAGTGGACCAAAAGATTGATCCGAGTGTGAAGTATTGAAGACCCAGATCAGAAAAATAAATAAACTAAGATGAAAAAAAAATTAGGATTTGAAGAAACTAATTTCTGTCATTAGAGGTTGAAAGTGCTAGCCAATAATCAGAGACAGGGGGGGACTGAATAGAAGAAGTGAGGAGCAGGAAGAAATATTATGAAGTAGAAAGCGGAGGACTAGTATTTATTTTAATGGGGCGTTTGGGAAATTAGGGGAAAATGTGTATAAAATGAAGGTAGAGGAGGGGGAAAAAAAATTACCCTAACCACCCAAAAGAAAAAAGGAAACATTTTTAAACTATCTTTTAGTATTTATTTTTTTGGTTAAAAGAGAAGCAAAGGGTTCCGTACACAAAACCTTGGTTGAGTTGAGCCCATGGAGGCTTTATGGCCCACCTTAAAAGCTGGCTTCTTGAAGGACAGGTGATGGCAATTTTTATGCCTTTCATTTCAAGAATTAATGTGATCAAAATGTTTATGTAATTGGTACAAAGGATCATTTTAATAATCATGGATTCTTTATTTTAAATAAATAAATAAATAAATAATTGAGGAAATTAACATATCTGAAATGAAAATTTGAGGTCATCTTGGGTCTCTTTTTATCATGTTTTGATACACTATATGTCATTCTCATCAATCAACAATATTATTGGACAGTTTTTTTGAAACTTATTTTTTGATTTGGACCAACTTATGGGTTTATTGACCCAACATTGTATCAAAACTAGTCAGTCTTCTACACCATAACATATTAACATAACATGTCATGTTGGTGAATTTGCACTTATTTTTTATCTAATAAAATTATTTAATTAATCATATTGAACTTGAAATTCTTTATTTTCTTTTAAATTACCAACATGTTATTATTGAGAGTGATTAAGTTTAATACAGGCCGATCGAGATTTCATGATAATCGGATCCGTTATTATTGACCAGAATCATCACATGATGGATGAAGATGATCCAATTGTACTTTTGAGATGGCAAATACGAGGCTTAACTTTAATATGGATCGAATCGGTTAGTCTTAATTATGATTTTTATTTTGCAGTTGTATTTAATTTTCCTCCCTACTGGCTACTAAAAAAGTAGCAGCAGTAGTAGTAGTAATAAAATAGGGGGAGGGCGAGGTGAAGTAAATAGTTTACACGCTTTCGTAATAAAGCGCGTGAATTTCCAAATCGCAGGGAACACCAAATATATTCGTGGTCCTACCTATTCAGCTTCATTGTGGGGCCTGGGGACGAAGACTTGTGAATCCCTCAACTGTAATCTTCAAGTTCGTCCAGACTCTAGACTGACTGAGGGTATAATGGTCTCTGTAGGGATGTGTATATATATATATATATACACTAGATATTAGGTGTGATATATGCCTTACTTGAGAGTTGGGGTTTGATACACGTAAACAGACTGCTTTTCATAAAGTTATTTTTATTTACAGCAGTAAAATTTCCTAGACTATTAATGACAAAAATGACCTTGTTTTGTTGCAGGATATATATATTGATTGATTTATATCACTTTAGAATTTTACAAATTAATTTCAAAAAATCAAAATGTATTTATAATTTTAGAACAACTAGTACGACGAGTACGTATTGCAATAAATTTTAAAACCTATCAATATATAAGATTAGTTGAAATTATAGGACGACCCAATTTTTATACATTTTTTCCAAAAAAATAATTGCTAATATTTATCTACGTAACTGACAATCAAAAAATTAACTTAAACATTCGTAATATATATAATTTTTCTACTAATATTTAATTACTTTTATGGTAACCCGATCCAAGAGGGGAAGTGGACGTGTTCGGTTTTGTCCCACAGATTCGAGAAATGGCTTTTGACAATTCAAACCGGGGGTTCTACCGATAAGGTTGATCGTCTACTATCTATATTTACTGTGTCACACGCTAGCTACGTGTGTAATACAGAATTTATTATTATTTTTTTATTATTTTAAAAGGAAAACATATAATATATAAATAAATTCTTAATATTTACAGATTTATAAATGGAAGAAGAAGAGGGAGGGAGGGAGGGAGGGAGGGAAAGGGTAAACAACTAGACTAGTAGTAATAACTAGTTAGTTAATCCAATCCAATCCAATCCAATCAATCCAATCATTCTGATCACAAAACACATGTATTTCATTCACAGACATCAGGTTCAGAGGGCAGTAGTACCAGGTTACGAAGAAAATGCCTTGAAACTGAACTTAATCTAATCTTAAGCTAGCTATCAATTCAGTTACTTCACCTTGCATGCTCTTCCATGGTTCTTATAAAAAAAAATAATAATAAAAAAAAAGATAATGATAGTAGGTGTTAGAACATCTCTTGGTAAAACCAATCATTACCAGAAACTCTCCCATCAAATTGTCAGATGCATTGCATTAACCCCTCCGAGGATAACAAATTTTCTGCAAACAAGAATATAATCAGATCCACCCCTTAAACCTCAGGACAAAATAAAAGATACTGTCTCCGTTCCATAAAAAGAGAGACATTCAAATTTTTTCATAGCCAATTTGCAAAATCCTAAAGTTTGAAGTTCGTGTGAATTTAGCTGATTTTGATTAATGAAACAGTTTATACTACTTAAAAAGTATAACTAAGAAAAAAAATTGTAATTTCGAAAATTAAAATAGATTCACATCACAATTTGAATTTTAAAATTTCTCAAATCAAATTAATTAGGACCAAACTCAAATGGGACTCTTTTTTTGTGGAACGGAGGGAGTAGTATATACACAGGCAGAGACATATACATAGACTAGGATGCCTCAGAAAGAAATAATTTAGCAGTGAAATTTAGCCCATCTACCAAAGCAAAGTATTCAAATACCTTAGTCCACCAGAGAGATGCAAAAGTATTTAAAATAGTACTTTGCAGAAGAGTTGACTTTAAAATTTTGAATGGCTTCACAAAGACTTTTCCTAATTGCTCTTATGTGTATCTAATGCATTTTTACATGTAAAGTATGAGGGAATTCTCGGTCTTCATACTCCATGTACTTTCCCAACAAAACTCTTGTTTCTTCGGCCTCACTTTTAGGCCTCAATCAACATTTTCATCAAAATATGAAAATGCTGATTGGAACAAACAAACTATAACCCAACAAATCAATTATTCAAAATTTATCTGGAACATAAACAACCCCTTTTACATTATTGCATCATGTTAAAATCCAATCACTGAAATTAATATACAAACAAGAACCGATTAAAGATTTTAAGTGCAATACCTGGTCAAATCCCCTTGTTTCTCAAGCTGGTGTGTGCTGAATTGAGTGAAAAACAGTACAAATACATGACCGATGTTAGATTGTGCAGGAAAAATGACCTGATGCGAAGTTACAGAAACACATCTCCACTTTGAACATGATAATGAGAATGCCAGCACCAGAAGTAAAAAAACTATTAACCTTTTTCAATCAGAATAAATTTCTTTCTTCAACTTTTCCCAAATTTCAGGGCCTCTAGGGTGATGTTTAACATACTGCCTTATGAATAGTCCATCTGAGGCTGCAATAATAGTAACCAAAGCTAACTTGGGATCCACTGTTCCTTGATCTACGAGCCAATTAAACATTGAAAATCTAAGGTTGACTCTCTGAATTGTATAGCATATATATGCTGGGAATGCTACTAAAGAAGACACGGGATAACCCAAACCATTTACAAGAAAATCTATCTTCATTTCAATCACATCCTTCGACTGATTAAGTATTTGAGGAGCTGCTTTAAGCATTTCTAGTATGTCCTTGCGGTCTAAACCAACATCCACCAAACAATCAAATCTCTCCTGAAGTTCCCCTGCTTTGCCTCGAAAAAACTTCACAGCTTTACTCAGTTCTTTTGAGTTCTTGACAAATCCCAAATCCAACAAGAATTTATTCTTCTCTTCCAGTGTATTATTTTCTACTTTCACTGTCTTCAATGGTTTAACTCTCGATCCAATAACCCAATTCTTAAGTTCTAGTGGGTCTTTGACGATAATTTCACAAACTCTCTTTTTACCAGTATTCAAGCCAGTTAGTAAGCTGCTAACCTTCTTTAAGGAACATGAACCAAGCAATACAGGGTGTGAACGCACAATTCTCCCAATCTCTGGGAGATCCATCTCGAGGTCAATAAGAAATTGATAGCACCGTCTCAAATTCCATACATATTTCTCAACTCGGTATTGTGGGAACTGCAGAAACTGAGAAATTATCTGACTCACCGTGGCTCCAAATTTCAGCAGGAACCCAATTAGAGAAATGGCTGTACTTCCTGAGCACTCAAAAAGAAGACTTGGGTGCTGACAGATTAATCCTCTTAATTGCTCGTTACTGCAACCCATTTTACTTAATAAGCACAAAAGCTCAAGCATACGGCTCCAGTTGTAAGAGTCTACCTCCAACAAATGCCCCCTAATCCAACCATCCTCAATCCCAAAAGTTTTCAACATTTCTAAAACCTTAAAGAAGTCCCTATTAACATTTCCCATCAAAAGACAAGGGCTTGAAGCAACAACCTTAATTACAGTATATTTATCCAACCCCATTTCTTCAAAAGATCTGAGCCTTGATCGCAAAATCCCATAATCATATCGAAAAACCTCCATCGCTTCCATGTAAATCTTCCCTATCCTATTCCTTGGAATACCATAATTACATAAATCAGAATAATTCTCTAGCAACAATTTATCATCATCAAGGAAAATTAGGTTGCTTGGCAGGAGTGAAGAGTACTGGCTAGGAATCAAACCCAAGCTCTCAAAAAATGGTTCAAATTCATTAATGGGGTGGTAACGCAAAAACCGGGTTATTGACTGTCCAATATTCTCCTCGATCTCAAACTTTTTCAATAACTTTTCAAGAAATCGTGGTGAATTCCGACTCATATTTTCTGCATCCACAAATTGTAAATTTCTAGTGGAGTGAAGGTATTCTAATAAAGCAGCCTGAGCTTGTTTCATGCCTGCACTATCATCCACAATTTCACCATTTTCAGATTTAAGAATTCTTTTCCTACCATAGAATCTAGGGTTTTGAGCAATGTGACATGGCCCAATTGCCCAAAGAGTGGTCTTTGATGAGCCAAGGTTGTTCTCCATTAAATTTAAACAAACCCATTTGAGAACATATGGTAATTTATGTTTCAGCAAATGGGTCATCGCCAGTTTGATTAAATATGCAGAGTATTGATAAATAGAGGGCTAAAGGGAACAAAGTTCTGAGCTTTATCGATATACTTGTTATATGGAGAAGCTCCTTAGTTGAGTTGTTACCTTCAATTCAGACGGGGTTTAAGCTTTGGTACCCGAAGAAGAAGCTCTAGCGCTCCAACGGTTGATTTTCTTCGGTAATGGCTGCTTCAAAGAGTTGGGCCCGAGTTCTGTAACAGAGTTTATCGATGGGGTAATATGGTCACAAAAATTTTCTTGTATTGGTAGCCAAGAAGGACTCCTAGAATGGGGTAACAGAGTCCTTCTAGGGGAAATTTTTTAGTTATATTTTAGTGACTTTTTTTTTGGTTTTTTTTGTTAGTTTCTTTCAAAAAATATATAGTATTTATTTCAACTGAATTTTTTATAAAAAATAGTATTTTAAGTATAATTTGAATACATACAAAAAATAAGATATGTACAGTTTTTACAACTCTATTTTTTATATGTATCCAAATTACACCTAAAATACTATTTTCTGTAAAAATTCAAGTTGGAATAAATTCTATATATTTTTTGGGAGGTACTACAAAAAAAAACCAAAAAAATAGGTCACTAGAATGTCACTAGAAAAACAATAAGTCTAGGGTGACATTTTTCTAGTGACATTCTAGTGACCATTTTTTTTTTTTGGTTTTTTTTTTGTAGTACCTCCCAAAAAATATATAGGATTTATTTCAACTTGAATTTTTACAGAAAATAGTGTTTTAGTTGTAATTTAGATACATACAAGAAATAGGGTTGTGCAGATGCATCGTATATATATATGCTTTCAGATGTATCCAAATTACACTTAAAACACTATTTTTTATAAAATTTTCAGTTAGAATAAAATACTATACATTTTTTTGAAGATACTACCAAAAAAAAAAACCCAAAAAAAAAAGTCACTAGAATGTCACTAAAAAAATATCCCCTAGAAGGACTCTTCCAAAATATTACTAACTTGCTAAAAGATTATCATTTAAAATTTTTACAAGTGAATTAAAAAAATTATTTAATACTATTATTTAATAATTAAAAATTATTTGAAATTCCATTATTACTCATTTATACTGAATTTGAAAACTATTAATTCAAAAGAGAGAATTTCTTAAGACAATAAGAGAAAATATGAGTGATATATAAAAAATAAATAATTTATTCTCTTAGAAAGTTGTAAATAATAAATAAATTAAAACACATTTTTTCTTTTAAAACACAGCTTTTTAAATATTTTATATTTATATTTGAAAATTAAGATTTGTAGTAGACTTCAAATTTATATTGAAAAAACATATTCATTAATAACCTAAAACACGTTTTAACTACAGATTAGACAAAAAAAAAAACTCTTATTGATAATTAGTAAGAATAATCATCTCCTATTAAAATGGTCTTATTTTGAAGTAGGAAATGCATTTAGATTTAGTGTAATAATGTTAGTATATGGAGATATTCTTTTTATTTTCAAAAGAGTAAGCAGAGTTCAATTTATACATATAATAAAAGGTAATATAGAGGTGCGACGTTCTCAAAATTGGTCCACACAATCTATTTTGAATTATCAAAATAACACTAGAGACACGAACTTTCTTATTTGTAACTATTATATTGCCGTGCAAAATACAACAACACACATACTGTGAGTGTTCAATATAAATATTGTATCATGTATAGTACGATAGTATTTACACCCAAATTGTAAGACCCCAACTGTGACGCTCTCAAAATAGGTATACATCACCCATCTTGAGTCGCCAAATACATAGTACAAAATTCAAATACAACTTAATAATACAGCTGTCGTGTAAAATACGACAAAACGTAAACTGAGAGTTTAATAAGAATATTGTCATCTAGACAATATCCACACTCAAAAGAGTCCTCTTTACATTTATTTTTACACTATTTAATGTAATAGTGAGGACTACTAAAACTATCATCCGGACCGCCACTCCGCTCCCGACTAGTCCCTTTACCACGTTCTCATTTTCTCAAGAAGAAAACGGTGAAAAAAATGTGAGCTCAACTACCCCAGTAAGAAATATTATGACTAAGATAATACAGAATAAATTATCATTAGCCTTCAACAATGTTAAACTGATAAAATATAACAAACATCAAGTTTAACTGCAGGGGAACAAGCAATCCATTAAAAGAGTCAAGTAGAGAATAAAATTTACTATCTTTTATGATTTAAAAAGTTTTTCATCACTTTTATCGCTGAGACTCAGCTTAATAAATAATCCACATCATCTCTGCACTACGGCCAATGATATTCATTAGTATCACAACCATAAATTATCCATGCACTACGACCAAGGATATTCGTGTATTCATCAATGGTCATGATCATGCCAACAACTGTCCATCAATGCATTACGGGCCAATGATGACTTTTTTCACATCATTTATAATATTACGGTCATGATTACACCGAATAATCCCTGGTCATAATCATACCAAGTCCATTTATGCACTTCAGAATACGATGACTTTCAACATAATATAAACATGAGGATGATGACAATGATATAAGAATTCAATAAAACAAGTTCAAGAATTAATTTATCCAGGAACTAATAATGTCCAAATTGTCCACATGATACTTCTTTGTAGAGTAAAACTCAAGAATGCTCAGAAGAATATTTTTCTGAAAAAATACTGGATGAAGCACAAATATCAAGGATATTCCACTAATTTCATGGAGTATAGAAGTCAAAACTTTAACCAACTGAGTATAATAAAGAATGAGATAACAAAAGAAATCACCAGGCATGCGATAGACCGCACAGACAGGTTATTCCAACAGAATAATAAATAATGGAACTAGGTCATGCGTAAACGCACAGACATGATGTTCCAACAGAATAATAAATAACGGAACCAAGTCATGCGTAATGCGCCGACAGGATGTTCCAACAGAATAATAAAAATGGAATAACAGAAAAATTTCACCATGTATGTGATACTTGGCATAGACAGGTTATTCCAACATAATGATAAAGAATGGAATAACAGAAGAATTTCACTAAGTATAGTAGCTCACAGACATGTCTGAGTTATTCCAATAGAATAATAAATAATGGAATAACGAGTTCTCTCTTCATGAATAAGAAAGAAATTATACCTCTTACCTTAGTAGGAAATTGGATACCGCAATATTGTAGTAACAGAAGATTCTTCTTCTTTCTCTCTTATTCTCTCTATTCTTTCTCGCTCTAAAGCTTTAGTGAATTCATGAAAAATAATGAAGGAATGAGCTTCTATTTATAAGCTTGGTAGAGTAAGGGTAAAATAGTCTTTTTGCCATAATTTATGACATCATCGTTTACATCATCAATCATATGACATCATTGCTTACATCATCCATCAAATGTCATCATTGCTTATATCATCCTTCCGATGACATCATTGCTTATCTCATCGTTCCGATGACATCATCGCTTACATCATCTGAATTCAAATTCAAATTGTTCTCTTTCCACCTCATTTTACTTTTATACCATGAATTTACTATAATAATGTTACCATTCAAATTATATAAAAAACATACTATCATATAATCACATCATACTACTATAATATAATATTATAATAATATATTTAAATGAATTATTGATTTGATAATTTGAAATCTTCAGTAATGACAATTATTGAATCAAAAATATCAACGTAGCAATTATTGAATCAATAAAATATTAAACGAAGAATTCTTTGTAACAATTATTGAGTAGTGTAAGACCCCAAATTATTAATAAATGAAATTTATTTTCCTCTATTTATTATTTTGAAATAGTAAGGGTTGATTTGATTAATGTGGATAGTTATGGGTAAAATACGCAAATATTTCGAATAAGCAAGTGGTTATAAAATATTCATTATTATCGGGGAATATTCGTTTGGTGGTGGTGGAATATTCAATCTTTGTCAGTGGAATATTCGCATGCGACGTTGTTGCGATCTTTTGTGGGCCCCATAACTGGAAAGCGATTGGATGAAGAAAGCGACAAATATAAGTTGTTTAAAAATAATACTGCGTAGTTATTATCAAGTATCTTCGTTGGAATACCCAAAGTGGTTAAAACACACTAATACGCATTGTTGAACAAAGAAGACACCAGTATTGCACTAATTATTGATTCTTACGTGAAGAAGGCACTACTCAATAATTATTACACATAATTATTGCTCAATATTTTATTTTATTGATTCAATAATTCACGTATTGATATTTTATATTACCGTTGTTTCAATAAATTGTCATTACACGATTTTCCATTATCTAGAGCAATAATTCATATTATCCTAATAATATTATTGGATAACATTATTGACAATGTCTAGAAAGTTACATCTAAGGAGAGGTTTGGTCACCTAATCATAGCCAGATAGGAGAGATCCTTATTGAAAGCCCTCTTCACTGGAACGACACGGTTGCCAAGATCGTGATTCTGTAATATTATTTGTGAATAATTAATTATTGATTTATATGATGAGGAAAATATTAATTTTATGTGGATATAGATGGAGAAAATTTTTAATGTGACAATTGTTGAAAATTAATATTTTATCTTTTTCGATAAAATAATTCATTTAAATATATTATTTTAATAATATATTAACGGTGATATTTTTATAATGAATGTGGGATATATGAGTATATGAGGATGAATAGTATTTTGGTGGCATTAAATATTTAACACATATTTTGTGTGTTGGTGGACACAATTATTATTAGAAATTTGATTATAGCCAGAAAATCGCTTGGCTTATGGATTTCGTTAATTTCATTTTGAATTTGGAAAACTTCCTTCGCAAAGTTGTAGATAATGGAATTTCCTATAAAAGTTGCGAGATTCAATTTTCCGATAAAAATGCTATTTATTATGAATTATCAAGTTCAAGTCTCAAAATAATTGATTTTTGGAAGTTTAAAATATTTAAAATAGGAAAACGTTTTTGGAATGTTTAGGTGGCCTCATTTAACATGTGTAGGAGCTGAATTCAGTTGGCAAGTGTGCGTATGAGGTTTTGGAAAATATATATTAATATTATATTAAATTTTCTACTTTGGTGTTCTAAGCATTTTCCTATAAATAGGTGCTTAGGTTAGAATTGAAAATCACACCGTAAATCAAAGTTTTCTCTATATTATTATCGAGTGTATTCTTGTGAGTATTTTGAGTATACTTTGAGTATTGTTATACGGTGCAAGTTCAAGTCATAGCTTATATCCTGTTTCAACTAAGATCTTGTCTTTCGAGGTAAGGGATGTTATTTTATTCAAAATAATATTTTTCTTCAATATCATTATCTTAAATATTGGTTGGAAATTTTATCAAATTTGGAACTTTTTCATGACGGGTTACTATTCATGAGTTACTATTCACGAGTTACTATTCATGAGTTACTATTCACGAGTTACTATTCACGAGTACTAATCACGAAGCATGATGATGTTTTTGTGAAATTTCTATCTTTTGGTGTCGAGTTACTATTCACGTGATACGACATTATTCATTCACGATATCTGATCTTATTCACGAATCTGGACTATTCATCAAAAATGAAAATTTTCTTTTTGTCCAAAATATCTATTATGGATACTAGCTTTGATTATATCCATGTTTTGATCATTCTCGAATTTTTACTCCACTCGATTACTTATGAAGTATTTTTGAACTTGGATTGTTTAAAATACTGAATCCTTAATAATTGTTCTTTTGTTTCACTGGATTCGTTTCCTTTAAAATATTTTTCATCATCCTCACCCTAAATGATGATATTCTTCGAATATCTTTGGCCCAGTGCAAAGATGAATGATTTCTTGATGAATATCTTTGGCTCGTAGTCAGTGCAAAGATGAACAGTGTTGAGATGAACATGACCAATCGATTAATATCTTTGGCCGTGAGTGCAAAGATGAACAGTGTTTAGATGAACATGACTTAATCGATGAATATCTTTGGCACATAGTGCAAAGATGAATATTTGATTCCGATATATATTGATTGATGTTACGGGGATAAAATATCGACGATGAACTTTTAAATTCATATATAGAAGATAGTAGTTTGCATTCTCTATTTAACTCTTCTAATGAATTATTATTTCCTTGCGAAGATTGATTTAAAAGCTGTTTGTCTATTGTATTCTATTAGATTTTTCCCAAATGAAGACTAACGATAATTTGTTATATATTATCTTAGTCATAATATTCTTTTTACCGGGCTAGTTGAGCTCACCCTTTTCCTTGTTGTTCCATTTTTCTTCTCGGGAGGCGAGAATGTAGCGAAATACTAGCTGGGGTATGGAATGAAGGTTCTAGAGAGAGTTGTTTAGTATTCCTCACCATTTTTGTAAAATAATGTATCAATAATTATGATGGGGATTTATTTATGCATGTGGATATTGTACAGATGACAATATCTCGTATTTAAACTCACGATTTATATGTTGTAATAATAAATTTGTAGTTATTTACGTATCATGTATTTGGCGACTCGTAATGGGTTGGATGGAATGGACCTATTTTGGGGGCGTCACAAGTAGTGCCTTCTTACGTAAGAATCAATAATTCAAAAATACCGTAATAATACCGTGATAATCTTGTCTAACAACGCGTATTCATCGTATTTTAACCACTGTGTATTTCAACGATTGTTAATCGTAACTCTTCCGCCGTTATTTTCATAAAAATACTTTTGTCATTTTCTAACTCCGACAATAATTCCGTTGTGGGGTCCACCAATGATTGTGTCGTCGTACGAATATTCTCCGACAAAAAGAATATTCCCCGACCAAACGAATATTTTATAACAACTTGCGTACTTTGCAAAATTTATAAATATTACCAACAACTATAACATTATATCAAATTCATTCCATAATATTTAAAAATAATATTTATAGTAAAATCATCTTTATTTAAAAAGTTGGGGTCTTACAACCTCCTCTTCTTATGAAATTTCGCCCTCAAAATTAGGGTACGTACCTGGTATGTCGAAAAGGTAAGGATATCTTGATTTTATTTCAGATTCTAACTCCCAGGTCATTTTCTCAACATCGTGGTTTCTCCACAAAACTTTGACTTGAGGTATAATCTTGGAGCGTAGAATATGTTCATTCTTATCCAAGATTTGAACAGGAACCTCTTTATACGTCAAATCTTCCGCTATTTCGTCCAGTTCTAACTCAATAATGTGGTTTGGGTCTTCTACATATTTACGTAACATGGATATGTGAAAAACGTTATGAACACGAGACATACTTGGCGGTAAAGCGAATCTATACGCCACAATTCCTACTCGATCGGGGATTAAAAATGGGCCAATGAATCGAGGATTGAGCTTTCCTCACTTTCCAAATCTCGTAACTCCTTTCCATGGAGCAACACGTAACAACACATGATCTCCAATATCAAATTCCATGTCCTTTTGATGAAGATCAGCATAACTCTTTTGTCGATCTTGTGAGGTTTTTATATGTTGCCGGATCGTTTGAATCTTTTTCGTAGTCATACGTACCAACTCTGGTCCCAACAACGTTGCTTCACCCACTTCATCCCAGCATACTATAGAACGACACTTTCTTCCATACAACGCTTCGAATGGAGCCATGCCAATACTTGTTTGATAACTGTTGTTGTATGAAAACTCCACCAACGGTAAGAACTTGTCCCAACTTCCCTTGAAGTCAAGGACACAATCTTAATAAATCTTCAAGAGTTTGAATAGTCCTCTCGATTGTCCGTCCGATGCGAGGATGATATACCAATTAAATCGTAAGTCCGCGCCCATAGCTTTTGCAAACTAACCCAAAATCGTGGAATCAATCTTGAGTCTCGATCGTAAACTATGGATACCGGCATACCATGCGATCTTACAATCTCGTTTATGTACATACTGAAAGCAAGACGTTCAAGTGTATAAGTTTCTCGTATTTTCGTAAGAAGAAATGAGCGGACTTAGGTCAATCTATTAACAATGACCCAAATTGCATCTATGCCTTGAGAAACCTAGGGAAGACCAATGAACGAAATCCATGGTAATGTGCTCCCACTTCCATTCTCGGAATTTCAAGTGGTTCAGAATGGACCTTTTGGTACTTGATGCTCGCCACCGACTCGCTGACAAGTTAGACACCTTGAGATAAACAACGTTATCTCTCTCTTCATATTGCCCCACCAAAATTTATGATTTAAGATCACGATTGTGATTCCCCAAAATAGGTATACAACACCCATTCCGAGTCACCAAATACATGATATAGAAAGCAAACTACAACTTCATAATCTACAATTGTCGTAAAAATACGACAACACAAACTGTGTGTTTAAATACAAATATTGTCTTCTAGACAATATCCACACTCAAATAAGTCCTCATTACAATTATTCATACACTATTTTACAGAAATAGTGAGGACTGCTTAAACATCTTTCTAGAACCATCACTCCATACCCCGATTAGATCCTGCTATGTTCTCACCTCCTGAAAAAAAAATGGAATAAAAAGGAAAAGGGTGAGCTCAACTTGCCCAGTAAAGAATATTATGACTAAGATAATATACAACAAATTATCATTAGTCTTCAACAGGGAAAAATCTGATAAAATATAATAGACAACAAGTTTTAGATCAACAAATGCAGCGAAAATAGCAATCCATTAGAAGAGTCACGTAGAGAATGAGTTCTACTATCTTCTAAGATTTAAAAGTCCATTATCAATATTTTATCCCTGTAACAACAATCAATATACATCTTTGCACTACAGGCCAAATATATTCATTTGTATCACCGGGTTGGTCGGTTCATCTCAACACTGCTCATCTTTGCACTACGGGCCAAAGATATTCATCAGTTAATCATTCATCTTTGCACTACAGGCCAAAGATATTCAGTAATATCATCATTTAAGACTGAAGATGATGAAAAATATTTTAAAGAAAACGAATCCAGTGAGACAGAAGAACAAATATCAGGGATTCATATTACAATTTATCCAAGATCAATAATACTTCATAATAACCAATTGTGAAGCAGAATTCAAAAATAACGATCAAAACATGGATACAATCAAAGATAGTAGCCAAAATAAGCATCTTGGACAAAAAGGAAAATTTTCATTTTTTAAATTGAATAGTCTTAAGTATTCGTGAATAAGGTCGTTATACATGAATAAGTAATCGTATACGTGAATAAGTAACCCAGACACAAAAAGTTCCAAATTTGATTAAAAGTTCAAACCAATATTTTGGCATAATGATATTGAAGAAATTAATATCATTTCGAAAGAAAATAACATCCTTACCTCAAAATAACTAGATTTCCGATCGAATATCGTATAGAAAAGTCAAGAAAACTTATACCGAAAGCGAAGAACTCTCAAAGTATCAAAATACTCACAAAAATACGCTCGATAATCTAGAGAGAAAGAAAACTTGTTTCTGGTGTGATTTTCAATTCTAACCTAAGCGTTTATAGGAAAATGATAGAACGCCATAGGAGACAAAAATAATAAAATAATAATTTATTTTATTTTTTCTCTTACGCAACCTAAGTTGCAACCAAAGACCAGCCACCTTTGAACCAAAAATCAGCAGCCCACATGTTTTCAAACAAAAGTGGGTCCCTCCCATAATTTTAATAAAAATCATTTTATTTTTCAAAACTTCAGTAATTCATAGAAAATATCCCGTTTATCAGAAAAATATGAATTTTATATCCATTCTACACGAAATCGAATTCTCTACAATTTTGTAGTTTTGAGTTTTTCCAAATTCCAAACAAAAAATATCCGAAATTCATAAACGGATGATTTTTAATACCTCCATTCCGATAAAATACTGATAAAACACCTCAACATTAATTCCTTCATTAATAACCACATAAATAAATCCATCATTTATATCCATATCAAATAAATATTTTCTTATCATATAAATCAATAATTAATTATTCACAAATAATATTACAGAATCACAATTATGACAACCCAGCAGCCTCCTGGGAAAGAGGTGGCTTTCCAATAAGGATTTCTCATCTTGGCGCCGCAATTAGGTGACCAAACCTCTCCTTGACAGAACTTTTTAGACATTGCCAATAATGCTATCTAATAATATTATTCAAATAATATGAATTATTGATCTGATAATGGAAAATACTGTGAAATGACAATTATTGAAACAACAATAATATAAACTATCAACGCAACAATTATTGAAACAATAAAATATTGAACAGTAATTACTGTAACAATTATTGAGTAGTGTCTTCTTACGCATTTAATCAATAATTCAACAATATCAGGTAATACCGCGCTGCTTTCTTGAATGACGCGCATATTACGTAGTTTAACCATCGTAATCCAATCAATGTTATTAATTGGTAATAATTACGCCGTTATTTATAAAAAAAACTCATACTTTGTCGCTTTCTTTCATCCAACCGCTTTTTTCAGTTATGGGGCCCATTAAATGGTCATAGTTGTCGTTGTCATTTAATATTCCCCGACAACAAGAATATTCCACGACCTAACGAATATTCCCCGACAGAATTGAATATTTTATAACCACTTGTTTATTTTATAAAATTTGCACATTTCACCCATAACCAAAGCATTATATCAAATTAACACCTTATTAATTTAGAATAATGAATAGAAAAAAAATCAATTTTATTTATAATAAGTTGAGGTCTTACAACCTCCTCTCCTTATAAAATTTCGTCCTCGAAATTGACGTACATACCTGATATTTCGAACAGGTGAGGGTACCTAGCTTTCATTTCCTATTCCAACTCGCATGTCATTTCCTCAATTGCATGGTTTCTCCATAAAACCTTGACTTATGGTATAACCTTCGTGCGTAGGACATGCTCTTTCCTATCCAAAATCTTATTAGGTACCTCCTCGTACATTAAATCTTCAGCTATCTCGTTCGGTTCTAACTCAATAATATGGTTTCGGTCTTTTACATATTTATGAAGCATAGATATGTGAAAAAAATTATGAACACGAGACATGCTTGGAGGTAATGCGAGTCTATAGGCCACATTTCCTATTCGGTCAAGAATCTCAAATGGACCAACAAATCTTGGATTGAGTTTTCTTCTCTTTCAAAATCTTGTAACTTCCTTCCATGGAGCAACACGTAACAATACATGATCCCCAATATTAAATTCCACGTCCTTTCGATGAAGATCCGCATAACTCTTTTGTCGATCCTGTGAGGTTTGAATACGTTGTCGAATCATTTGGATCTTTTCTATAGTCATGCACACTAATTTTGGTCCCAACAACGTTGCGTCTCCCACCTCGTCCCAGCATACTAGAGAACGACACTTTCGTCCATACAACGCCTTTGAATGGAGCCATTTATACTTGCTTGATAACCTGTTGTTGTAGGAGAATTCTACCAAGATGGTAAGTACTTATTGCAACTTCCTTTGAAATCTAGGACACATAGTCTTAATAGATCTTCAAGAGTTTGAATAGTCCTTTCGATTGTCCGTCTGCTTTGAGGATAGTATGCTTAACTAAATCGTAAATCCGTGCCCCATAGCTTTCTGCAGCTAACTCAAAATCTTGAAGTGAATCTTGGGTCACGATCCAAAACTATGGATACCGGCATGCCATGCAATCTCATAACCTCATTCAAGTACATACGAGCAAGACGTTGAAGGGAATAAGTATCACGTATAAGCAAGAAATGAGCAAACTTGGTTAATCTATCAACAATAACCCAAATCGCATCTATGCCTTGAGAAACTTTGGGAAGACCCGTAACGAAATCCATGGTAATGTGTTCCCACTTCCATTTTGGAATCTCAAGTGGTTGCAATGGACCTTTTGGTACTTGATGCTTCGCCTTTACACGTTGACAAGTTAAACACCTCGAGATAAACTCCGCGATCTCTATCTTCATATTGTTCCACCAAAATGTATGTCGAATATCATGATAAATTTTGGTACTCCCAGGATGGATTGCAAACGGGGTGTTGTGTGCCTCCATCATGATTCTATGCTTCAAGTCAGAATCGTTAGAAATGCAAAGTCTAGAGTTGACTCGAAGTATTCCTTCTTCATCGATTCTTGCTTCTGGAATAACCCCTTTTTGCACTTTCTTCTTCATACGCATCAGCCCCAGGTCCGTAGCTTGAGTAGCTTTAACTTTATCGATTAAAGTCGGTTCTACTCGTATATTTGCCATCATCACGTGGGTCCCTCGAGTCTTTAATTCTACCTCCATCATTTGCAAGTCATACAAAATGGGCCTTTGCGTTGACAATATCGCACTCGTACTCGTATATGATTTTCTACTCAATGCACCATCTACTACGTTCGCTTTTCCAGGATGATATTGAATAGTGTGATCGTAATCTTTCAACAGCTCAAGCCAACGTCGTTGCCGCATGTTGAGTTCTTTTTGGGTGAAGAAATATTTGAGGCTTTTATGGTCCGTATAAATCTCCACTTTCTCCCCATACAAGTAGTGTCTCCAAATTTTTAACGCGAATACGACTGCTGCCAAGTCTAGATCATGAGTAGGATAATTCCTCTCATATTCTTTGAGTTGTCACGAGGCATAGGCTATGACTTTCCCATGTTGTATGAGAACACATCCTAACCCTTTGCCTGAAGCATCGCTGTAGATAAGAAATCCATCCGAACCAGATGGTATTGCCAAAACAGGTGCCGAAATGAGTCTCCTCTTGAGCTCTTGGAAACTCTTCTCGCATTCCTCGTTCCATACGAATTTTGTATCTTTCTGAGTCAGCTGAGTTAACGGAGTAGTGATTCGAGAAAATCCTTCCACGAATCTCCGATAATAACCAGCTAAGCCCAGAAAGCTGCGTACTTCGGTCACCAACTTCGGTTGTTCCCAACTTTGTATTGCTTCAATCTTCGCCGGGTCAACAGATACTCCATGTTTTGAAATCACGTGCCCAAGGAATGCTACTTCCTCAAGCCAGAACTCGCATTTCTTCAGCTTGGCATAAAGCTTGTTTTCACGAAGCCTTTCAAGTATCAGCTTCAAATGGTGCTCATGATCTTCATGGCTTTTGGAATAGATGAGGATGTCATTAATAAAGACAACAACGAACTGATCCAAATATTCCTTGAATACTCGGTTCATCATATCCATGAAAACAGCAGGAGCATTAGTCAATCCAAAAGATATGACTAAGAATTCATAATGCCCGTCTCGAGTTCTCAAGGCGCCTTTGGAATATCCTCGCTTTTAATCTTTAGTGATGATACTCGTAATCGAAGGTCGATCTTTGAAAAGAATTGTGCTCCTTGTAATTGGTCAAACAGGTCATCAATGCGAGGTAGCGGATACCTATTCTTGATGGTGACATGGTTTGATTCTCGATAGTCAATACAAAGTCGCATACTCCCGTCTTTCTTCTTTACGAATAAAACAGGAGCACCCCAAGGAGATGTACTTGGACTAAATGAAACCGCCGATGTCTAATAATTCCTCAGTAGTTAGACTTTTAACTCCTGAAGTTCAATAGGAGCCATTCGATATGGGGTTTTAGAAATGGGTTTTATACCCGGTTCAAGGTAAATAAAGAAATCAACATCACGTTCTGGGGGTAGACCGGGAAGTTCTTCAGGAAATACATCAAGAAATTCTCTAACAACAGAAATATTATCCAAATCTGACTTATCTTTATTCAAATCCATAATATGGGCTAAGAAAGCTTGACATCCGTTTTTCAATAAACGAATAGCTTTGTGGCTTAATATGACAGTAACTGATTTTAGTGGTTTAGTTACTTGAATTCGTATAACATGTTAGTTAGGAATATGAAAACTAACAACCTTACGAAAACAATCAATTTTGGCATGATGAGTGGTTAACCAATCAATTCCTAAAATCACATCAAAAACAAGTATCTTTAAAGAGATAAGATCAACAGGTAATGTGATAGTGCCAACTTGGATCAAGCAAGATTTATAAACTGTAGATGTAACGAAGGTTTCACCCAACAGAGTTTCAACAGATAAGTTAAAATCCAATTTCTCCGGAGTCAAGTTTAAACGTTGAGCACAAGTAGGAGAGATAAAATAATGGGTAGAACCGATATCTAGTAAGGTATAAACTTCGCAAGAATTCAAGATTAGCTTACCCGTGATTACCTTGTTTGGGTTCCTTACGTTTTGGCCAGTCATGACAAACGCTCTTCCAGGAACTGCTGATTTTGACTTATCCAGGACAGCTTTTGGAGTCACAATCCCCCCTAACTTGGTTTTGTTACAAAACAATCCTGAGCTATATGTCCTTCCTTTCCACAGTTATAACATACCTTGGATTTTTATGGGCAGTTTGGGCTGATATGTCCCTCTTTCCCGCATTTGTAACATTTAACTGGCGGTCGTTCTCCTCCCCTAAAATTTGTTGTTGGTCTTTGGTCTTTATCGATGATGTCTTCCGTCGTTGTTGAATTTCCTCATCGAAATTTCCACTTGACTCACCTCTCCTATTATCATGGCCACGATTACCACCCGAGTGGTTACCTCCTTTGTCCGTATTTTTCCCTCCTTGTTGGTTATCATAGTTCTGATGACTGCTGTCACCGGTATGACCCTGGTTGTGGTCCCTCGGTTAAGTATACTCATTATCTCGCTCTAATAATTGAGCCATGTTGACAACATCTGAATACAGAGAAAATTTATGAGAGATAAGGTATTGACGAATCTCAGGTTTTAGACCTCACAGAAACATCTGTGTCATACGTTTTTCATTCTCTACCAAATGAGTTGCAAACCTAGATAACTCCGCGAACTTCGTCTCGTACTGAGACACCGTCATGTTATTCTGTTCCAGTCTAATAAACTCTACCTCCTTCATATGATGAATACTTTCAGGAAAGTACTTGTCATTGAACAGTTTCTAAAATTTTCCCCAAGACATATTAAGTAAGCGGGTTGGTTGGAGTGCGTTTCACGATTCCCACCAATGAATCACCTCACCGCGGAACATAAAGGTGGAGAATGGAACCTTCTGTTCCTCCGTGCATCCCAAGACATCGAATATCTTGGTAATTTGCTTGACCCATATTTCCGCCTTTATCGGATCGGGCTTTCCCTAGAAATCTGGTGGTCCCAGCTCCTTGAACTGTTTGGCTGTGATAGACTGCGCGTTGCCATCATTTCCACCCGTATTTTATACACGAGTCTCCCTCGTCTGATTTTGCATGAACTGCAAAAAGCTCCTAAACATTCCATCATTCATCGTTTGCTCGGTAGCGTTGTTTACAGGAGGAATATTGTCTTCCTGTTGCACGCTCTCCCGGTTTTGTGACTAAAGGTTGTTCCACGCTCATACACTCCATTATTAACGTTCTCGTGACCATTCTTAAATCTTTATCATAAAACAAGGGTTAATTAAACAAATTAACATATCACATACTATCCCTATATTATGACCGACCAACAAATAAGCTTAGATATGACACACTAGCGAAGGATTTACTCATTTCTCCCCTCCTAGTTCTATTCCTCGATCTTCGCCAGAGACCATATCCCTAAGCTTGGATACCAACTGTGACGCCCCTAAAATAGGTATACAACACCCATTCTTAGTCGCCAAATACATGGTACAGAAAACAAACTACAACTTCAATAATACAATTGTCGTGCAAAATACGACAACACAAACTGTGAGTTTAAATACAAATATTGTCTTCTAGACAATATCAACACTCAAATAAGTCCTCATTACAATTATTCATACACTATTTTATAAAAATAGTGAGGACTGCTAAAACATCTTTCTAGAACCATCAATCCATACCCCGACTAGATCCTGCTATGTTCTCACCTCCTGAAAAAAAAATGGAACAAAAAGGAAAAGGGTGAGCTAAACTAGCCCAGTAAAGAATATTATGACTAAGATAATATACAACAAATTATCATTAGTCTTCAACGGGGAAAAATCTGATAAAATATAATTGACAACAAGTTTTAAATCAACAAATGCAGCGGAAATAACAATCCATTAGAAGAGTCATGTAGAGAATGAGTTCTACTATCTTCTAAGATTTAAAAGTCTATTATTAATATTTTATCCCTGTAACAACAATCAATATAAATCTTTAATCAAGTATTCATCTTTGCACTACAGGTCATAGATATTCATTTATATCACCGGTTGGTCATGTTCATCTCAACACCTGTTCATCTTTTCACTACGGGCCAAAGATATTTATCAGTTAATCATTCATCTTTTTGCACTACAGGCCAAAGATATTCAGTAATATCATCATTTAAGACTGAGAATGATGATAAATATTTTAAAGAAAACGAATCCAGTGAGACAGAAGAACAAATATCAGGGATTCGTATTATAATTTATCCAAGATCAATAATACTTCATAATAACCAATTGTGAAGCAGAATTCAAAAATAACGATCAAAACATGGATACAATCAAAGATAGTAGCCAAAATAGACATCTTGGACAAAAAGGAAAATTTTCATTTTTTTGATGAATAGTCTTGATTCGTGAATAATAATAGTCGTGATATCGTGAATAAAGGCCATATCGTGAATAGTAACCCCGACACAAAAAGTTCCAAATTTGATTAAAAAGTTCAAACCAATATTTTGGCATAATGATATCGAAGAAATTAATATCATTTCGAAAGAAAATAACATCCCTTACCTCAAAATAACTGTACTTCTGATCGAAATATCGGATAGAAAGCCGAAGGAAACTTGTACCGAACAGCAACTCTCAAAGTATCGAAATATTCACAAAAATATGCTCGATAATCTAGAGAGAAAGAAAACTTATTTCTGGTGTAATTTTCAATTCTAACCTAAGCGTCTATTTATAGGAAAATGCTAGAACGCCATAGGAGACTAAAATAATAAAATAATAATTTATTTCATTTTTTCTCTTACGCAACCTAAATTGCCAACAAAGACCAGCCACATTTGAACCAAAAATCAGCAGCCCACATGTTTTCAAACAAAAGTGGATCCCACCCATAATTTTAATAAAAATCATTTTATGTAAGACCCCAACTTATTATAAATAAAATTGAATTTTTCCTCTATTCATTATTCTAAATTAATAAGGTGTTAATTTGATATAATGCTTTGGTTATGGGTGAAATGTGCAAATTTTACAAAATAAGCAAATGGTTATAGAATATTCTTTTTGTCGGGGAATATTCGTACGACGGCGCAACTATTCGTGGTGCTCATAACAGAATAACTGTCGGATGAAGAAAATGACAAAGTATGAGTTTTTATAAATAACGGCGTAGTTATTACCGTTAACACTGTTGGGTTACTGGTGGTTAAAATATCGTAATATGCGTGGTTGCATGCATAGTACACGATTTGCAGCATGATTGTTGAATTATTGATTCGTAAGTAGCAAGGCACTACTCAATAATTGTTACGATGAGTTACTATTCAATATTTTATTTTATTGATTCAATAATTGCTTGCGTTGATATTTAATATTATTGTTGTTTCAATAATTGTCACCGCATTGATTTCTCATTATCGGATCAATAATTCATATTATTTGAATAATATTATTAGATAACACTATTGGCAATGTCTAGAAAGTTCATCAATGAGAGGTTTGGTCACCTAATTGCGGCGCCAAGAGGAGAAATTGTGGCGCCCCAAAATTAGGTATACATCACCCATCTTGGGTCGACACTTTACATGGTATGTAATTTAAATACAACTTATTAACATAACTGCTGTGGTACAATACGACATAAATCGTGAGTTTAAATACAAATATCGCCTACTAGATATTATACAAACTCAAACAAAAAGTCCTCATTACGATTATTATCACACTATTTTACGTAATAGTGAGGACTACTAATGCTATCTTCAGGACCATCACTGCTTCCCACTGTCCCAAATTTATATTATCATTTCAAGAGAACAAAGAAAGAAAGGGTGAGCTCAACTAGCCCAAGAAGAAATATTATGACTAAGATAATGCGTAATAAATTATCAATAGTCTTCAATAATGTTAAACCGATAAAATACAATAGACAACCGGCTTTAATCTGCAATGAAATATGAATCCATTAAAAGAGTCAAGTAGAAAATAAAGTCTACTATCTTTTAAGTTTTAAAAGGTTTTTCATCATCGCTTATAGTCGAGACTCACTTTTAATAAATATTTCACATCATCGAATCACCCCTCGCACTACTTACCAAGGATATTCTTTAGATCACGACCACAATTATTCATGCACTACGGGCCAAGAATATTTGTGTATTCATTAATGGTCATGATCATGCCAACAATCGTCCATCAATGCACTACTACCATCGAGGATTTTTATCACATCATTTGTAACATTACTAATCATGATTACACCAAATAGTCTCTCGGTCATATTCATACCAAGTCCATCTATGCACTACTGTGCCACGTATGACTTTCAAAAAAATATAAATATGAGGATGATGACAATGATATAAGAATTCAATAAAACAAGTTCAAGAATTATTTTATCCGTGAATTATTAACGTCCAAATTGTCAACATGATACCGTTTTTTGTAGAGTAAAATTCAAGAATGATCGTAAGAATATTTCCATGAAAAGATATCGGATGAAACGCAAATATCAAGGATATTCTACTAATTTCATGGAGTATAGAAGTCAAAGTTTTAACCAACCGGGTATAATAAAGAATGGAATAACAAAAGAAATCACCATGCATGCGATAGACCGCATGCATACGTGTTATTCCAATGTATAATAAATAACGGAACCGTGTCGGTGAAATTCACACCGCAAGATGTTCCAATGTAATAATAAAGATGGAACCGCATCCTGTAAAACAAATGATAGGATATTCCAATGTAATAATAAAGATTTTAACCAGTCCTGTAAAACACACGCATGTGATGATCCAATGTAATAATAAAGATTTTAACCAGTGTCCCAGTAAAATACACGCATGTGATGTTCCAATGTAATAATAATAAAGACAGTAACCAGTGTCCTGTAAAACACACGCATGTGATGTTCCAATGTAATAATAGAAGAATGTCACCAAGTATAGGGTAAACCACTTATACAAAAGTTATTCCAATGTAATAATAAGCAATGGAATAACAACAGTTCTCTTCATGAATAAGAAAGAATAACACCCCTTACATTTGGTAGGAGATTGAATATGCAGTGCAGCAGTAGTAACAAAATACTCTTCTTCTTTCTCTTATTCTCTCTATACTTTCTCTCTCTATAGCTTGAATGAATTCGTGAAAATAATGAAGCCCTAGCCTCTATTTATAGAAGATTTCTATCTTAGCACCGCCGTGTGTGAAAAGGCAAGTGGCTCGACGAATCGGTTTGGCCGTACTCGTAATGTGAAACGACAAGTGGTTCGATCACTCAGAATGTGAAACGACAAGTGGTTCGACGTCTGGTAAAGGTAATTACTATTAACGAAGGTAAATACTATCGATTTAAGGTAAATACTATTCACAAGGGTAATTACTATCGACGAAGGTAATTACTATATTGACGAAGGTAAATACTATTCACAAGGGTAATTACTATCGACGAAGGTAATTACTATCGATTTAAGGTAAATACTATTCACAAGGGTAATTACTATTGATGAAGGTAATTACTATTGACGAAGAGACTCTTAGATGATGACATATATAGCCCCCATAAAATAATCAAACTTACCACAAATCATTTTTTTTCATCAACACATATTTAATCTTTCAACAATTATTAATCATTTATAACTTGTCGCCTCAATTATTGATTTAATACTATAACATATTATACGATGATGATCTTGTGACAATAATTGAATCAATAATATAAGAGATATGATGCAAAGAATTATCAGAAGTAATAATCGAGCATAAATTGAGTGACTTCTCACGTAAGCATCAATAATCAATACCGCAAAGGCTACTACGCAACTACGCCAGACATCGTATTTTTTACCAACGGGTAGTTCAATGCTTTTAATTAAATACCTCCGCCGTTATTTTTATAAAATATTTTTGTCGCTTTCAATCCGACAATAATTTCATTGTGGGATCCACCAATGATTGAGCCATTGTATTTAATATTCCCTAACAAAAAGAATATTCCCACCAAACGTAATATTTTATAACAACTTGCATACTTTGCAAAATTTATAAATATTACCCACAACTATAACATTATATCAAATTTATTCCATAATATTCAAAATAATATTTATAGAAAAATTCATCTTTATTTATAAAAGTCGGGGTCTTACAACCTCCCTTCTTATGAAATTTCGCCCTCGAAATTAGGGTACGTACGACTGGTATGTCAAGAGGTAAGGATACCTTGATTTCATTTCGATTCTAACTCCCAAGTCATTTCCTCAACATCGTGGTTCCTCCACAAAACTTTGACTTGAGGTATAACCTTGGAGCGTAGAATATGTTCCTTCTTATCCAAAATTTGAACAGAACCTCTTCATACGTCAAATCTTCCGCTATTTCGTCCGGTTCTAACTCAATAATATGGTTCGGGTCTTTCACATATTTACGTAACATAGATATGTGAAAAACGTTATGAACACGAGACATATTTGGCGGAAAGCGAGTCTATAGGCCACGCTTCCTACTCGATCGAGGATTAAAATGGACCAGATGAATCGAGGGTTAAGTTTTCCTCTCTTTCCAAATCTTGTAACTTCTTTCCATGGAGCAACTCTTAACAACACATGATCTCCTATATCGAATTCCACGCCCTTTCGATGAAGATCAACATAACTCTTTTTTGTCGATTTTGTGAGGTTTTTATACGTTGTCGGATCGTTTGAATCTTTTCCGTAGTCATACGCATCAACTCCGGTCCCAACAACGTTGCTTCACCCACCTCATCCCAAAGATACCGAGAAACGACACTTTCTTCCATACAACGCTCAATGGAGCCATGCCAATACTTGCTTGATAACTGTTGTTGTAGGAAAACTCCACCAATGGTAAGAACTTGTCCCAACTCCCTTGAAATCAAGGACACGAGTCTTAATAGATCTTCAAGAGTTTGAATAGTCCTCTCCGATTGTCCGTCCATCTCGAGGATGATATGCCGAAAGCTAAATCGTAAGTCTGTGCCCATAGCTTTTTGCAAACTAACCCAAAATCGTGAAGTGAATCTTGGGTCTCGATCGAAACTATGGATACCGGATACCATGCGCCTTACAATCTGCTTTATGTACATACGAGCAAGACGTTCAAGTGTATAAGTTTCTCGTGTCGGTAAGAAATGAGCGGACTTGGTCAACCTATCAACAATGACCCAAATCGCATCAATGCCTTGAGAAACCTTAGGAAGACCATGAATTAAATCCATGGTAATGTGCTCCCACTTCCATTCCGAATTTCAAGTGGTTGCAATGGACCTTTTGGTACTTGATGCTCCGCTTTAACTCGTTGACAAGTTAGACACCTTGAGATAAACAAATATCTCTCTCTTTCATATTGCTCCACCAAAATGTATGACGAATATCACGATACATTTTGGTACTCCTGGATGGATTGTAAATGGTGTGTTGTGTGCCTCCATCATGATATTATACTTTAAATCGTGGTCGTTAGGAACACAAAGTCCGGAGTTGACTCAAGTATTCCTTCTTCATCGATTCTTGCTTCCTAAGATATAGCACCTTCTTGACTTTCTTCCTCATACGCATCGCCTCGTGTCTCAGTAGCTTGAGCAGCCTTTAACTTTATCAATTAAAGTCGGTTCTACTCAGTATACTCGCTATCATCACATGCGTCCCCTCGAGTCTTTAATTCTATCTCCATCCTTTGCAAGTCACACAAAATGGGCCTTTATTTGACAATATCGCACTCGTACTTGCATATGATTTTCTACTCAACGCGTCGCCTACCACGCTCGCTTTTCGTGATGGTATTGGATGGTATGATCATAATCTTTCAACAGCTCAAGCCAACGTCGTTGTCGCATGTTGAGTTCCTTTTGAGTGAAGAAATATTTGAGGCTTTTATGATCCGTGAAGATCTCCACTTTCTCCCATACAAGTAATGCCTCCAAATTTTAAGTGCAAAGATAACAAATGCCAACTCTAGATCATGAGTAGGATAATTCCTCTCATATTCTTTGAGTTGTCGCGAGGCATAAAGCTATTACTTTTCCATGTTGCATGAGAACACATCCCAACCCTTTGCCTCAAGCATCATCAGAGATGACAAATCCCTCCGAGCCGATGGTATTGTCGAACAAAAATTTGAAATAAGTCTCCTCTTGAGTTCTTGAAAACTCTTCTCACATTCTTCGCCCAACCGAACTTTGTATCTTTCCGAGTCACCGAAATCAATGGAATAGCGATTCGAGAAAATCCTTCCACGAATCTCCGATAATAACCAAATTAAACCGAGAAAGCTACGTACTTCATTAATCGATTTAGGTTGTTCCCACTTTGAATAGCTTCAATCTTTCTTTGGGTCAACAGATATTCCATGACTTGATACCACGTGCCCAAGGAATGCTACTTCTTCAAGCCGTAACTCGCATTTCTTCAACTTGGCATAAAAAGCTTATATTCACGAAGCTTTTGGAGTGTCGACCTCAAGTGTTGCTCATGATCTTCACGGCTTTTGGAATAAATAAGGATGTCATCAATAAAGACGACCACAAAGTGATCTAAATATTCCTTGAATACTCGGTTCATCATATCCATGAAGGCGGCGAGAGCATTAGTCAATCCAAAGGACATGACTAGAATTCATAATGCCCGCATCGAGTTCCGAATCTTTGGAATGTCACGTTCTAATCTTCAATTGGTGATATCCTAACGAAGATCAATCTTTGAAAAGAATTTGGCTCCTTGAATCCGGGTCAAACAGTCATCAATACGTGGCAATGGATACCTATTTTTGATGGTGACGTGATTCAACTCCCGATAATCAATACAAAGTCGCATACTCCCATTCTTCTTCTTCACGAATAATGTGAGCACCCCAAGGAGAAGTACTAGGGCGAATAAAGCCAATATCTAACAATTCCTGCAGAGCTTGGCCTTTAACTCCCAAGTTCAATAGGAGCCATTCGATATGGGGCTTTGGAAATAGGTTTTGTACCGTTCAAGGTCGATACAAAATTCAATTTCACGCCTGGGTAGGCCGGAAGTTCTTCTGGGAATACGTCAGAAATTTATTAACAATAGAAATATCGCTTAAAACCCACGTATTTTTATTTAAATCAGTGACATGAGCTAAGAAAGCTTGACATCCGCTTTTCAATAAACGAATAGCTTTATGGCTTGAGATGACCGTGATTGATTTTAATGGTTTGGTCGTTTGAATTAGCATAATAGGTTGATTAGGAATATGAAAGCTAACAACCTTACGAAAACAATCAATTTTTGCATGATAAGTAGTTAACCAATCAATCCTCAGAATCACGCCAAATGCAAGTATTTTTAATGAAATAAGATCGACGTGTAATGTGAGGGTACCGATTTGAACCAAACAAGACTTATAAACGATGGATGTAATGAAGGTTTCTCCCAACGGAGTTTCCACAGATAAGTCAAAGTCTAATTTCTCCTGAGTCAAATTTAATCGATGAGCGCAAGTAGGAGAAATAAAAGAATGGGTAGAACCCCAGATCAAATAAAGTATAGACTTCATTAGAGTTTATGATAAGCTTACCCGTGATGACCTCATTCGGATTCCTTGCTCTTTGGGAGGTCACAACAAATGCTCTCCTCTAGACTACTGGGTTTTGAATTTTCTAGGATGGCCTTTGGTGCCTCCATCCTAGCTGAATTTGTCTTCTAGAAACGCACAAAATCGAGCTAAGTGACCTTCTCTTCCACAATTATAACATGCTTTGACTAAGCATGACGCAGCTTTGATCGATGTGTCCCTCTCCTCCGCATTTGAAGCATATGATAGGTGGTCTTTCTCCTTCCTTAACAATGGGTCTTTGGTCGACGCCTTTCCATCATTGTTGAATCTCCTTTTCTTGAAATGTCCATTCTTATTGTTTTGGCCTCGATTACCACCGGTGGTTACCATATCCGCCCGTTGATTCCTCCACGCTTGTTGTCACCGCCTCGATGACTATTCTCGCCGGGTATTATAATTTTGTCTTACCGCTTCTTTTTAGTCATATTGACTCATTATCGCGCTCCACTAATCGAGCCCTATTTACAACATCCGAATACAAACACAATTTATGAGAAATAAGATGTCGACGTATCTCCCGCTTCAAACCTCTTAAAACATTCGCCATTCTCTTCATTATCCACCAAGTGGGACGAAACCGTGATAACTCCGCAAATTTTGCCTCGTATTGCGACACGGGCCATATTGTTTTGTTCCAACTTGATAAACTCCACCTCCTTCATGTGGCGAATACTTTCGTGAAAGTATTTGTCGTTGAATGACTCTGGAACTTCTCCCAAGATATCTTCAAGACAAATTGGTTGAGTACGTTTACCGATTCCCACCAAGAATCCGCCTCCGCAAGAACATAAAGGCGGCAAGGGAACCTTTGCTCTCTCTGAGCATCCCAAGACATCAAATATCTTGGTAATCTGCTTTATCCATGCTTCCGCCGTAAGTGGTTTTGGCTCTCCCTTAAACTCCGGTGGTCCCAGCTCCTTAAATTGTTTAGCGGACCGGCCATTCGAGAGTTTTCCGTGTTTCCACCTACGTTTTGGATGAGAGTCGCTCTCTTCATTGTTAGATAAATCGCATAAAGCCTCCGAACATTTGATCATTCGTCATTTGGTCAAGTGTTGTTGTTTGTATGAGGATTGTCGCCTTCCGATGCACATTATCCTCGATTATTGATATGTGGTGAATCAACAATCGCTCAAGCGCCCATTGCTATTCTCAACATTCTCGGATGTCATTTTCGAGATCATCGCCACAAAACAAAAGGTTAATTGACATGTAACAAATTATCCCTATCTTCCCGACCAACCAATAAAATATCACATAAACTTAGGTAGGTCATACTAGCGAAGGTATTCCCCGCCTCTCCCTCCTAGTACTATTCTCACATCTTAGCCAGTGGATCATATCCTAAGCTTTGATACCAACCGTGACGCCCCAAAATTAGGTATATATCACCCATCTTGGGTCGACACTTACATGGTATGTAATTTAAATACAACTTATTAACATAACTGCTGTGGTACAATACGATATAAACTCGTGAGTTTAAATACAAATATCGCTCTACTAGATATTATACAAACTCAAACAAAAAGTCCTCATTACAGCTATTATCACACTATTTTACGTAATAGTGAGGACTACTAATGCTATCTTCAGGATCATCACTGCTTCCCTGACTCGTCCCCAAATTATATTATCATTTCAAGAGAACAAAGGAAAGAAAGGGTGAGCTCAACTAGCCCAAGAAGAAATATTATGACTAAGATAATGCGTAATAAATTATCAATAGTCTTCAATAATGTTAAACCGATAAAATACAATAGACAACCAGCTTTAATCAAGCAGCTGAATATGCAATCCATTAAAAGAGTCAAGTAGAAAATAAAGTCTACTATCTTTTAAGTTTTAAAAGGTTTTTCATCATCGCTTATAAATGAGACTTAGCTTTAATAAATATTTCACATCATCGAATCACCCCGCACTACTACTGCCAAGGATATTCTTTAGTATCACGACCACAATTATTCATGCACTACGGGCCAAGAATATTTGTGTATTCATTAATGGTCATGATCATGCCAACAATCGCCCATCAATGCACTACTACCAATCGAGGATTTTTATCACATCATTTGTAACATTACTATTAAATGATTACAATCAATAGTCTCTCGTCATAATCATACCAAGTCCATCTATGCACTCTGAAGCCACGTATGACTTTCAAAAAAATATAAACATGAGGATGATGACAATGATATAAGAATTCAATAAAACAAGTTCAAGAATTATTTTATCCAGAATTATTAACGTCCAAATTGTCAACATGATCTTTGTTTTGTAGAGTAAAATTCAAGAATGATCGTAAGAATATTTCCATGAAAAGATATCGGATGAAACGCAAATATCAAGGATATTCTACTAATTTCATGGAGTATAGAAGTCAAAGTTTTAACCAACTGGGTATAATAAAGAATGGAATAACAAAAGAAATCACCATGCATGCGATAGATCCATGCAGAATGTGTTATTCCAATGTAATAATAAATAACGGAACCAGTGTCGTGAAATTCACACAAGCGGTGATGTTCCAACATAATAATAAAGATGGAACCGCATCCTGTGTAAACACACGATAGGAAATTCCAATGTAATAATAAAGACGGAACCAGTCCTCCTGTAAAACACATGCATGTGATGATCCAATGTATAATAAAGATTTTAACCAGTCCTGTAAAAAACACATGATGTGATGTTCCAATGTAAATAATAATAAAGACGAGAACCAGTCCGGTGTAAAACACACGCATGCAGGATGTTCCAACGTAATAATAGAAGAATGTCACCAAGTATAGGGTAAACCACTTATACAAAGTTATTCCAATGTAATAATAAACAATGGAATAACAACAGTTCTCTTCATGAATAAGAAAGAATAACACCCCTTACATTTGGTAGGAGATTGAATACTTTAAAGAAGGTGTAGTAACAAAATACTCTTCTTCTTTCTCTCTTATTCTCTATACTTTCTCTCTCTATAGCTTGAATGAATTCGTGAAAAATAATGAAGCCCTAGGCCTCTATTTATAGAAGATTTCTAGCTTAAAGACCGCCGTGTGTGAAAAGACAAGTGGCTTCGACGAATTTTGGCCTTTGTAATGTGAAACGACAAGTGGTTCGACGCTTTTGAATGTGAAACGACAAGTGGTTCGACGTCTGGTAAAGGTAATTACTATTAACGAAGGTAAATACTATCGACGAAGGTAAATACTATTCACAAGGGTAATTACTATCGATTTAAGGTAATTACTATCGATCGTAAGGTAAATACTATTCACAAGGGTAATTACTATCGACGGAAGGTAATTACTATCGACGAAGGTAAATACTATTCACAAGGGTAATTACTATCGACGAAGGTAATTACTATCGACGAAGAGACTCTTAGATGATGACATACGATCCCCCATAAAAATAATCAAACTTACCACAAATCATTTTTTTTCATCAACACATATTTAATCTTTCAACAATTATTAATCATTTATAACTTTTCGTCTCAATTATTGATTTAATACTATAACATATTATACGATTGATACCGTGACAATAATTGAATCAATAATATAAGAGATATGATGCAAAGAATTATCGTAGCAATAATAATGAGCATAAATGAGTGACTTCTCACGTAAGCATCAATAATCAATCTGCCGTGTCTTACTACGCAACTACGCCAGACATTCATTTCTTTTTACCAATTTGGGTAGTTCAACGCTTTTAATTCGGTAACACCTCCGCCGTTATTTTTATAAAATATTTTTGTCGTTTTCTCAATCCGACAATAATTACATTAGGGATCCACCAATGATTGAGCCATTATGCGAATATTCCCTAACAAAAAAGAATATTCCCCACCAAACGAATATTTTATAACAACTTGCATACTTTGCAAAATTTATAAATATTACCCACAACTATAACATTATATCAAATTTATTCCATAATATTCAAAAATAATATTTATAGAAAAATTCATCTTTATTTATAAAAATTGTCGGGTCTTACTGAAATCCTTATTGAAAACCCTTCTTTCCTTTAACTACTTTTGTCATCGTAATTGTGATTACATAATATTATTTATGAATAATTAATTATTGATTTATATGATAAAAAAATATTTATTTGACATGGATATAAATAATGGATTTATTTATGTGGTTATAAATGAAGGAATTAATGCTGAGGTGTTTTATCAGTATTTTGTCAGAATGGAGGAATTAAAAATCATCTGTTGGATTTCAGATATTTTCTGTTTGGAATTTGGAAAAACTCAAAGCTACAAAGTTGTAGAGAATTCAATTTCAGGCAGAATGGACATAAAATTCGTATTTTTCTGATAAACGGGCTATTTTCTATGAATTATTGAAGTTTTGGAAAATAAAATGATTTTTATTAAATTTATGGGTGGGACCCACTTTTGGTTTTTCAAGCATGTGAAATTTATTATTTTTCAGATTTGGCTGGCTTGGTTGGTGAAGGTGTGCGTAGGAAGTTTGAAAAGAAATAATATTAATTTATTATTTTAGTCTCCTATGACGTTCTATCATTTTCCTATAAATAGACGCTTAGGTTAGAATTGAAAATCACACCAGAAACAAGTTTTCTTTCTCTCTAGATTATCGAGCGTATTTTTGTGAGTATTTTGATACTTTGAGAGTTGCTATTCGGTGCAAATTTCTATCAGCACTATATTCAAAATTCAGTCAGAAGTACCGTTATTTTGAGGTAAGAGATGTTATTTTCTTCTTAAATGATATTATTTTCTTCAATAACATTATGCCAAAATATTGGTGAACTTTTTGATCAAATTTGGAACTTTTTGTGTCGGGGTTACTATTCACGTATATGGCACTATTCACGTATACGACCTTATTCACGAATACGTCACTATTCACCGAAAATTAAAAATTTTCCTTTTTATCCAAGTTGTCTAATTTGGCTATTATCTTTGATTGTATCCATGTTTTGATCGTTATTTTTGAATTATGCTTCACAATTGGTTATTATGAAGTATTATTGATCTTGGATAAACTGTTATATGAATCCCTAATATTTGTCCTTCTGTCTCACTGGATTCGTTTTTTTTATAAATATTTTTCATCATCCTCAGTCTTAAATGATGATATTACTGAGTATCTTTGGCCTGTAGTGCAAAGATGAATGATTAATTGATGAATATCTTTGGCCCGTAGTGCAAAGATGAATAGGTGTTGAGATGAACATTATCAACTGGTGACACAAATGAATATCTTTTGCCTGTAGTGCAAAGATAAATATTTGATTAAAGATGTATATTGATTGTTGTTATAGGGATAAAATATTGATGATGAACTTTTAAATCTTAGAAGATTGTAAAATTCATTCTCTACGTGACTCTTCTAATGGATTGTTGTTTTCGCTGCAGTTGTTGATCTAAAACTTGTTGTCTATTATAATCTATTAGATTTTTCCTTGTCGAAAACTAATGATAATTGGTTGTATATTATCTTAGTCATAACATTCTTTACTGGGCTAGTTGAACTCACCCTGTCCTTTTTGTTCCATTTTTCTTCTCAGGAGGTGAGAACATAGCAGGATAGAGTCGGGGTATGGAGTGATGGTTCTAGAAAGACGTTTTAGCAGTCCTCACTATTTCTGTAAAATAGTGTATGAATAATTATAATGAGGACTTATTTGAGTGTTGATATTGTCTAGAAGATAATATTTGTATTTAAATTCATAGTATATGTTGTCGTATTTTGCACGACAATTGTATTATTGAAGTTATAGTTTATTTCGCACCATGTATTTGGCGACTCGTAATGGGTGTGTATACCTATTTTGGGGGCATCACAGCTTTTATATCAAAGCTTAGGGATATGGTCTCCATGAGATCGGGGAATAGAACTAGGAGGGAGAGATGAGTAAATCCTTCGCTAGTGTGTCCTATCTAAGCTTATTTGTTGGTCACCGTAATATAGGGATATTATGTGATATGTTAATTTGTTTAATTAACCCTTGTTTTATGGCGATGATTTAAGAATGGGCACGAGAACGTTAACAATGGAGTGTATGAGGCCGTGGAACAACCTTTAGTCACAAACCAGAAAAGCGTGCAACGGAAGGCAATATTCCTCCTATAAACAACACTACCGAGCAAACGATGAATGATGGAATGTTTAGGAGCTTTTTGCGGTTCATGCAAAATCGCATTTAGGAGACTCGTGTACAAAATACGGTGGAAATGATGGCAACGCAACGCCCGTGCATCATGCAACAAGCGCTTCAAGGAGTTGGGACCACCAGTTTTACGGGAAAGCCCGATCCGATTAAGGCAAAAATATGGGTCAAGAAAATTACCAAGATATTCGATGTCTTGGGATGCACGGAGGAACAGAAGGTTCCATTCGCCACCTTTATGTTCCGTGGTGAGGTAGATTACTGGTGGGAATCTGTGAAGCGTACCCAGCTAGCCGTACATAACATGTCTTGGGAAAGATTTCAGAAACTGTTCAATGACAAGTACTTTCCTGAAAGTATTCGTCATATGAAGGAGGTAAACTTTATTAGACTGGAACAGAACAACATGACGGTGTCTCAATACAAGGCAAAGTTCGCATAGTTATCCAGGTTTGCACCTCATTTGGTAGAAAATGAGGAACGTATGACATGGATGTTTCTAAGAGGTCTAAAACCTGAGATTCGTCAATACCTTATCTCTTATAAATTTTCTCTGTATTCAGATGTTGTCAACAAGGCTCAATTATTAGAGCGAGATAGTGAGTATACTCAACCTGAGGACCCTGACCGAGGTCATACTGGGTGACAACAAATCATCGAACGATGATAACCAAATGAGGAGGAAAAATACGGACAAAGCGGTAACCACTCGGGTGGTAATCGTGGCCATGATAGTAGGAGAGGTGAGTCAAGTGGAAATTTCAGAAAGAGGAGATTCAACAATGACGGGAAGACATCAACAGCAGCACCAGCACTAACAACAAATTCTAGGGGAGGAGAACGACCGCCAGTTAGATGTTACAAATGCGGGAAAGAGGGACATATCAGCCCAAACTGCCCACAACAATCCAAGGTATGTTATAATTGTGGAAAGGAAGGACATATTGCTCGAGATTGTACTATAGCAAATCCAAGTTTAGCAGGGATGGTGACTCCAAAGGCTATCCCGGATAAGTCGAAATCAGCAGTTCCTGGAAGAGCGTTTGTCATGATTGGCCAAAATGTGAGGAACCCGAACGAGGTGATCACGAGTAAGCTAATCTTGAATTCTTGCGAAGTTTATACCTTACTAGATACCGGTTCTACTCATTCTTTTATCTTTCCTGCTTGTGCTCAACGTTTAAACTTGACTCCGGAGAAATTCTTTTATCTTATCTCTTTAAAGATACTTGCTTTTGATGTGATTTTAGGAATTGATTGGTTAACCAATCATCATGCCAAAATTGATTGTTTTCGTAAGGTTGTTAGTTTTCATATTCCTAACCAACATATTATACGAATTCAAGTAACTAAACCACTAAAATCAGTTACTGTCATATTAAGCCACAAAGCTATTCGTTTATTGAAAAACGGATGTCAAGCTTTCTTAGCCCATATTATGGATTTGAATAAAGACAAGTCAGATTTGGATAATATTTCTGTTGTTAGAGAATTTCTTGATGTATTTCCTGAAGAACTTCCCGGTCTACCCCCAGAACGTGATGTTGAATTCTTTATTGACCTTGAACCGGGTACAAAGCCCATTTCTAAAACCCCATATCGAATGGCTCCTATTGAACTTCAGGAGTTGAAAGTCCAACAACAGGAATTGTTAGACATTGGTTTCATTCGTCCTAGTACATCTCCTTGGGGTGCTCCTATTTTATTTGTAAAGAAGAAAGACGGGAGTATGCGACTTTGTATTGACTACCGAGAATTAAACCATGTCACCATCAAGAAAAGGTATCCGCTACCTCGCATTGATGACCCGTTCGACCGCCATGAGGAGCACAATTCTTTTCAAAGATTGATCTTAGCTTCGATACCATCAAATTGAAGATTAAAAGCGAGGATATTCCAAAGACCGACTTCAAAACTTGGTACGGGCATTATGAATTCTTAGTCATGTCTTTTGATTGACTAATGCTCCTATTTGCTTTCATGGATATGATGAACCAAGTATTCAAGGAATATTTGGATCGATTCATTGTTGTCTTTATTGATGACATCCTCATCTATTCCAAAAGCCGTGAAGATCATGAGCACCATTTGTCGATACTTGAAAGGCTTCATGAAAATAAGCTTTATGCCAAGTCAAGAAATCTGAGTTCGGCTTGAGGAAGTAGCATTTCTTGGGCACGTGGTGTCAAAACATGGAGTATCTGTTGACCTGATGAAGATTGAAGCAATACAAAGTTGGGAGCAACCAAAGTCGGTGACCAAAGTACGCAGCTTTCTGGGCTTAGCTGGTTATTATCGGAGATTCTTGGAAAGATTTTCTCGAATCACTACTCGGTTAACTCAGCTGACTCGGAAAGATACAAAATTCATATAGAGTGAAGAATGCGAGAAGAGTTTCCAAGAGCTTAAGAGGAGACTCATTTCGGCACCTTTTCTGGCAATACCATCTGGTACGGATGGATTTGTCATCTACTGCGATGCTTCAGGCAAAGGGTTAGGATGTGTTCTCATGCAACATGGGAAAGTCATAGCCTATGCCTCGCGACAACTCAAAGAATATGAGAGGAATTATCCTACTCATGATCTAGAGTTGGTAGCAGTCGTTTTCGCATTGAAAATCTGGAGACACTACTTGTATGGGGAGAAAGTGAAGATTTATACGCACCATAAAAGCCTCAAATATTTCTTCACCCAAAAAGAACTCAACATGCGACAACAACGTTGGCTTGAGCTATTGAAATATTACGATCACACTATTCAACATCATCCTGGAAAAGCGAACGTAGTAGCTGACGCATTGAGTAGAAGATCATATGCAAGTACGAGTGCGATATTGTCAACGCAAAGGCCCATTTTGTATGACTTTCAAAGGATGGAGTTAATGACTCCAAGGACCCACGTGACGATGTCGAATATACGAGTAGAACCGACTTTAATCGATAAAGTTAAAGCTCCTCAAGCTACGGATCTAGGGCTGATGCGTATGAAGAAAAAAGTCCAAGAAGGAGCTATTCCAGAAGCAAGAATACTTCGAGTCAACTCTAGACTTTACGTTCCTAACGATTCTGACTTGAAGCATAGAATCATGATGGAGGCACACAACACCCTGTTTGCAATCCATCCTGGGAGTACCAAAATGTATCATGATATTCGATATACATTTTGGTGGAACAATATGAAGAGAGAGATCGCGGAGTTTATCTCGAGGTGTTTAACTTGTCAGCGAGTAAAGGCAGAGCATCAAGTGTCAAAAGGTCCATTGCAACCACTTGAGATTACGGAATAGAAGTGGGAACACATTACCATGGATTTCGTTATAGGTCTTCCCAAAGTTTCTCAAGGCATAGATGCGATTTGGGTTATTGTTGATAGATTAACCATGTCTGCTCATTTTTTGCCTATACGTGAAACTTATTCCCTTGAACGTCTTGCTCGTATGTACGTGAACGAGATTGTGAGATTGCATGGCATGTCAGTATCCATAGTTTCAGATTGTGACCGAAGATTCACTTCACGATTTTGGGTTAGCTTGAAGAAAGCTATGGGCACGAATTTACGATTCAGTTCAGCATACCATCCTCAAATGGACGGACAATCAGAGAGGACTATTCAAACTCTTGAAGATCTATTAAGACTCTGTGTCCTAGATTTCAAAGGAAGTTGGGATGTTGAATTCTTTATTTACCTTGAACCGGGTATAAAACCCATTTCTAAAACCCCATATCGAATGGCTCCTATTGAACTTCAGGAGTTAAAAGTCTAAATACAGGAATTATTAGACATCGGTTTCATTCATCCTAGTACATCTCCTTGGGGTGCTCCTGTTTTATTCGTAAAGAAGAAAGAGCGGAGATATCGCGACTTTAATATTGACTATCGAGAATCAAACCATGTCACCATCAAGAATAGGTATCCGCTACCTCGCATTGATGACCTGTTTGACCAATTACAAGGAGCACAATTCTTTTCAAAGATCGACCTTCGTTCTGAGTATCATCAGCTAAAGATTAAAACTGAGGATATTCCAAAGACTGCCTTCAGAACTCGGTACGGGCATTATGAATTCTTAGTCATATCTTTTGGATTGACTAATGCTCCTGCTGTTTTCATGGATATGATGAACCGAGTATTCAAGGAATATTTGGATCAGTTCGTTGTTGTCTTTATTAATGACATCCTCATCTATTCCAAAAGCCATGAAGATCATGAGCACCATTTGAAGCTGATACTTGAAAGGCTTCGTGAAAACAAGCTTTATGCCAAGCTGAAGAAATGCGAGTTCTGGCTTGAGGAAGTAGCATTCCTTGGGCACGTGATTTCAAAACATGGAGTATCCATTGACCGTGAAGATTGAAGCAATACAAAGTTGGGAACAACCAAGTTGGTGATGAAATCAGTGACTTTACGGGCTTAGGCGGTTATTATCGGAGATTCGTGGAAGGATTTTCTCGAATCACTACTCCGTTAACTCAGCTGACTCAGAAAGATATAAAATTCGTATGGAACGAGGAATGCGAGAAGAGTTTCCAAGAGCTCAAGAGGAGACTCATTTCGGCACCTGTTTTGGCAATACCATCTGGTTCGGATGGATTTCTTATCTACAGCGATGCTTCAGGCAAAGGGTTAGGATGTGTTCTCATACAACATGGGAAAGTCATAGCCTATGCCTCGTGACAACTCAAAGAATATGAGAGGAATTATCCTACTCATGATCTGAACTTAGCGTGATCGTATTCGCGTTAAAAATTTGGAGACACTACTTGTATGGGGAGAAAGTGGAGATTTATATGGGACCATAAAAGCCTCAAATATTTCTTCACCCAAAAAGAACTCAACATGCGGCAACGACGTTGGCTTGAGCTGTTGAAAGATTACGATCACACTATTCAATATCATCCTGGAAAAGCGAACGTAGTAGATGGTGCATTGAGTAGAAAATCATATACGAGTACGAGTGCGATATTGTCAACGCAAAGGCCCATTTTGTATGACTTGCAAATGATGGAGGTAGAATTAAAGACTCGAGGGACCCACGTGATGATGGCAAATATACGAGTAGAACCGACTTTAATCGATAAAGTTAAAGCTACTCAAGCTACGGACCTGGGGCTGATGCGTATGAAGAAGAAAGTGCAAAAAGGGGTTATTCCAGAAGCAAGAATCGATGAAGAAGGAATACTTCGAGTCAACTCTAGACTTTGCATTTCTAACGATTCTGACTTGAAGCATAGAATCATGATGGAGGCACACAACACCCCGTTTGCAATCCATCCTGGGAGTACCAAAATTTATCATGATATTCGACATACATTTTGGTGGAACAATATGAAGATAGAGATCGCGGAGTTTATCTCGAGGTGTTTAACTTGTCAACGTGTAAAGGCGAAGCATCAAGTACCAAAAGGTCCATTGCAACCACTTGAGATTCCAAAATGGAAGTGGGAACACATTACCATGGATTTCGTTACGGGTCTTCCCAAAGTTTCTCAAGGCATAGATGCGATTTGGGTTATTGTTGATAGATTAACCAAGTTTGCTCATTTCTTGCTTATACGTGATACTTATTCCCTTCAACGTCTTGCTCGTATGTACTTGAATGAGGTTATGAGATTGCATGGCATGCCAGTATCCATAGTTTTGGATCGTGACCCAAGATTCACTTCAAGATTTTGAGTTAGCCTGCAGAAAGCTATGGGCACGGATTTACGATTTAGTTCGGCATACTATCCTCAAACGGACGGACAATCAGAAAGGACTATTCAAACTCTTGAAGATCTATTAAGACTATGTGTCCTAGATTTCAAAGGAAGTTGCAATAAGTACTTACCACTGGTAGAATTCTCCTACAACAACAGTTATCAAGCAAGTATAGGCATGGCTCCATTCAAGGCGTTGTATGGACGAAAGTGTCGTTCTCTAGTATGCTGGGACGAGGTGGGAGACGCAACGTTGTTGGGACCAAAATTAGTGTGCATGACTATAAAAAAGATCCAAATGATTCGACAACGTATTCAAACCTCACAGGATCGACAAAAGAGTTATGCGGATCTTCATCGAAAGGACGTGGAATTTAATATTGGGGATCATGTATTGTTACGTGTTGCTCCATGGAAGGAAGTTACAAGATTTTGAAAGAGAAGAAAACTCAATCCAAGATTTGTTGGTCCATTTGAGATTCTTGACCGAATAGGAAATGTGGCTATAGACTCGCGATTACCTCCAAGCATGTCTCGTGTTCATAATTTTTTTCACATATCTATGCTTCATAAATATGTAAAAGACCGAAACCATATTATTGAGTTAGAACCGAACGAGATAAATTTGAAGATTTAATGTCGACGAGGAGGTACCTAATAAGATTTTGGATAGGAAAGAGCATGTCCTACGCACGAAGGTTATACCATAAGTCAAGGTTTTATGGAGAAACCATGCAATTGAGGAAATGACATGCGAGTTGGAATAGGAAATGAAAGCTAGGTACCCTCACCTGTTCGAAATATCAGGTATGTACGTCAATTTCGAGGACGAAATTTTATAAGGAGAGGAGGTTGTAAGACCTCAACTTATTATAAATAAAATTGATTTTTTTTTCTATTCATTATTCTAAATTAATAAGGTGTTAATTTGATATAATGCTTTGGTTATGGGTGAAATGTGCAAATTTTATAAAATAAACAAGTGGTTATAAAATATTCAATTACAATCGGGAATATTAGTTTGGGTGCGTGGAATATTCTTGTTGTCGGGGAATATTAAATGCAACAACGCAGACCATTTAATGGGCCCATAACGCTTGAAAAAGTTGGATGAAAGAAAACGACAAAGTATGAGTTTTTATAAATAATCTAGCGTAATTATTCACAATTAACACCGTTGGATTACACGATGGTTAAACTACGATAATATGCGTGGTTTTACAAAGACGATGGCGCCAGTATTACAAAGATTGTTGAATTATTGATTCGTGCGTAAGAAGACACTACTTCGATAATTATTACGATAATTCTTGCTCAATATTTTATTGTTTCAATAATTGTTGCGTTGATAGTTTATATTATTGTTGTTTCAATAATTGTCATTTCACAAGATTTTCCATTATCGGATCAATAATTCATATTATTTGAATAATATTATTAGATAGCATTATTGGCAATGTCTAAAAAGTTACATCGAGGAGAGGTTTGGTCACCTAATTGCGGCGCCATGAAGAGAAATCCTTATTGGAAAGCCACCTCTTTCCTGGGAACTGCCTGGTTGTCATAATTGTGATTCTGTAATATTATTTGTGAATAATTAATTATTGATTTATATGATAAGAAAATATTTATTTGATATGGATATAAATGATGGATTTATTTATGTGGTTATTAATGAAGGAATTAATGTTGAGGTGTTTTATCAGTATTTTATCGGAATGGAGGTATTAAAAATCATCCGTTTATGAATTTCGGATATTTTTTGTTTGGAATTTGGAAAAACTCAAAACTACAAAATTGTAGAGAATTCGATTTCGTGTAGAATGGATATAAAATTCATATTTTTCTGATAAACGGGATATTTTCTATGAATTACTGAAGTTTTGAAAAATAAAATGATTTTATTAAAATTATGGGAGGGACCCACTTTTGTTTGAAAACATGTGGAAATTTGATTTTTGGTTCAAAGGTGGTTTTGTCTTTGGTTGCAACTTAGGTTGCGTAAGAGAAAAAAAAAATAAATTATTATTTTATTATTTTGTCTCTATACGCGTTACAAAGATTTTCCTATAAACGCTTAGGTTAGAATTGAAAATCACACCGAAACAAGTTTTCTTTCTCTAGATTATCGAGTATTTTTTGTGAGTATTTTGATACTTTGAGAGTTCTTTGCTTTCGGTATAAGTTTTCTTGACTTTCTATCGATATTCCGATCGGTCTGCAGTTATTTTGAGGTAAGGGATGTTATTTTCTTTCGAAATGATATTAATTTCTTCAATATCATTATGCCAAAATATTGGTTTGAACTTTTTAATCAAATTTGGAACTTTTTGTGTCGGGGTTACTATTCACGTATACGACACTATTCATGTATACGACACTATTCACGAATACGGCACTATTCACCGAAAAAATGAAAATTTTCCTTTTTGTCCAAGATGCTTATTTTGGCTACTATCTTTGATTGTATCCATGTTTTGATCGTTATTTTTGAATTCTGCTTCACAATTGGTTATTATGAAGTATTATTGATCTTGGATAAATTGTAATATGAATCCACGATATTTGTTCTTCTCGTCTCACACGGGATTCGTTTTCTTTAAAATATTTTTCATCATCTTCGGTCTTAAATGATGATATTCTTGAATATCTTTGGCACATAGTGCAAAGATGAATGATTAATCGATGAATATCTTTGGCCGTAGTGCAAGATGAGCAGTGTTGAGATGAACCCGACCAACCTATTGATGATACAAATGAATATATTTGGCTGTAGTGCAAAGATGTATATTGATTGATATTATTGTTGTTACGGGATAAAATATTGATAATGGACTTTTAAATCTTAGAAGATAGTAGAACTCATTCTCTACGTGACTCTTACAATGGATTGCTATTTTCACGCATTTGTTGATCTAAAACTTGTTGTCTATTATATTTTATCGATTTTTCCTGTTGAAGACTAATGATAATTTGTTGTATATTATCTTAGTCATAATATTCTTCTTGGGCAAGTTGAGCTCACCCTTTTCCTTTTTATTCCATTTTTTTTCGGAGGTGAGAAACATAGCGAGGATCTAATCGGGGTATGGGTGATGGTTCTAGAAAGATGTTTAGCGATCCTCACTATTTACGTAAAATAGTGTATGAATAATTGTAATGAGGACTTATTTGAGTGTGGATATTGTCTAGAAGACAATATTTGTATTTAAACACACAGTTTGTGTTGTCGTATTTTGCACGACAATTGTATTATTGAAGTTGTAGTTTGCTTTCTATATCATGTATTTGGTGACTCAGAATGGGTGTTGTATACCTATTTTGGGGGAATCACAATCGTGATCTTCGTCATAAATTTTGGTGGGGCAATATGAAGAGAGAGATAACGTTGTTTATCTCAAGGTGTCTAACTTGTCAACGAGTCAAGGCGGAGCATCAAGTACCAAAAGGTCCATTGCAACCACTTGAAATTCCAGAATGGAAGTGGGAGCACATTACCATGGATTTCGTTACTGGTCTTCCCTAGGTTTCTCAAGGCATAGATGCAATTTGGGTCATTGTTAATAGATTGACCAAGTCTGCTCATTTCTTACGAAAATACGAGAAACTTATACACTTGAACGTCTTGCTCGTATGTACATAAACGAGATTGTAAGACTGCATGGTATGCCAGTATCCATAGTTTCTGATCGAGACTCAAGATTCAGTTCACGATTTTGGGTTAGTTTGCAAAAAGCTATGGGCACGGACTTACGATTTAATTCGGTATATCATCCTCAGACGGACGGACAATCAGAGAGGACTATTCAAACTCTTGAAGATTTATTAAGATTGTGTCCTTGACTTCAAGGGAAGTTGGGACAAGTTCTTACCGTTGGTGGAGTTTTCATACAACAACAGTTATCAAACAAGTATTGGCATGGCTCCATTCGAAGCGTTGTATGGAAGAAAGTGTCGTTCTATAGTATGCTGGGATGAAGTGGGTGAAGCAACGTTGTTGGGACCAGAGTTGGTACGTATGACTAAAAAAGATTCAAACGATCCTGAACATATAAAACCTCACAAGATCGACAAAAGAGTTATCTTTGATCTTCATCAAAAGGACATGGAATTTGATATTGGAGATCATGTGTTGTTACGTGTTGCTCCATGGAAAGGAGTTACGAGATTTGGAAAGTGAGGAAAGCTCAATCCTCGATTCATTGGCCCATTTTTAATCCCCGATCGAGTAGGAATTGTGGCGTATAGATTCGCTTTACCGCCAAGTATGTCTCGTGTTCATAACGTTTTTCACATATCCATGTTACGTAAATATGTAGAAGACCCAAACCACATTATTGAGTTAGAACTGGACGAAATAGCGGAAGATTTGACGTATAAAGAGGTTCCTGTTCAAATCTTGGATAAGAATGAACATATTCTACGCTCCAAGATTATACCTCAAGTCAAAGTTTTGTGGAGAAACCACGATGTTGAGAAAATGACACAGGAGTTAGAATCAAATAAAATCAAGATATCCTTACCTTTTCGACATACCGTGCACGTACCACCTAATTTTGAGGGCGAAATTTCATAAGAAGGTCAGAAGACCCCAACTTTTTAAATAAAGATGATTTTACTATAAATATTATTTTTAAATATTATGGAATGAATTTGATATAATGTTATAGTTGTTGGTAATATTTATAAATTTTGCAAAGTATGCAAGTTGTTATAAAATATTAGTTTGGTGGGGAATATTCTTTTTGTTTGGAGAATATTAATGCGACGACCACAATCATTAGTGGACCCCTACAACGGAATTATTGTCGAGTTAGAAAATGACAAAAAGTATTTTTATGAAAATAACGGCGGAAGAGTTACGATTAACACATTGAAATACACAGTGGTTAAAATACGATGTACGCGTTGTTGCACAATGTCACACGGTATTGCACAAAGATTTTTGAATTATTGATTCTTACGTGAAGAAGCCTTTACTTGTGGCGCCCCAAAATAGGTCCATTCCATCCAACCCATTCTCGAGTCGCCAAATACATGGTACGTAAATAACTACAAATTTATTATTACAACATATAAATCGTGAGTTTAAATACGAGATATTGTCATCTGTACAATATCCACACGCAAATAAATCCCCATCATAATTATTGATACATTATTTTACAAAATGGTGAGGAATACTAAACAACTCTCTCTAGAACCTTCATTCCATACCCTCGACTAGTACTCGCTACATTCTCGCCTCCCCGAGAAGAAAAATGGAACAACAAGGAAAAGGGTGAGCTCAACTAGCCCAAAAAGAATATTATGACTAAGATAATATATAACAAATTATCGTTAGTCTTCAACTGGGAAAAATCTAATAGAATACAATAGACAACCAGTTTTAAATCAATCTTCGCAAGAAATAATAATTCATTAGAAGAGTTAAATAGAGAATGCAAACTACTATCTTCATATATGAATTTAAAAGTTCATCGTCGATATTTTATCCTCTGTAACATCAATCAATATATATCTGAATCAAATATTCATCTTTGCACTACACAGGCCAAAGATATTCATCGATTAATCATGTTCATCTAAACACTGCTCATCTTTGCACTACGGGCCAAAGATATTAATCGATTAATCATGTTCATCTCAACACTGCTCATCTTTGCACTACGAGCCAAAGATATTCATCAAGAAATCATTCATCTTTGCACTACAGGCCAAAGATATTCAGTAATATCATCATTTAGGACTGAGGATGATGAAAAATATTTTAAAGGAAACGAATCCAGTGAAACAAAAGAACAATTATTAAGGATTCGTATTTTAAACAATCCAAGTTCAAAAATACTTCATAAGTAATCAGAGTGGAGTAAAATTCAGGAATGATCAAAACATGGATATAATCAAAGCTAGTATCCATAATAGATATTTTGGACAAAAAGAAAATTTTCATTTTTTGATGAATAGTGCCGTATTCGTGAATAATCTCAGATATATCGTGAATAGTGTATATCGTGAATAAGTAACTCACAACACCAAAAGATAGAAATTTCACAAAAAACATCATCATGCTTCGTGATTAGTACTCGTGAATAGTAACTCGTGAATAGTAACTCATGAATAGTAACTCGTGAATAGTAACTCATGAATAGTAACCCCGTCATGAAAAAGTTCCAAATTTGATAAAAATTTCCAACCAATATTTCGGCATAATGATATTGAAGAAAAAATATTATTTTTGAATAAAATAACATCCCTTACCTCGAAAGACAGTACTTCTAGTTGAAACACCGGATATAGGCTATGACTTGAACTTGCACCGTATAACAATACTCAAAGTATACTCAAAATACTCACAAGAATACGCTCGATAATAATATAGAGAAAACTTGAGTTTAAAATGTGATTTTCAATTCTAACCCAAGCACCCTATTTATAGGAAAATGCTTAGAACACCAAAGTAGAAAAAAATTTAATATAATATTAATATATATTTTCCAAAACCTCATACTTTACTTTGAACTGAATTCAGCTCCTACACATGTTAAATGAGGCCACCTAAACATTCCAAAAAACGTTTTTCCTATTTTAAATATTTTAAACTTCCAAAATCAATTATTTGAGCTTGAACTTCAATAATTCATAATAAATAGCCTTTTTATCGTAAAATTTGAATCTCGCAACTTCTATTGGAAATTCCATTATCTACAACTTTGCGAAGGAAGTTTTCCAAATTCCAAATGAAATTAACCGAAATCCACAAACAGAGCGATTTTACGGTTATATAATCAAATTTCTATTGATAATTGTGTCCACCAACACACAAAATATGTGTTAAATATTTAATGCCACCAAAATACTATTCATCCTCATATACTCATATATCCCACATTCATTATAAAGAATATTATGACTAAGATAATATTTCATTTACAAGCCCAACTTATGTGTTTCGAGAATTAAGACACAAATGTTGCTTTGTTTATGTGCAATTCATATATCCAACAAGGAAAAGGGTGAGCTCAACTAGCCCAGTAAAGAATATTATAACTAAGATAATATATAACAAATTATCGTTAGTCTTCAACTGGGAAAAATCTAATAGAATACAATAGACAACCAGTTTTAAATCAATCTTCGCAAGGGAAATAATAATTCATTAGAAGAGTTAAGTAGAGAATGCAAACTACTATCTTCTATATATGAATTTAAAAGTTCATCGTCGATATTTTATCCCTGTAACATCAATCAATATATATCTAGAATCAAATATTCATCTTTACTCTACGTGCCAAAGATATTCATCATTAGTCATGTATTCATCTAACACACTGCTCATCTTTGCACTACACGCCAAAGATATTAATCGATTAGTCATGTTCATCTCAACACTGCTCATCTTTGCACTACGAGCCAAAGATATTCATCAAGAAATCATTCATCTTTTTTACTACAGGCCAAAGATATTCAATAATATCATCAATTAGGATGAGAGGATGATGAAAAATATTTTAAAGGAAACGAATCCAATTGAAACAAAAGAACAATTATTAAGGATTAAGTATTTTAAACAATCCAAGTTCAAAAATACTTCATAAGTAATCGAGTGGAGTAAAATTCGGGAATGATCAAAACATGGATATAATCAAAGCTAGTATCCATAATAGATATTTTGACAAAAGAAAATTTTTCATTTTTTGATGAATAGTGCCGTATTAAATGAATAATATGCAAGATATCGTGAATAAAGTAAATATCGTGAATAGTAACTCAAACACCAAAAGATAGAAATTTTACAAAAAACATCATCATGCTTAAGTGATTAGTACTACTCGTGAATAATAACTCGTGAATAATAACTCATGAATAGTAACTCGTGAATAAGAACTCATGAATAAGAACCCCCAAATCGTGAAAAAGTTCCAAATTTGATAAAATTTCCAACCAATATTTCTAAGATAATGATATTGAAGAAAAATATTATTTTGAATAAAATAACATCCTTTACCTCGAAAAGACAATTACTTTTAGTTGAAACACCTGATATAAAGCTATGACTTGAACTTGCACCGTATAACAATACTCAAAGTATACTCAAAATACTCACAAGAATACACTCGATAATAATATAGAGAGAAAACTTCAGTTTCTGATGTGATTTTCAATTCTAACCTAAGCACCCTATTTATAGGAAAATGCTTTAGAACACCAAAAGTAAAAATTTAATATAATATTAATATATATTTTCCAAAACCTCATACGCATTACTTGCCAACTGAATTCAGCTCCTACACATGTTAAATGAGGCCACCTAAACATTCCAAAAACGTTTTTCCTATTTTAAATATTTTAAACTTCCAAAATCAATTATTTTGAACTTGAACTTGATAATTCATAATAAATAGCATTTTTATCGGAAAATTGAATCTACGCAACTTTTATAGGAAATTCCATTATCTACAACTTTGCGGAAGGAAGTTTTCCAAATTCCAAATGTAAATTAACCAAATCCATAAGCAAGGCGATTTTACGTTTATAATCAAATTTCTATCGATAATTGTGTCCACCAACACACAAAATATGTGTTAAATATTTAATGCCACCAAAATACTATTCATCCTCATATACTCATATATCCCACATTCATTATAAAAATATCACCGTTAATATATTATTAAAATAATATATTTAAATGAATTATTTTATCGAAAAAAGATAAAATATTAATTTTCAACAATTGTCACATTAAAATTTTCTCCATCTATATCCACATAAAATTAATATTTTCCTCATCATATAAATCAATAATTAATTATTCACAAATAATATTACAGAATCACATCTTGTGCAACCGTGTCGTTCCCTGAAAGTAGGGGCTTTCCAATAAGGATCTCTCTTACTTGCGCCATGATTAGGTGACCAAACCTCTCCTTAGACGAACTTTCTAGACATTGTCATTAATAATGTTATCCAATAATATTATTCAGATAATATGAATTATTGCTCGGTATAAGTTTTCTTCGGCTTTCTATACGATATTCCGATCAGAAGTACCGTTATTTTGAGGTAAGGGATGTTATTTTCTTCTTAAATGATTTTATTTTTTTCAATATCATTATGCCAAAATATTGGTGAACTTTTTAATTAAATTTGGAACTTTTTGTGTCGGAGTTACTATTTACGTATACGACACTATTCACGAATACGACACTATTCACCGAAAAATAAAATTTTTTCTTTTTGTCCAAGATGTCTATTTTGGCTACTATCTTTGATTGTATCCATGTTTTGATCGTTATTTTTGAATCCTGCTTCATAATTGGTTATTATGAAGTATTATTGATCTTGGATAAACTGTTATACGAATCCCTAATATTTGTCCTTCTGTCTCACTGGATTCGTTTTTTTAAAATATTTTTCATCATCCTCAGTCTTAAAATATTTTGTAGTGCAAAGATGAATGATTAATTGATGAATATCTTTGGCCCGTAGTGCAAAGATGAACAGGTGTTGAGATTAACATGACCAACGGGTGACACAAATGAATATCGTTGACCTGTAGTGCAAAGATGAATATTTGATTAAAGATGTATATTGATTGTTGTTACAGGGATAAAATATTGATGATGAACTTTTAAATCTTAGAAGATAGTAAAATTCATTCTCTACGTGACTCTTCTAATGGATTGTTGTTTCCGCTGCAGTTGTTGATCTAAAACTTGTTGTCTATTATATTCTATCAGATTTTTTCCTGTTGAAAACTAATGATAATTTGTTGTATATTATCTTAGTCATAACATTCTTTACTGGGCTAGTTGAGCTCACCCTTTTTCTTTTTGTTCCATTTTTTTTCTTAGGAGGTGAGAACATAGCAGGATCGAGTCGGGGTATGGAGTGATGGTTCTAAAAAGACATTTTAGCAGTCCTCACTATTTCTATAAAATAGTGTATGAATAATTATAATGAGGACTTATTTGAGTGTTGATATTGTCTAGAAGATAATATTTGTATTTAAACTCACAGTATGTGTTATCGTATTATGCACGACAATTGTATTATTAAAGTTATAGTTGCTTTCTGTACCATGTATTTGGAGACTCAGAATGGGTGTGTATACCTATTTTGGGGGCGTCACAATTAAATTTCTGAAACTTCAGTAATTCATAGAAAATAGCTCGTTTATCAGAAAATTCGAATTTTATGTCCATTCCACACGAAATCGAATTCTCTACAACTTTGTAGTTTTGAGTTTTTCCAAATTCCAAACAGAAAATATCCGAAATCCACAAATGGATGATTTTTAATACCTCCATTCCGACAAAATGCTGATAAAACACCTCAGCATTAATTCCTTCATTAATAACCACATAAATAAATCCATCATTTATATTCATATCAAATAAATATTTCCTTATCATATAAATCAATAATTAATTATTCACAAATAATATTACAGAATCACAATTATGACAACCATGCAGTTCCCAGGAAAGAGGGGGCTTTCCAATAAGGATTTCTCCTTACTGGTGCGCAATTAGGTGATCAAACCTCTCCTTGACAGAACTTTCTAGACAATGCCAATAATGCTATCTAATAATATTATTGAAATAATATGAATTATTGATCTGATAATGGGAAATACTGTGAAATGATAATTATTGAAACAATAATAATATAAACTATAAACGCAGCAATTATTGAAACAACAAAATATTGAACAGTAATTACTGTAACAATTATAGAGTAGTGCCTTCTTACGTACGAATCAATAATTCAACAATACTGTGCAATACCGTGTGCTACTGTGCAACCACGCATATTACTGTATTTTAACCATCAGGTAATCCAACAGTGTTAACGGTAACAACTACGCCATTATTTATAAAAACTCATACTTTGTCGTTTTCTTTCATCCAACCGTTTTTCGTTATGGGGCCCACAAATGGCTGCGTCGTCGTACAAATATTCCTTGACAACAAGAATATTCCACGACCAAACGAATATTCCCCGACAGAATTGAATATTTTATAACCACTTGCTTATTTTGTAATATTTGCACATTTCACCCATAATCAAAGCATTATATCAAATTAACACCTTATTAATTTAGAATAATGAATAGAAAAAAACATTCAATTGTATTTATAATAAGTTGGGGTCTTACAACGATACATTTTGGTATTCTCAGGATGGATTACAAACGGTGTGTTGTGCGTCTCCATCACGATTTTATACTTTAAATCAGGGTCGTTAGGAACACAAAGTCTGGAGTTGACTCGAAGTATTCTTTCTTCATCGATTCTTGCTTCCGGCTAAGATAGCACCTTCTTGCACTTTCTTCCTCATCATACGATCGCCTCCGGATCAGTAACTTGAGTAGCTTTAACTTTATCAATTAAAGTCGGTTCTACTCGTATATTCGCCATCATCACATGGATCCTGGGTTTTAACTCTATCTTCATCCTTTGCAAGTCGCACAAAATGGGCCTTTGCGTTGTTAATATCGCACTTTTCATCAAGATATGATCTTCTACTTAATGCGCCAATTTACCACGCTTTTTCCATGATGATATTGGATGGTATGATCATAATCTTTCAATGAGCTTCAAGCCAACGTCGTTGTCGCATGTTGAGTTCCTTTTGAGTGAAGAAATATTTGAGGCTTTTATGATCCGTAAAGATCTCCACTTTCTCCCCATACAAGTAATGCCTCCAAATTTTAAGTGCGAAAATAACAGCTGCCAACTCTAGATCATGAGTAGGATAATTCCTCTCATATTCTTTGAGTTGTCGAGAGGCATAGGCTATGACTTTCCCATGTTGCACGAGAACACATCCTAACCCTTTGCTTTGCGAAGCATCATCAGAGATGACAAATCCCTCCGAGCCAGATGGTATTGTCAAAACAGATGCTGAAATGAGTCTCCTCTTGAGTTCTTGAAAACTCTTCTCACATTCCTCATTCCAATCAAATTTTGTATCTTTCCGAGTCAGCTGAGTTAATGGAGTAGCGATTCGAGAAAACCCTTCTACTAATCTCCGATAATAACCAGCTAAGCCGAGAAAGCTACGTACTTTGGTCATTGATTTAGGTTGCTCCCAGCTTTAAATAGCTTCAATCTTTGCTGGGTTAACAGATATTCCATGGCTTAATACTACGTGCCCAAGGAATGCTACTTCCTCAAGCCAGAACTCGCATTTCTTAAACTTGGCATAAAGCTTATATTCACGAAGCTTTTGGAGTATCAGTCTCAAGTGTTGCTCATGATCTTCACGGCTTTTGGAATAAATAAGGATGTCATCAATAAAGACGACCACAAAGTGATCCAAATATTCCTTGAATACTCGGTTCATCATATCCATGAAAGCAGCAGGAGCATTAGTCAATCCAAAAGATATGACTAGGAATTCATAATGCCCGTACCGAGTTCTGAAAGCCGTCTTTGGAATTTCATCGGTTCTAATCTTCAATTGGTGATATCCAGAACGAAGATCAATCTTTGAAAAGAATTTAGCTCCTTGTAACTGGTCAAATAGGTCATCAATACGTGGCAATGGGTACCTATTTTTGATGGTGACATGATTCAACTCCCGATAATTAATACAAAGTCGCATACTCTCATCTTTCTTTTTCACGAATAGAACAGGAGCACTCCAAGGAGAAGTACTAGGACGAATAAAGCCAGTGTTTAACAATTCCTGCAGTTGGGTCTTTAACTCCTGAAGTTCAATAGGTGTCATTCGATATGGGGCTTTGGAAATGGGTTTTGTACCGGGTTCAAGGTCGATACAAAATTCAATTTCACGCTCTGGGGGTAGGCTAGGAAGTTCTTCAGGGAATACGTCAGGAAATTTATTAATAATAGAAATATCATTCAAAATTGATGTATTTTTGTTTAGATCCATGACATGAGCTAAGAAAGCTTGACATCCATTTTTTAATAAAGGAATAGCTTTATGGCTTGAGATGACAGTGATTGATTTTAATGGTTTAGTTGCTTGAATTCGCATAATAGGTTGGTTAGGAATATGAAAGCTAACAACCTTATGAAAATAATCAATTTTTGCATGATGAGTATTTAACCAATCAATCCCTAGAATTACGTCAAATGCAAGTATTTTCAATGAAATAAGATCGACAGGTAATGTGTGGGTACCAATTTGAACCAAACAAGACTTATAAACAGTGGATGTAATGAAGGTTTCTCCTAATGGAGTTTCAACAGATAAGTCAAGGTCCAATTTCTCCGGAGTCAAATTTAAACGTTGAGCGAAGGTAGGAAAATAAAAGAATGGGTAGAACCGGTATCAAATAAGGTATATACTTCGCTAGAGTTTACGATAAGCTTACCCGTGATGACCTCGTTCGGGTTCTTTGCTTTCTGGGAGGTCACGACAAACGCTTTCCCTTGAACTATCGATTTTATCTTGTCTGGGACGGCCTTTGATGCCTCCATCCCAGCTGGACTTGTCTTCGGTGCAAGACAAAATCGGGCCAGGTGACCTTCTCCTCCACAATTATAATATGCTTTGGATGGCATCGCGTAGTTTGGACTGATGTGTCCCTCTCCTCCATATTTGAAGCATATGATAGGTGGTCGTTCTCCTTCCTTAACGACAAGTGTTGATGCTGCTCTTTTTGGGTTGACTCATTATCGCGCTCCAATAACTAAGCCCTATTAACAACATCTGAATACAAACACAGTTTATGAGAGATAAGATATTGACGTATCTCAGGTTTTAAATCTCATAGAAACATTCGCGTCATTCTCTCCTCATTATCAACCAAATGAGACGCAAACTAGGACAACTCGGCAAACTTGGCTTCGTACTGCGGCACGGTCATGTTATTTTGCTCCAGCTTGATGAACTCTACCTCGTTCATGTGACGAATACTTTTGGGAAAGTACTTGTCGTTGAACAGTTCTTGGAACTTCTCCTAAGACATCTTTAGTGCGGCAGGTTGAGTACGCTTTACAGATATCGACTAGTAATCCGCCTCTGCTCGCAACATGAAGGTGGCAAATGGAACCTTTTGCTCCTCGGAGCATCCCAAGACATCATATATCTTGTTGATCTGCTTTATACATGTCTCCGCCTTAAGTGGTTTTGGCTCTGCAAAAAACTCCGATGGTCCCAGTTCCTTGACTGCTTAGCGGTGACCGTCTGAGAGTTGCCAGTGTTTCCACCTGCATTTTGGACAGGAGCCGCTCTTGCCTGATGTTGCATGAATTGCATTAAGCCACTAAATATTCCATTGTCGCATTCCTGATGCACATTATCCTGATTATTGATCGGTGGAGACTCAACGGTCTCCTGTGCTCCATTGATGTTCTCAACATTCTCGGATGTCATTTTCAAATACTACCACAAAACAAGGGTTAATTAACATATCACATATTATCCCTATACTCTAACCGACCAATTAAATACCAAATAAACTTAGGTAGGTCATACTAGCGAAGAAATTCCCTGTCTCTCCCCTCCTAGATCTTGTCTCACATCTTAGCCAGGGATCATATCCCAAAGCTTTGATACAAACTGTGACACCCCCAAAATAGGTATACATCACCCGTCTTGAGTCACCAAATACATGGTACAAATTAATAATACAGCTGTAGTGTAAAATACGACAAAACGTAAACTGAGAGTTTAATAAGAATATTGTTATCTAGACAATATCCACACTCAAAAGAGTCCTCTTTACATTTATTTTTACACTATTTAACAGAATAGTGAGGACTACTAAAACTATCATCCGACCGATATTACTCGCTTTCTCCGAATTAGTCCCATTCACGTTCTCATTTCACAAGAGAAACGTTGAAAGCGAAAAGTGAGCTCAATTAGCCCAGTAAGAAATATTATGACTAAGATAATGCAGAATAAATTATCATTAGCCTTTAATAATGTTAAACTGATAAAATATAACAAACATCAAGTTTAACTGCAGCGAAACAAGCAATCCATTAAAAGAGTCAAGTAGAGAATAAAATCTACTATCTTTTATGATTTAAAAGGTTTTTCATCACTTTTATCGCTGAGACTTAGCTTAATAAATAATCCACATCATCCACCGCACTATGGCCAGGATATTCATTAGTATCACAACCACAAATTATCCATGCACTACGGCCAAGGATATTCATGTATTCATCAATGGTCATGATCATGCCAACAACTGTCCATCAATGCATTACGGGCCAATGAGGACCTTTTTTACATCATTTGTAACATAACGGTCATGATTACACCGAATAATCCCTGGTCATAATCATACCAAGTCCATCTATGCACTACAGGCCACAGATGACTTTCAACATAATATAAACATGAGGATGATGACAATGATATAAGAATTCAATAAAACAAGTTCAAGAATTAATTTATCCAGGAACTAATAACGTCCAAATTGTCCACATGATACTTCTTTGTAGAGTAAAACTCAAGAATACTCAGAAAAATATTTCCACGAAAAGATACTGGATGAAGCGCAAATATCAAGGATATTCTACTAATTTCATGGAGTATAGAAGTTAAAACTTTAACCAACCGAGTATAATAAAGAATGGGATAACAAAAGAAATCACCGAGCATGCGATGAATCCATACAGACGAGTTATTCCAACGAGAATAATAAATAACGGTACCAAAGTCATTTACAAACGCACGAATGTGATATTCCAATGAATAATAAATAATGGAACCAGGTCATGCGTAAACGCATAGACAGGATGTTCCAATAGAATAATAAATAACGGAACCAGTCATGCAAGAACACACCTGAGGATGTTCCAATGTAATAATAAAATGGAATAACGAAAGAATTTCACCATATATGCGGTGCTTGGCATGACGGTTATTCCAACATAATGATAAAGAATGGAATAATAGAAAAATTTCACCAAGTATAGGGTAGCCCGCGTATACAGGTTATTCCAACAGAATAATAAATAATGGAATAACAGAAGTTCTCTTCATTAATAAGAAAGAAATAATACCCCTTACTTTAGTAGGAAATTGGATACCGCAATATTGTAGTAACAAAAGATTCTTCTTCTTTCTCTCGTATTCTCTCTATTCTTTCTCGCTCTAAAGATTTAGTGAATTCATGAAAAATAATGAAGGAATGAGCTTCTATTTATAAGCTTGGTAGAGTAAGGGTAAAATAGTCTTTTTGCCATAATTTATGACATCATCGCTTACATCATCGATCATATGACATCATTGCTTACATCATCGATCAAATGACATCATTACCTACATCATCCTTCCGATGACATCATTGCTTACCTCATCGTTTTGATGACATCATCGCTTACATCATCAGAATTCAAATTCAAATTGTTCTCTTCCACCTTATTTTACTTTTATACCATGAATTTACTATAATAATGTTACCATTAAAATTATATAAAAAATATACTATCATATAATCACATCATACTACTATAATATAATATTATAATAATATATTTAAATGAATTATTGATTTGATAATTTGAAATACTTGTGTAATAACAATTATTGAATCAAAATTATTAAAGTAGCAATTATTGAATCAATACAATATTAAACGATAATTACTGTAACAATTATTGAGTAGTGCCTTCTACGTAAGAATCAATAATTCAAAAATCTTTGTAATCGTGTGTCTATCTTATCGTAACAACACGTATTCTCGTATTTTAACCACGTGTATTCAAACAGATGTTAATCGGTAACTCTTCCGCCATTATTTTTATAAAAATATTTTTGTCATTTTTCTAACTCAGACAATAATTCCGTTGTAGGGTCCACCAATGATTATGATTAAATCGTCAGAAAATATTCCTCGATAAAAAGAATATTCCCGACCAAACGAATATTTTATAACAACTTGCGTATTTTGCAAAATTTATAAATATTACCCACAACTATAACATTATATCAAATTTATTCCATAATATTTAAAAATAATATTTATAGAAAAATCATCTTTATTTAAAAAGTTGGGGTCTTACAACCAACTTTTTATGAATAAAGATTTAATTTTCTCTAAATATTATTTTGAATAGTAAGGTGTTGATTTAATAAATGTTATAGTTGTGGGTAATATATATGTACAAATTTTATGAAGTAAGCAAGTTATCATAAAATATTCGTTTGGTCGTGAAATATTTTTTTGTCGGAGAATATCTGTACGATGACGCAATCATTGGTGGACCACATAACGGAATAACTGTCGGATATAAAAAGTGACATAAATAACCTTTTTGTAAAAAATAACGACAAAATTTTACCGTTAACTGTTGAAATACCCAGTGATAAAAGTACAGTAATACACGTGGTTGCACAATAGCACACGGTATTGCACAGTATATCTGATTATTGATTCTTACGTAACTTAGTATTCAATAATTGCCACAGTAATTACTGCATAGTATCTCATATTATTGATTCAATAATTGTTACAGTAACATCTGTAAAATATTTTATATTATTTGAATAATATTATTAGTTAACATTATTGGCAATGTCTAGAATGTTTTATCGAGGAAAGGGGTTAGTGTGATGCCGCTAAAATAGGTATACACCACCCATTTTGAGTCGTCAAATACATAGTACAGAAATAACTATAACTTCATCAATACAATTGTTGCACAAAATACGATAACACATAAACTGTGAGTTTAAATACAAATATTGTCTTCTAGACAATATCCACACTCAAATAAGTCCTCATTATAATTATTGATGCACTATTTTATAAAATAGTGAGGACTGCAAAAACAACTATCTTGAAACATCACTCTATACCCCGACTGGTTCCCGCTATTTTCTCGCTTCCTAAGAAGAAAAATAGAATAAAAAGGAAAAGAGTGAGCTCAACTAGCCCAGTAAAGAATATTATGATTAAGATAAATTAGAACAAATTATCGTTAGCCTTCAATAAATCAGATAAAATATAATGGACAACAAGTTTTAGATCACTATTCGCAACGAAGATAATAATTCATTAGAAGAGTTAAGTAGAGAATGAAATCTACTATCTTCTATGATTTAAAAGTCCATCATCAATATTTTATCCCTATAACATCAATCAATATACATCTTGAATCAAATATTCATCTTTGCACTACGGGCCAAAGATATTCATCAGTTGGTCATGTTCATCTCAACACCTGTCCATCTTAATTTGCACTACGGGCCAAAGATATTCATCAAGTAATCATTCATCTCTGCACTACAGGCCAAAGATATTCATAAAGTAATCATTCATCTTTGCACTATAGGCCAAATATATTAAGTTATATCACCATTTAGGATTGAGGATGATGAAAAATATTTTTAAAGAAAACGAATCCAGTGAGATAAAAAGATAAATATTAGGGATTCGTACTTTAGTTTATCCAAGTTCAAAAATACTCCATAATAATCAATTGTGGAGAAAAATTTAAGAATGAAGATCAAAACATGGATACAATCAAAGATAGTAACCATAATAGACAACTTGGACAAAGAAAAGAAAATTTAATTTTTTGTGAATAGTGTTGTATTCGTGAATAGTGCCGTATACGTGAATAGTAACCTCGACATGAAAAGGTAAAAATTTCACAAGAAAGTTTAAACCAATATTCTAGTGAAATGACATTAGATGAAGCGCAAAACTCAAAGAATTTCTGATCATTTCAGGAATTATTGAAGCAATACTTACCATAGTAAGTTTAGAGTTAGGAATCTGAAATGAATAATATACAAAACTGCAAATGGATTTTCAACTGTCATACGGTATTCTGCGTAGACAGACCATTTCCATAATTTAATAACAAATGAATATGAAGGGTTATTCACCAGGCATGCGGTAGTCCGCATAGACAGGTTATTCCCATAGAATAATAATGAATGGAATAACAAAAAGATTTCACCATGCATGCGGTAGTCCGCGTAGACAGGTTATTCCAACAAAATAATAAAGAATGAAATAAAACCCTTACGAGTATTGAAAGAAATAACTCTCTTCATGAATACGAAAGAAATAATACCCCTTACCTTAATAAAAATTCGGAGATTGCACTAGTGTAATAGCAGAATATGCTTCTTCTTTCTCTCTTATTCTCTCTATACTTTCTCTCTCTATAACTTTAGTGAATTGGTAAAAAATAATGAAGAAATGAGCTTCAATTTATAGGCTTGGCAGTGTAAGGGTAAAATAGTCTTTTCGCCATAATCTATGACATCGTCGCTTACCTCATCATTCCGATGACATCATTGCATACCTCATCGCTCCGATGACATCATTGCTTATATCGTACGAATTCAAATTCAATTTGTTCTCTTTCACCTCATTTTACTTTATACCATGAATTTACTATAATAATGTTACCATAAAAATCATACTATTATATAATCACATCATACTACTATAATGTAATATTATAATAATATATTTGAATGAATTATTTTATCAGAAAAGATAAAATACTAACTTTCAACAAATGTCACATGCTAAAAATTCCTCCGTTTAAATCTACATTGAATAAATATTTTCTTATCATATATATCAACAATTAATTATTCACAAATAATATTATAGAACTACAATATTGACAACTAGATCGTTCACAAGAAAGAGGGGGCTATCCGATAAGGATTTCTCCTTACTGGCTCGCAATTAGGTGACCAAACCCCTTTCCTAGACAGAACTTCCTTAGACATTGCCAATAATGCTATCTAATAATATTGTTCAAATAATATGAATTATTAATCTGATAATAGAAAATGCTGTGCAATGACAATTATTGAATCAATAATATAAAATATCAACGTAGCAATTATTTAATCAATAAAATAAAATATTGAACAAAGAATTCTTTGTATAATTATTGAGTAGTCTTTATAAATAACCGTGAGAATCCGGATTGTTCAGAATTTAAGATTAAAGAATTAATTATTAATAAAATGAATTTCTATTAATATTATTTTGTGTTATGTGTTTATTAATCGTTCTATAACCTAGAATGATTATTAATCGGGAGGATTCTGGCTACGAGCTAGATTGAACGAGTAAGAATTTTCAAGATGAAAATAAAAATTTTCCGGGAATAAAAAAATATTTTCGGGGAAAAAGACGAAATAGGCACTATTCATCCGACGAAACCTAAGTGTTAGGGTTTGAATAACCTAAGCCTTTTCGAGAGTTTGGTATGTTGAAATGACATTCCGTCGAAAGATTTGACATTATATATCGTGAAATGTTAAGTAAGCCGATAAAAGTTTTTCTCAAAAAACGTGCAGAAATCGGATAAAATAAAAATGACGAAAAGTACTATTATATATTTTTCACTCGTTTAACTACGTTAGGGGAAAACGTGAAGGAAAATGCTTGACATCAAAAAGTGTTTTTCAATTTTTTCGGAAATCCGAAAAATACGTAAAAGTTAATCGGTAAAGGAAAGAAGAAATATCTAAAAATATTTGGATTCCGAGAATCGCAGTTTTTAAAACTGTCGGACGAAATTCGAAAGACGGAACCACAAAACTTACAGGCTAAGTTTCGTCAATAGTAAGGAGGTGGAAGTAAGGAGGTGTGAATAGTTATTTTAGGGGCAAAATGACTATTTTGCCCCTAGTCTTGAAAATCTATAAATAGGAAGCTTAAGCTCATTTGTTTGGATTCTTGAAAATCCTACACTTTGAGAGAGAGAGAGTTCGGATGGGAGGAAGAAGAAAAAAGGAAGAGGAAAAGTTGGCTCGTGAGCAAACTTTGTCCGACGGAAGGAGATCAAAGGAGAAAGGTAATCCGAAACCTAGTCTCTTAGAAATTTTCTTTAAGTTTTATGTTCAAAAACATAACTTAATGAGAATAAGGAGTAAAAGATATTGAGAATGAATTCATATGGTTGAAATCGTAGAAAAATGAAGAAATAAGAATTAGAAGTTTATTTTATAAATTTCTTAAGGAAGTATAAGATTCGTAAGGATTTTGAGCGATACGAATGAATTTTATAATTGAGTAGGTTAAATAAGTAAGTAATGATGTTCTATAACATTAAATTCCAAGAAAAAGTGAAATCGTAATCCAAAATATCGATTAAAATTGAAGAACGAACAAAGAACACGAAGAACACGCGAAGAACACGAAGAACGTTGTTGATGGACAAATTTAAAACCATCGTAGTATAATTATTGTTGATGGACAAGTTTAAAACCATCGCATATAAGTTAGATGCTTATTGCTTGGTTAGGAATGGTAGAAACGTTCATGAAGAACGGATTAAAACAGAGCTATAACGAAGTTATGGCGAAAATTTCGTAAAAGACAAGCGAGAATTAGAAAGTTATTAAATGAACCTGAACGTGTAGGGTTTCATAAGAAAGTAAGAGAATGTAGAAAACGTGAGTCGTAGACTCAAGAACGAACGAGTTTCGAGTTCGGATGACCGAATTACGGACGAACGAACAAAGAACGTTAAAAACGTTAAAATGAACAAAGGGTGAAGATTAAGCCAATTGAATGACATGTTAATGGATTTAGAAAAAAGTTCTATCCATGGCTAATCGAAGTACGTAAGACAAGGAAGAAAATGGCTTAGGAACGACCTCGTTCTGAGTTATAACGAAGAAGTTATGAGATCGGAAAGTAAGCGTCTCAAAATAAAGTTAACACTTAGAAAAAAAATTCGAGAAGAAGGGCTTGGCACCGCGGCGCCAGCCATGCCTTATAAGGTGGTGTCTGCTTGACACTAGACCGGGAGAGCCAGACATCGCTAACTTCGCGTCGCAAATATGAAGTCTTAGTAAAGAGATTGGCGCAACATGTACAGAGTCAGAGGAAAAAGGCCAGTATTGAGTTTTTAAGTGCTCAACTGCTGGGGGATGTGCAAGAAAGAAATATGAACATGTAGTTCGCCTAATGTAACACTTAATCAAGTGTTTTAAACCTTTAATGAAGGTTGAATGGAAAGATTAACCGAGATTAAAATAATGTAATTGCGGATTACGGAACCGAGATCCGGGGATCGTAGTCGTAATAAACGAAGGTGAGGGATTGCTATGATTGTGATTCCTTAGACGTTGAGTGACGAAAGTAATGAATAACATTTCGATGTTATGTTGTAGTAATGAGAGATAAGTGTAAAGCGTATAGACGCTGTGAATGCAACGTTATTGTGATGAACGATCGGTCTTAGCATACAACGATCAGTATGGCTTCGACGTTAAGAAAGAATAAAGAACATGGGGTTCATGGGATGGATAACGATTGAAAGTGATTAAAACCTTGAGTAAAGGTTGAATGAGAGATTAAAAGACGAGCAACATGAACGCTGAATACGTAAACAATCCTCGTGAGTTGTATTCGCGTTGGACGAATGTTCTAAGTATACCTTGGTTGTATGACGTAGACGTTGACGAAGGTAGTAAGTAAGATATGAATTATCGAGAAAGCCGTAACGAACAGTAATAAGAGTATTGAAAGCCGAATATGAGTCAAATAAGAACGAATCCTGAGGTATGGCATTTAGTTGTCAAAAAGGCAAAAGGAATAAGAAATTGACTTAACGAACATTTTAGTTAATAGTTCGTATAAGTTAAGATAAGTTTAGGTTGTGGTATAATCGTAACCTTTGATGGTTGACATATGGGAGCTGGGCTAAACAATTCCTTGAGAGAAGCGAAGGTATATACTGAAATCGGCAAATGCGATCTAACTCAATTGTGATGGCGGTGTAGATGAGACAGGGAACTTGTTTGTTGGTTGTTTGTGGGAAACCACTCGAGTTACCATATGGACTACCAATGGAGAAGCGATATGTCTTTGAGTCCTAGAAGTTATAAGAAGAAGATAAGAATGTAAATCATCAAAGATGAAGAACGTTTTGAGTAAGACATCTCCGTATGTCATGAAGCCGTAAACCGGTAATGAAAGTTAGTAGCGTAAAATTATATTGCAAGAACGCGAATCCTAAGAAGTAAAGTTAAGTAAACCAATGTGTAAGTCAAGTATATGACTAATTGGTGTATGTGTTATTTCCTTATGTGTTATAGGGATTGGAATGAGCAGTTCAACATAAGCTGTAGCTGTGCGTAAGGAAAGTTTCCTAACTTCATTCATATTTTAAATGAATGCTAGTTTCTTAAACTTCTCAGATATTGAACTTGAGAAGTTCTATCTATGTGCGAATGTACGATATTTGTGCAAGGTGGTAGAATGTATGAGGCCTTGTGCCACAATGTGAACACTTCGATGTTTCTATGATATGAACTGTTCTGTGATTGAACTGTTCATTATGAGCATGTTCTGTTTATACATGAATCGTTATTGTTAAGTTTGGGCTATTGATTCTAGCCAGACGGAATGTGTATGAAAGAGAGTAGAGAATGAAAGTATTTCAAAGTGAATGTGACTAATGTTTTAAAGTGATAGGAATCGAGAGTATTCCTACTGTTCAAGCTGTTTCATAACCTTTGTTCGGTTATCGAAGTTTCAAAGGAATGTTAAACTCTTGAAGTTGTATGTTCAACTGTTATGACTTGCTGAGCAATTGAATGCTCACACTTACTTTAAATGAAAAACATTTTCAGCGAACGATGTTAGAAGAACTTAAGGATCCCGTATAGATCAAGCTGACGGTATTCAGATGAAGTGCCATTCAGAATGTGAATGAGCGAGAAGATCAAGTGAAGACTTGTAATGTAGAAAGATGAAAATTAAACTATAGACTAGTTTAATGAACTGTTGTGTATCCTTGGTGGCGGATAAAAGTCACTCTTGTAAGATGAAAGAAATAATGTAATCATAATTATTTGTTATGAGAAAGGTTATAAGGTTTTAGAACCTGGGAATTTAGAATGTATGTTATTATATTTCAGTATATAATGATGTATGTTTGGATGAATGATGTACTTTCGTGGACGTCTTTTAATCCGGGTGTGAAGATAGAATTCCAGGATTTGAGGCGTTATAAAGTGCCTTCTACGTAAGAATCAATAATTCAAGAATATCATGCAATACTGGTGTCTTCTTTGTGTAACCACGCGTACATCGTATTTTAACCACCGAGTATTCCAACAAAGTTAATTGTGAATAACTATGCCATCATTTATAAAAACTCAAAGTTATGGGGCCCACAAATGGCAGCGTCGTCGTACGAATATTCCCCAACAACAAGAATATTTTACGAACAAACGAATATTTTTCGACAACAATGAATATTTTATAACCAATTGCTTATTTCACAAAATTTGCACATTTTACACATGACCAAAGCATTATATCAAATTAACTCCTTATTATTTCAAGATAATGAATATAGAAAATTCAATTTTATTTATAAAAAGTTGGGGTCTTACAACCTCCCCTCCTTATGAAATTTCGTCCTCGAAATTGATGTACGTATGGTGTTTCGAAAAGGTGAGGGTACCTCGCTTTCATTTCCGATTCCAACTCCCAGGTCATTTCCTCCATAGCATGGTTCCTCCACAAAACCTTGACTTGTGGTATAACCTTTGTTCGTAGGACATGCTTTTTCCTATCAAAAATCTTGACAGGTACCTCCTCGTACGTTAATTCTTCGGCTATCTCGTCTGGTTCTAACGCAATAATGTGGTTTGGGTCTTTCACATATTTACGAAGCATAGATATGTGAAAAACATTATGAACATGAGACATGCTTGGAGGTAATGCGAGTCTATAGGCCACATTTCCAATTCGGTCAAGAATCTCAAATGGACCAATAAATCGTGGATTGAGCTTTCCCCTCTTCCCGAATCTTGTAACTCCCTTCCATGGAGCAGTACGTAACAGTACATGATTTCAAATATTAAATTTCACGTCCTTTCGATGAAGATCATCATAACTCTTTTGTCGATCTTGTGAGGTCTTTATACGTTGCCGGATCATTTGAATCTTTTACGTGAGTCATACGTACGATCGGGTCCCAACAACGTTGCTTCACCCACCTCGTCCCAACATACTGGAGAATGACATTTTCGTCCATACAACGCCTCGAATGGAGCCATGCCTATATTTGCTTGATAACTGTTATTTTAGGAGAATTCCACCAATGACAAGTATTTATCCCAACTTCTTTTGAAATCTAGGACACAGAGGTAAATTTGGATAAATTTTCAAAGTTGGATGCATAGAAGCCATCAGAGGCAAATTTGTCTGCTTTGGCATGCTAAGTTTTTTCTATAAATAGTGTGTTTAGTTAGAATTAAAAATCACACCAGAAACTGAAGTTTTCTCTCTCTATATATCGAGCGTATTTTTGTGAGTATTTAGATACTTTGAGAGTTGCTATTAGGTGCAAGTTTCTTTCAACATCATATCCGATAATCCATTCAGAAGTACTGTTCTTTTGAGGTAAGGGATGTTATTTTCTTCGTAAATGATATTATTTCTTTCAATGTCATTATGCTAAAATATTCGTATGAATTTTATTGTGGAATTTCTATCTTTTTGTGTCGGGGTTACTATTCATGTATACGTCACTATTCACGTATACGGCACTATTCACCGAAAAATAAAATTTTCTCTTCTTTGTCCAAGATGTCTATTATGGTTACTTTCTTTGATTGTATCCATATTTTGATCTTCATTCCTGAATTTTACTCCACTATGTTTTATTATGGAGTGTTTTTGAACATAGATTATCTATAGTACGAATCCCTAATCTTTGTTCTTTTGTCTCACTGGATTCATTTCTTAAAAATATTTTTCATCATCATCAGTCCTAAATAATGATATAACTGAATATCTTTGGCCTGTAGTGCAAAGATGAATGATTACCTGATGAATATCTTTGGCCCGTAATGCAAAGATGAACAGGTGTTGAGATGAACATGACCAACTGGTGATACAAATAAATATCTTTGGTCGTAGTGCAAAGATGAATATTTGATTCAAGATGTATATTGATTGATGTTACAAGGATAAAATATTTATGATGAACTTTTAAATTCATAGATAATAGTAGATTTCATTATCTACTTAACTCTTCTAATGAATTGTTATTTTCGCTGCAGTTGTTGATCTAAAACTTGTTGTCTATTATATTCTATCAGATTTTTCCCTGTTAAGGACTAAGGATAATTTGTTGTACATTATCTTAGTCATAATATTTTTTACTGGGCTAGTTGAGCTCACCCTTTTCCTTTTTGTCTAGCCGGTATATGGAGTGATGATTCAAGATAGTTATTTTAGCAGTGCTCACTATTTTATAAAATAGTACATTAATAATTGTAATGAGGACTTTATCTAAGTGTGGATATTGTCTAGAAGACAATATTTGTATTTAAACTCACAGTTTATGTGTTGTCGTATTTTGCGCGATAATTGTATTAATAAAGTTGTAGTTATTTCTGTACCATGTGTTTGGCGACTCAAAATGAGTGATGTATACCTATTTTGGGGGCGTCACACCTAAAATTTTCCAAGTTTGCATTATTCCCCTATAATTTTTGTAATTCACTTATCTTCAATAAACACATTCTTAATTCTTCAACAATTATTCATCATTAATATTATAACTTACAATATTGACAAACAGATCATTCCAGGTAAGAGGGGGCTTTCCGATAAAAATTTCTCCTTATTGGGGCGCAATTTGGTGACCAAACCCCTTTCCTCGACAGAACTTTTTAGACATTGTCAATAATGTAAATAATTATATGAATAAATGTGTTATCTCACTTATTAATTTAATAATATAAAATATTATGAATGATACTGTGACAATAATTTAATCAAATAACGTGAGATACTATGCAGCAATTGCTGTAGCAATAATTGAGTAAACTGAGTGGTTTCTTACGTAAGCATCAATAATCAATACCGTGTGCTACTATACAACCACGCGTATTACTGTATTTTTACCACCGAGTATTTCAACAGTTTAACGGTAAAAGTTTTGCTGTTATTTTTATAAAAAGTTATTTCTTTCTTTTTCTAACTCTGACAGTTATTCCGTTGTAGGGTCCACCAATGATGGTGTCTTCGTACGGATATTCCCCGACACAACGAATATTTTATATCAACTTGCTTACTTTGTAAAATTTTCAAATATCACCCTTAACTTTAACCTTTTATCAATTTAACCATTTACTAAATAGAATAACAATTATAAGAAAATTGAATACTTACATTTCATAAAATTCGGGATCTCACAATTATGGTCATGATTATACCAAATAATCCCTGGTCATAATCATACCAATCAACAGTCCATTTTTGCACAATTATGGTCATGATTATACCAAATAATTCCTGGTCATAATCATACCAATCAACAGTCCATTTATGCACTACGGGCCAAAGATGACTTTCATCACAATATAAGCATGAGGATGATGACAATGATATAAAAATTCAATTAAATAAAAGTAAAGGATAAATTTTAAAGATTTATAATTTAATTTATCCAGAATTCAAAAATGTCCAAATTGTCAACATGATACTGCTTTGTGGAGTAAAATTCAAGAATAATATTCTACCAAAAATGATTTGGATCGAAAAAAATCAATTTTTTTTGTCATAAATAGTACCCTAGTGAATAGTACCTGAGTGAATAGTACTCCGGCATGAAAAAGCTAAAACTTATCAAGAATGTTCAAAATAATATTTTCATGAAAAGAAACTAGATGAAGAGCAAATATCAATGATATTCTACTAATTTCATGGAGTATAGAAGCCAAAACTTAACAAAATGAGTATAAAATTCATAATCTGAAACGAAATAATATTACTCACATACTACAGAGTATGAAAGAAAATATTATTTCTTACGAGTATTGAACAAAAATAATATTCCTTACCTTAAAAATGAGAGTATTTCAACTGGTATAGCAGGGATATTCTTGAAGAAAACTTTCACTATTTTCTACACTCAAAGCTTTCTAAAACTCAAAAGAAATACGCTCAATATTATAGAAGAAGAATTATCTGATTCTGGTGTGATTTTCAATTCTAAACCAAGCATCCTATTTATAGAAAAATGGAAGGATACTATTTAAAAAAGTTTCTCACGGACTAACAGTAAGATTTCAGACAAAAATCACGGGCGGAAAGAAAAATTTCAGACGCCCCTTTTATTTCAACTTATTAATATAATATTCAATAAAATATAATATATTTTATTTTTCATAAAAAACAAAACTTATAATAATATATATAATAAAACATCATCATCACCACAATTTTCCACAACCACCCATGACATTCATTTTTTCTCCCCGACAATTTCATTTTCAACATAGGTGAGCCCCACATGTGCACCCCCTCCTTTATTTTATATATATATATATATATATATATATATATATATATATATGAGACCCATATAGGGTCTCCATCCACAAAGAAACCGGTTGTTGGGGAGCAACCCATTTTGCCGGTAAATTCACAAGCTCTACCAACTTATAAAAAAAAAAAAAAATTGTCCAAGGCCGGTAGAGCTTGTAGCGGCTGGCCAAAATGGGTTGCTCCCCAACAACCGGTTGCTGTGGATGGAGACCCATATATATATATATATATACTTAATAACCTTATACCGATTATTTTGAAAAATGGATAAATGAGGGTTCAAATAATAAGCATAAATACTTCATAAAAATTTTCTCAGTATTTTTAACAATATTTATTCATCATTATTATAACCCTCAATATTAACAACCAGATCGTTCTCAGGAAAGAGGGGGCTTTTTGATAAGGATTTCTCCCTATTAGCGCACAATTAGGTGACCAAACCCCTTTTCTCGACATAACTTTCTAGACATTGTTAATTATGCAAATAATAATATGAATAAATTGTCATCTCAATTATTGATTTAATGATATAAAATAATAAAAATAATTGTATCAAATAACGTGATATACTATGCAACAATTACTGTAGTAATAATTGAATAAAACTGAGTGACTTCTCACGTAAGCATCAATAATCAATATCGTTTGCTACTATGCAACCACGCGTATTACTGTACTTTTACTACCGGATATTTCAATAGTTTAACGGTAAAACTTTCGCCGTTATTTTTATAAAAAGATATTTTTGTCGTTTTCTCATTCCGACAATAATTTCGTTGTGGGGTCCACCAATAATTGTGCCGTCGTACAAATATTCCTTGTTAAAACGAATATTCCCCGACCAATCGAATATTATATAATAACTTGCTTACTTTGTAAAATTTATAAATATTACCCACAACTATACCTGTGACGCCTCTAAAATAGGTATACATCACCTATTCTGAGTCGCCAAATACATGGTACAGAATACAAATACAACCTTAAATATACAACATGAGCTGTGAGTTTTAATACAAATATTATCTTCTAGACAGTATTCAAACTCAAAATAAGTCCTCAATACATTTATTATCACACTATTTCATAGAATAGTGAAGACTACTAATGCTACCATCTGGACTATCACTCTGTTCCCCGACTAGTCCCTGCTACGTTCTCATTTTCTGAAGAGAACAATGAAAGCGAAAGGGTGAGCTCAACTAGTCCAGTAAGAAATATTATGACTAAAATAATGTAGAATAATTTATCATTAGTCTTCAACAGTGTTAAACTGATAAAATATAACAAACATCAAGTTTAACTGCAGCGGAACAAGCAATCCATTAGAAGAGTCAAGTAGAGAATAAAATCTACTATCTTCTATGATTTAAAAAGGTTTTTCATCACTTTTATCGCTGAGACTCAGCTTAATAAATAATCCACATCATCCCTGCACCACGGCCAATGATATTCATTAGTATCACGACCACAATTTATCCATGCACTACGGGCTAAGGATATTCGTGTTTTCATCAATGGTCATGATCATGCCAACAACTGTCCATCAATGCACTACGGGCCAATGAGGACTTTTACCACATCATTTATAACATTACGGTCATGATTATACCGAATAATTCCTGGTCATAATCATACCAAGTCCATTTATGCACTACAGGCCACAGACGACTTTCAATGTAATATAAACATGAGGATAATGACAATGACATAATAATTCAATAAAACAAGTTCAAGAATAAATTTTAAAGATTTGTAAATTAATTTATCATGAACTCAATAATGTCCAAATTGTCAACATGATACTTCTTTGTGGAGTAAAATTCAAGAATGCTCAAAAGAATATTTTCATGAAAAATTACTGGATGAAGCGCAAATATCTAGGATATTCTACTAATTTCATGGAGTAAAGAAGCCAAAACTTTAACCAACTGAGTATAATAGAATATATGAAGCTATGAAATGAATTTTCGCTTACCGTGCGGTAATCCACGTGGATGATCATTTCCACAAGTTAATAAGGAATGAATACAAAGGATCGTTCACCATGCATGCGGTAATCCACATAGACGAGTTATTCCAAAAGAGTAATAAAGAATGGAACCGTGTCAAATGCGTAATCCGCAGATAGATAGGATATTCAACGAATAATAAAGAATGGAACCGGTCACGCGTAATTACATGCATGTGATGTTCCAATGTAATAATAAAGAATGGAATAACAACAGAATTCACCGTGCATGCGATAGACCACACAAACAAAGTTATTCCAATGTAATAATAAAGAATGGAATAATGTAAAAATTTCACCATGTATGCGGTATTGCAGACAGACAGTTATTCCAACATAATAATAAAGAATGAAATAACAACCAATTCACAGTATTGAAAGAAAATAACTCTCTTTATGAATACGAAAGAATAATACCCCTTACTATAATAATACTATCCCTTACCTTAAAAAGAAGAGTATTCCGACGGGTAGGGCGAGGATATTCTTGAAGAAAACTTATACTGTTTTCTACGCTCAAAGCTTCTTAAAACTCTAAAGAAATACGCCAAGATTATAGAAGAAGAATTCTCTCAATTTACGGTGTGTTTTCAATTCTAACTAAGCATCCTATTTATAGGAGAATAGAAAGGATACTATGCAATAAAATATAATATATTCTATTTATAATATATATATATATATATTATTTAAAATCTAACAAAACAAATAACTTTATAAAAATATTCTATTTTATATAAAAAGATTTTACTATCGCAAACACTATGCAGTACTATGCAAACACTATGCATAATAAAATATAATATATTCTATTTATAATCTAATAAAATAAATAACTTTATAAAAGTATTACATTTTATATAAAATATTTTACTATACAAATACTATCGCGAGTACTATCTTGAAACATTATGCATAATAAAATATATTATATTCTATTTATAATCAAATAAAACAAAACTTTATAAAAAGTATTACATTTTATAAAAAAAGTTTTTTCATTTTATTACATTTATAATAATAATAAAACAAACTTCATCATCATTATTATAATTCACACTATTAATTGACCGTGTCGTTCCTGGGAAGAGGGGCTTTCCAATAAGGATTTCTCCTATTGGTGCCGCAATTAGGTGACCAAACCCTCAACACCCCAAATCGCACATCGAAAGATAGGGGAAAAATTTGTCTGCATATAAGGAAAAAAGTTACTACCAATAGTACCTTCAAGTTATGACCTTTTGGATGAACCTATGGTGGGCTAAGTTGATCCAAGAAGATACTATTGGGCCAGTAGTTTGAGGCCTTATTTTGATGAATTTGATTCGATTCGGACTTGGGATTTGACCCAAGATTTGTTCTGGACTCGGGATTTGAACCGGATTATTACATATGGTATCAAAATCGACTCTCAAAAGCTCAGGTCGGGTCATCCGATCGGGTTGTCAGAGGTGGGGACATGAAGGCTGGTAGTATTATCCCACAATGGAGAGATGGAGGTCCGGAGGTGGGGACACGAAGCTAGCCGGTATTATCCCACAATGGCTAAAGAGGAAAAGATCTTTGGGCTGTGTGTGTAATCGGTTCTGACGGGGACGTCAGAAATTTAAGTGGGGGAGTTTGTAACACCCCAGTCCCACATCGAAAGATAGGGGAAAAATTTGTCTGCATATAAGGAAATAAGTTACTACCAATAGTACCTTCAAGTCATGGCCTTTTGGGTGAGCCTGTGGTGGGCTAAGTTGACCCAAGAAGTTACTATTAAGCCAGTAGTTTGAGGCCTTATTTTGATGGATTTGATTCGTTTCGGACTTGGGATTTGACCCAAGATTTGTTCTGGACTCGGGATTTGACCCGGGTTGTTACATATGTATGCTGCAAGCAAAATTTCATATATGTATGTATGTATATATATATATATATATATATATATATATATATTTATTATATTTCATTAGTTTAAAGTTATATTTCGTTAAATAAACGAAATTAAAATTTAATTGAAGTTATATTTATTATATTAAATTAATTAATTTTATTGACATAGTTATAAAAGTTTTTAATAATACATTTAATAGTATTGTGTTATAAATGATTGGATTGTAATAAAATCTTATTAAATTATTTAGATTGAACGGAGAGAGTCTAAACGAGTTTTTGGAATATACTTTGGGTATTACATTGCTTAATCCAGGTACGGATTTCGTACTTATTCAGCGATACTCTTTAATTTTAGTTTGTTCGTTTTGCTTCTCGTTTTGATTTCGTACATTGTCTCAATACCTTGATCTTAGTAAAGTTCATATGACAGTTTATTTTGATCTTTAGAATATCATAACTTGTACTCTTTGAACTCGTTTATCATATTTAATATTTATTTCGATTTTCGTAGTGATGTACATGTTAGTATATTTTGGAGACTTGTGTTGATGATTCGTTTGATTTAAAATGTACACGTTAGAACCCCTTTGTGTTGATATTGTGTCGCATGTGGTGTGACATGATATTTTGTTAGAATACCGTAGGGTATACCTGAGTTATTACCACCTGTGGGGGTACCACGAGCGTGTCTCTTAACACCGAGGCATGACACCTTCCGCGCGGTGTGATCATCCACACGTATTCGCTTTGTGCTCCGGGTGGGAGTTGGCCATTTGGTGTTTTGTTGTGGGAGGCGTATGGGTCGACCCTAGTTTTTTGTTCTATTCTGTTCTGCAGATCGATGATGTTTGTGCCAAACACGCCTTCCGATTTGCATGCATCTGGATCCGGCCGGTCCGATGTATGTTATGCCTGTGTGGCATTATTTTGATTTGCCCGTGTGGCATTATTTGACTTGTCTGTGTGGCAAGGTATATTTCTGTTTTGTTCTGCGCTCGGTATGAAATAACACCCAACCATTTGATTCAGCCTATTATTTCGTTGTGTCAGTTTTGTTCGTTTTGTTTCATTTCAGTTCATTTAATTGAGTTAGTTATTTCGGTTCATTATTTGTATTTTATATCCGTACTGGGCATTTGACTCATGCTGTATTTTTCTTCCGGTAGGTAATCAGGGGGATCAAGGACAAGTGTAACGAGAGCTTTCTTTTATCCAAATGGTTTAGATATTTTGTTTAAGTTGTGATCCAATAGTTTGTTTGGAGTTGAAATAATGATTTTAGTTATTTTGTTATTTATTATGGTGGACTTATGGTATTTATCATATATTAAGACCATTCTCTTGTGGCTTTGAGCCTTGCTATTAAATTTATCAGTTTTGTTATGTTTTGGGTTACCTCTCTTTTTATTTCGGAAAGGGGGTGTTACAAAACCTCTCCTTGACAGAACTTCTAGACATCATTAATATTGCAAATAATAATATTAATAACTTTGTTATCTCAGTTATTGATTTAATAATATATAAAATATCGACAATAATTGAATCAAATAACGTGAGATACTATGTAACAATTACTGTAACAATAATTGAACAAAACTGAGTGACTTCTCACGTAAGCATCAATAATCAATCTTGTATTATTATTCATTCACGCAGCAGATTCTTTGTCTTATTAACACCGGGTGTTTCAACAGCTTAACGATAAAACTTCCGCCATTATTTCATAAAAATATTTTTGTCGTTTTCTCAATCCGACAATAATTTTGTTGTGGGGTCCACTAATGATTGTCTTGATCGTCAGTAGAATATTCCTGTTAAAACGAATATTCCCCGATCAATCGAATATTATATAACAACTTAAGGTACTTTGTAAAATTTATAAATATTACCCGCAACTATAACATTATATCAAATTCACTCCATAATAAAAAAAAAATGATATTTATAGAAAATTCATTTTTATTCCTAAAAGTTGGGATCTTACAATAACATTATAATAAATTCACACCTTAATATTCAAAAATGATATTTATAGAAAAATCATCTTTATTCATAAAAGTTGGGGTCTTACATATATCAAATCATAGTTCCTACTCATAATCATAATAATAAATTTATCTTTGCACTACGGGTCAAAGATATTCATCAACAGTTCATCTTTGCACTACAGGCCAACGATATTCAACAACAGGTCATCTTTTCAGTACGAGCCAAAGATATTCAACAATAGGTCATCTTTGCACTACGGACCAAAGTTATTCATCAACAATTCATCTTTGCAATACAAGCTAAAGATATTCATATCTCAAAGAAATATATAATCATTTCAAAATTTATATAAACAATAATTATAACCATGTTAATCAATTAACCTCTGCACTTAAGCTAAAGATATTCAATGGTCATGATCATACCAGTAGATAATTCATCTTTGCAATACTGACCAAAGAGAACCTATAGTCGCGATCATACCAATAATCTACCCATCTTTACACTTCAGTAAAAGAGAAATTTCAACACCAGGGTTATAAAAATATTATATATGATAACAAAAATAATATAGTCAAAACATGAATTTAATTTCAAGAGTAAGATTCATAAATCAACGATAATTTGGTCAGAAAAAGAAACCAAATTTATCGTGAATAGTAAGTACCCCATGAATAATAACTCGTAAATAGTAACCCGTGAATAGTAACTCGTGAATAGTAACTCGTGAATAGTACTCATAAAAGGAAAATACAAAAGAAAACGATATTACTTGACGAGTACAAAAGAAATGATATCTCATACGAGTATAAAAGAATATACGAAACTGCAAATGAATTTTCACCCGCCATGCGGTAATCTATGTAGACAGATTATTTCCATAATTTAATAAAGAATGAATACGAAGGGTCATTTACCATGCATGCGGTAATCCGTGTAGACAGGTTACTTTCGCAGATTAATAAAAATTTAATACGAAGGGTCATTCACCATGCATGCAGTAGTTTGTTTAGACAAGTTATTCCCACAGAATAATAAAGAATGGACTAACAAAAGAATTTCACTATGCATGTGGTAGTCCGCGTAGACAGGTTATTTCAACAGAATAATAAAGAATGGAATAACAACCATTACGAGTATTAAAAGAAAATATCTCTCTTCATGAATACGAAAGAAATAATACCGTTACGAATACAACAAATAATATCCCTTACGAATACAACATAATAACACCCCTTACCTTAATAAAAATTTGGAGACTGCACTAGTGTAATAGCATAATACTCCTCTTCTTTCTCTCTATAGTTTTTTCTCTCTAGTGTTTCAGTGAATTCGTAAGAAATAATGAAGGAATGAACTTCTATTTATAGAAAAAATGACTGAATAGTAACTAATTCATGAACGGCCCATATTAATTTACTTTTAAATGGACGGTCCATATTGATTTACTATTAAAACTTAAAGCAACGGTCCATACTGATTTACTTTAAACCAGCGATCCATATTGATTTACTATTATAACTTTTCACCAGCTGTCCATATTGATTTACTATTATATCTTCAACCAACGATCTATAAAATTAGCACATCTCCTCATTGAATAATAAGTCAAACTTATAACAAACGCCTCATAATAAATTCCTATATTTATATCAAAAATTGAATAAATATTTACCATAAATCATTTATCTTTAATAAACACATTTTTAATCTATTAACAATTATTCATCATTAATATTATAACTCATAATATTTAACAACCGGATCATTCTCAAGAAAGAGGGGTTTAGATAAGATTTCTCCTATTGGTAGCCATGATTAGGTGATCAAACCCTTTCCTCGATGTAACTTTCTGACATCGTCAATATTGCAAATAATAATATGAATAATTTTTTCATCTCAATTATTGATTTAATAATATAAAATATTATGCAGATGATACTGTGACAATAATTGAATCAAATAACATGAGATACTATACAGCAATTACTGTAGCAATAATTGAGTATGACTGAGTGACTTCTCACGTAAGTATCAATAATCAATACCGTGTGTTACTATGCAACCACGCGTATTACTGTTCTTATACCACCGGGTATTTCAACAGTTTAACGATAAAAAAATTGTCGTTATTTTTGTAAAAAGATTATTTATGTCGTTTTCTAACTACGACAATACTTCCGTTGTGGGGTCCACCAATAATTGTGCCGTTGTACAGATATTCCCTGTTAAAACGAATATTCCCCGACACAACGAATATTTTATATCAACTTGCTTACTTTGTAAAATTTTCAAATATCATCCTTAACTTTGACCTTTTATCAATTTAACCATTTATTAAATAGAAAAATTAAATATTTTTATTTCATAAAATTCGAGATCTTACAATGTAAATAATATTATTTCATTTCATATATCCTAATGACTGTTATTCTAATGGCACCTAATAGACAAAGTTCAAGCATATGAGAATACAAAATAGCAACATTTTTTTTTTACAAATTATGGACATGTAATAAATATTTACATTCTGCAGAGTCTAGCATGTACTTGCAATTCGATATTTCTATGAAACAAATGAATAACAAAATGAAAAACATAAAATAAATTCTAATTTACATGTAGTAAACACCATATAGAGCTCAAACAGCAAAATTCATTGGATATATAAAATTAGTGCCTGCAATATAGATAGTCAATACCTCAGTATGAATACTTACATGACGTAGTTTTGATTAATACAAATGAGAAAATAGAATAAATAGGATTAATGAAAATAGTGAATTGACCATTAGGAGATGTTTGGCAACTGTCCTATATATCCTAATTCAACTAATTTTGATGGAGAAAATGGAGCATACTTGCATGAATTGGTTTGTTTAGTAAATTAGCCTAACCGTGTGTTGTTATCCGTCTGTTCTTCAGGGGAATGGCCTAAATAAGTATATTTGGATTTCGGTTTTGTAAAATAAAATTCTCTTGCCTGCAAAAAAAGAACAAAATTAGAGACAACAATGGTGTTACAACCTAGGAGGAGCATAGGTCATAGGAATAATCGGAGTTAAAGTTGGCTCAAAGTATGAAGGCAAGAGTTTGAGAGATTCTTCCCTCTTAAAAAGTAAACCACAGTACTAAAACAATACCTTAACAAAGATTTTAAGTAAAAGCCTGCCTAATATTGCCAGAAGAATAAGAGACCAACAAAATATCATTGGAACTGCATCCATCACAAAAGTTGGGATCATATTTGAATTGTAGTAATTGGTGTATGCTTCAAAAGGATTATTAGTTGATACAATCTTTTGCTCTTCTTATCCGAGACTATAAAGTTGGTTCTTGATCCATTTGTGAGAAACGAGCCCTGTTGGGGAATTCTGCATGACTGCTAGTAAATTTGAGAAGAAATAGCAAGTAATGTGCTTGTAGCAGCCTAATCAATCTTGGATGGGCATTGGGAATTTTCAGAACCTTTCGCGATCAAAACCTCCGCATCTAAATTCTGAGTTTCGAGAGCACTCTTAGATGTTTTCTGCTGCTGATCAAACATCAGCTTTAGCTGCTTCCCTTGTTCTTCAATTCTCAACTACAGATTTCTTTGAATCTGATTCAACAAAATGCACATGTCTTATTAGTCAAATCTTGATTTAGAAAAAGAAAAATAAAGACAACGAGTAGAGGAATAAAATTGTACTTTCCCAATTTCTTTGTTAGTAGCAGCATTTTGGCTCTTGAACAACTAAACAAATTACTTGTGCCTCATTTAATTAAGACCATGAGACACTGGACTTTGTTTTTGCTTTACCTCTATTTTGTTATATTGTTTTTACTCAAACTAACTGAAGGTATGTTGAATTTATACCTCTAATTGGTCATGAAGACGCGTCTGGACGTCTAGCTGCAGTTGCAGTGCCTCCCTCAATTGCATGCCATTGTGCAACATATAGTATTTATGTGAGGCTCATCCAAAAATTAATCAAAGAAGGGGGGAAAAACGATAATGAAGAGCTTTTTTTTGTGTGTTAATCAGAAAATAAATAAGGATGAAATTTTACAAGTAAAGCCAGCAAAAAGAATCAGAAGATTTACGTTTTAGTGTTTCTCTGTTCTACATCATTCATGCTAGTCCGTTTCTCAGATTTTCCTGCAATAAATGATCAAAATAAAACATCAGACTATAGTAATGATTCTTGAAGAAACCAGGTAAAATACATCTCAATTTTTTTTTTGATGGTGCCTCACAAAGTTAAGCATCTGGATGAGGATACAAAATAGTAGTATTTCTTCATATAAAAATTTACCTTTTGCAGAATCTGGCATGCACTTTGCAATTCGATAGTGCTATAATGGAGAGCGTAACATTAGTTCTACTTTCGACACAGAGAACACCAAATAGGGGTCAAACAACAAAGTTGTTTGGATAAAATTAAGTACCTGCAAATGGCTTTTGACATGATAGATTGTCAACACCTCAGAGTCCATCAGCCTTAGTATTGCCTTTGGTGTTGCCTCTAATATTGATGAACAAAGAAACAACCAATAAATAATAGCTCTTTCTTCAAAATGACATAAAGATTAATAACTTATAATTATCAAATGAGATTCCATACTTTCAGCACCACCAAGGTGATTTACACACTCAACGAACCGATCATGAAGATCTTGAGTCCATCTAATTCGCGTTTTACCAGAAGTTCCTGCAGAATAAATTTCTTTCTTCAACTTTTCCCAAATTTCAGGGCCTCTAGGGTGATGTTTAACATACTTCCTTATGAATATTTCATCGGAGCATGAAAGAATAGTCCTTAAACCAAACTTGGGATCCACTGTTCCTTGATCTATGAGCCAATTATACATTGAAAATCTAAGGTTGACTCTCTGAATTGTATAGCATATATATTTTGGGAACGCTATTAAAGAAGACATGGGATAACCCAAACCATTTACAAGAAAATCTATCCTCATTTCAATCACATCCTTTGACAGATTAAGAATTTGAGGAACTGCTTTAAGCATTTGTAGTACATCCTTGCGGTCTAAACCAGCATCCACTAAACAATCAAATCTCTCCTGAAGTTCCCATGTTTTGCCGTGCAAAAACTTCACAGCTTTACTCAGTTCCTTTGAGTTCTTGACAAATCCCAAATCCAACAAGAATTTATTTTTCTCTGTCAGTGTACTATTTTCTACTTTCAATGGTATAACTCTCGATCCAAGAAACCAATTCTTCAGTTCTTGTGGGTCTTTGACGATAATTTCACAAAGCCTCTTTTTACCAGTATTCAAGCGACTTAGTAAGGTGCTAACCTTCTTTAAGGAACATGAACCAAGCAATACAGGGTGTGAACGCACAATTCTCCCAATCTCTGCGAGAACCATCTCGAGCTCAATAAGAAACTGATAGCACCGTCTCAAATTCCATACATATTTCTTAACTTGGTATTGTGGGAACTGCAGAAACATAGAAATCATCTGACTCACCGTGGCTCCAAATTTCAGCAGGAACCCAATTAGAGAAATGGTTGTACTTCCTGAGCGCTCAAAAAGAAGTGCTGGGTGCTGACAGATTAATCCTCTTAATTGCTCGTTACTGCAACCCATTTTACTTAATAAGCACAAAAGCTCAAGCATATGGCTCCAGTTGTAAGAATCTGCCTCCAACAAATGCCCCCCAATCCAACCATCCTCAATCCCAAAAGTTTTTGACATTTCTAAAATCTTAAAGAAGTCCCTATTAACATTTCCCGTCAAAAGACAAGGGCTTGAAGCAACAACCTTAATTACAGTATATTGATCCAACCCAATTTCTTCTAAAGATCTGAGCCTTGATTGCAAAATCCCATAATCATATCGAAAAACCTCCATAGCTTCCATGTAAATCTTCCCTATCCTATTCCTTGGAATACCATAATTACATAAAACATAATAATTGTCTAGCAACAATTTATCATCATTAAGGAAAATTAGGTTGCGTGGCAGGAGTGAAGAGTACTGGCTAGGAATCAAACCCAAACTCTCAAAAAATGGTTCAAATTCATTAATGGGGTGGTAACGCAAAAACCTGCTAATAGACTGTCCAATATTCTCCTCGGTCTCAAACTTCTTCAATAACTTTTCAAGAAATCGTGGTGAATTCATACTCTCATATTTTCTGCATCCAGAAATTGTAAATTTCTAGTGGAGTGAAGGTATTCTAATAAAGCAGCCTGAACTTTTTTCATGCCTGCACTATCATCCACAATTTCACCATTTTCAGATTTAAGAATTCTTTTCCTACCATAGAATCTAGGGTTTTGAGCAATGTGACATGGCCCAATTGCCCAAAGAGTGGTCTTTGATGAGCCAAGGTTGTTCTCCATTAAATTTAAACAAACCCATTTGAGAACAGATGGTAATTTACGTTTCAGTAAATGGGTCATCACCAGCTTTATTAAATATGCAGAGTATTGATAAATAGAGGACTAAAGGGAACAAAGTTCTGAGCTTTATAGATATACTTGTTATATGGGGAAGCTCCTTAGTTGAGTTGTTACCTTCAATTCTGATGGGGTTTAAGCTTTGGTACCCGAAGAAGAATCTCTTACGCACCAACTGTTGATTTTCTTCGGTAATGGCTGCTTCAAGAGCTGGGCCCGAGTGCTGTAAAAGAGGTACACCAAAAAAAAATTTATTGGTAGCCAAGATGCCTCCTTCCCAAAATATTATTTCACATTTTTAAATATTTTTATATTTATATTTCAAAATTAAGATTTGTAGTTGACTTCAAATTTATATCGAAAAAAATATATTCATTAATAACCTTCAACACGTTTTAAATAAAGATTAGACAAAAAAACTCTTATTGATAATTAGTATGAATAATCATCCCCTATTAAAATGGTCTTATTTTGAAGTAGGAAATACATTTAGCCTAATAATGCTAGTATACAGAGATATTCTCTTCATCTTAATAAAAAAGTAAAAACAGAGGAAAGAGAGTAAAACGTTCTAAATTTATCTGTTTAGTCTCCCTACAAGATTATATAAAGTGATGAATATTTTTATTTTTTTATACTAATGAACCCCAATGATATATTTACCTTTTTATTTTTTATATTTTTAATCAGGAGTGAGTAATAAATATTAGCCTATATTGGAACAAGAATAAGACCAACACAACAATATACCATTGGACTTGCAACGCCAAAGTTGGGACTATATTTGAATTAATTGGTGTTCCACTCAATTCTTTTGATTTGACAGCATAACAATACACTTGACAAGTTTTTCTCAAAATGATTATTAGTAGATACATTCCTTTCTCTTTATTTATTATATATGTGATCACATAAATTTGGTTCTTGATTCAGTTGTGTGAAATGAGCCTTATAAATTTTTGGAAAAAACCTGCACATCTTCAAGATTAGTGGAATTCGGGTCATCCCGAGATTTGTACTTGAATTAGGAGTTTCAATAACACTAATTTGTTCTTTGTTGCTGGTCAAACATCAATTTCAGATTTTTCCCTTGTTCTTCAATTCTCAACTACAGATTTCGTTGATTCTGATTCAACAAAATGCGCACAAATTTTGTGGCCATATTAGTCAAATTATATGAATGATTAAAATGTTTGATTTCGCGATTTCTTGACTAATAGAAAGGCTCTTGAACCCAAGCATTGAGCGAACCCACAAACCACTAAACCAACAAATGGTTGGCAATAATGTTTTTACTCAATCTAATTGAAGTTATGAATACGCCTCTGAAGGTCTAGTCGCAGTCGCAGTCGCAGCGCTTCCCTCCACTCCAGTGCGCGATCTGTATGTAGTACATATTTTGTGTTAAATTAAAGAAGAACCTAAACAAAAAAATGTTGAATGCTAATTATTTTGTGTTAGATAAGAAAAGAAACCAAGGCTACAAGTTATATATAATTCAAGCCAGCAAGCAGAATCACAATATTTAGGTCGTAGTGTGATGAATCTGTTCTATGTCATCCATGCTAGTCTTTTTCTCAGATTTTTCTTAAGGAAACCAGGTAATATTTATCTCAATTTCATATATTCTAATGGCACCTAACAGACAAAGTTGAAGCATCTGAGAATACAAAATAGTAACATTTTTTCCACAAATTATGGACCATGTAATAAAGATTTACATTCAGTCTGGCATTTACTTGTAATTCAATATTTCTATGAAACAAATGGATAACAAAATGAAAAAAATAAAATAAATTCTAATTCACATGTAGTAAACACCATATAGGGCTCAAACAGCTAATTTCTTTGGCTCTTTCTTAAAGTGACCACCCCAAAATGATTAATACAAATGAGAAAATAGAATAAATAGGATTAATGAAAATAGTGAATTGACCATTAGGAGATGGTTCACAGCCGTCCTATGTATCCTAATTCAACTAACTTTGATGGAGAAAATCAGGCTAACCGTATGTTTTTATCCTTCTGTTCTCCCCCTAAATAAGTATATTCGGATTTCAGTTTTGTAAAATAAAATTCTCTAGCCGGTAAAAAAAGAACAAAATTAGAGACAACAATGGTGCTACAACCTAGGAGGATCATAGGTCATAGTAATAATCGGAGTTAAGTTGGCTCAAAGTATGAAGGAAAGAGTTTGAGAGTCTTCTCTCCTAAAAAGTAAACCACAATACTAAAACAATACCTTAACAAAGATTTTAAGTAAAAGCCTGCCTAATATTGCCACAAGAATATATAAGAGACCAACGTACAAAATATCATTGGAACTGCATCCACCACAAAAGTTGGGAATTATATTAATTGGTGTATAAAAAGTGCACTCAATTCTTTTCATTTAACAGCATAGATACATTTGTTAAATTCGCTTCAAAAGGACTATTAGTTGATACATTCTTATCCGAGATTATAAATTTGGTTCTTGATCCATTTGTGAGAAAATGAGCCCTGCATGTTGGGGAATTCTGCATGACTGCTAGTAAGAAATGTGCTTGTAGCAGCCTAATCAATCTTGGAAGTTGGATGGGCATTGGGAGTTTTCAGAACCTTTCGCGATCAAAACCTCCACATCTAATTCATTACTTTCGATTAAATTCTTAGTTTCGAGAGCACTCTTAGTTGTTTTCTGCTGCTGATCAAACATTAGCTTTAGCTGCTTCCCTTGTTCTTCAATTCTCAACTGCAGATTTCTTTGAATCTGATTCAACAAAATGCACACGTCTTATTAGTCAAATCTTAATTTTGAAAAAAAATAAATAAATAAAGACAACGAGTAGAGGAATAAAATTCTAGTTTCACAATTTCTTTGTTAGTAGCAGCATTTTGGCTCTTGAACAACTAAACAAATTACTTGTGCCTCATTTTACCCAAGACCATGAGACACTGGACTTTGTATTTGTTATAAGGTTTTTACTCAGACTAACTGAAGGTATGTTGAATTTATACCTCTAATTGGTCATGAAGACGCCTCTGGACGTCTAGCTGCAGTTGCAGTGCCTCCCTCAATTGCATGCCACTGTGCAACATATAGTATTTATGTGAGGCTCATCCAAAAATTAATCAAGCAAGTTGTGAAAAACGATAATGAAGAGCTTTTTTTTGCGTGTTAATAAGAAAATAAATAAGGATGAGATTTATAAGTAAAGCCAGCAAGAAGAATCAGAAGATTTACGTCTTAGTGTTTATCTGTTCTACGTCATTCATGCTAGTCTGTTTCTCAGATTTTCCTGCAATAAATGAACAAAATAAAAAGTTCAGACTGTAGTAATGATTCTTGAGGAAACCAGGTATAATATATCTCAATTTTCTTTAAAATTTTTTTTTGATGCTGCCTCAAAAAGTTAAGCATCTGAATGAGGATACAAAATAGTAGTATTTCTTCATATAAAAATTTACCTTCTGCAGAATCTGGCATGTACTTTGCAATTCGATATTTCTATAATGGAGAGCGTAACATTAGTTTAGTTCTACTTTCGACACAGAGAACACCAAATAGGGGTCAAACAACAAAGTTGTTTGGATAAAATTAAGTACCTGCAAATGGCTTTTGACATGATAGATTGTCAACACCTCAGAGTCCATCAGCCTTAGTATTGCCTTTGGTGTTGCCTCTAATATTGATGAACAAAGAAACAACCAATAAATAATAGCTCTTTCTTCAAAATGACATAAAGATTAATAACTTATAATTATCAAATGAGATTCCATACTTTCAGCACCACCAAGGTGATTTACACACTCAACGAACCGATCATGAAGATCTTGAGTCCATCTAATTCGCGTTTTACTAGACATAACAGCTGGAGCCGAAGGAGCTGCAGCATTACCAGAAGTTCCTGCAGATTGCCTCGTATGTGCTAGTTGAAATCCGTATGGATTGTGTGAGAGCTGTAAATTACAAGCAGCTTCGATCAGAATTTTTTTAGGTTATATACAACTACGGAGTATACATGAAGAAATTAATAATACAAAAAGTTAATTGTAAAGGACTTACACTAAGATCGCTGTTCCCATCAAAAGGAACTGATGCTTGCCTCTTATTATCCGGAGTGTCATAATCCCCTAGCAACTTTCTTTTGAGCTGCAAAATTTGCTCTCTTTCCAAGTATTTGTTAGAAGCAATGTCGTATTGATTATTGGTACAAGAGTTGGCTTGTGCCGCTGATTGAAGGGATGGATTGGTTTGTTCTAATGATTGATCAGTATAGAAGCCATCCCCAGATTGCTGATAGGAAGCATCATCATCATCATCATCATCAAAATTCTTGGAAATCTGGGGGCAAAAACTATGTTGATAATCATATTGAGTAAAACCCATGTATATTTCAGTTGCATAAAAAGCTGATCCCGGTGATCCATTTTGGCTCATAATGGTACTGGTGGATGAATTAGAAGGAGCAAAGCTATGTTGTTGTGACCCTCCTTGGAAAATTCCCATTTGATTTGGCTTCTCCTGGGAATCAAATTTCTTTGCGTAATCATGTACTAACCCTAACCCATGATTTTGTTGAATCCTTTCTTGGCAACCAAACTTGTGGATGTTCATTTAGCAGTCCAAATTAAATGGATTTTCTTCTTTCTTGAATATTGATAACGTACATGAGTGAGCCTAACTGTACAAATATTCCTAGAGTTTTTGATTGAAATCCATACAGATCAGCCGCCCAAATCACACACAGAATCAAACCAAACCAAACCAAAAAAGAAACGTACGGGAAGATTGATAAAACAGCAACAGCAGCAGCAACAGTGTTGCATTCAACTGACAGCAAAAAAAAATTTTCTCTTTCTGATAAAAAATGCATGCTACGTTAGATATATAATAGATGAATGAATGAATGAATATGTCAACAATCCAGTGGAGACCTTTTTATTATTCTTTAATAATAATCTTTTTTGACATTTCCAAAGACCAATACTTGTAATAATTAAATAAAACAAATCTCTCATAGATAATTTACAATTCTGTACGTGTATCACAATTATTAAGATATATATAATTTGACCAACTAAGCCATGCCACCAGGCACCAACATCTGTCTGTCTGTCCATTGAGAAAAATTAATATTAGATTAAAGAAAAGAGAATATTAATAATAATAATAAAAAAGAAAGTGGGCAAATACAAGATAATTGAAGAATATAGTGGGCATCTATTACTTAAATAATTTTTCATGTGGATAGTGGCATATATTCACAAATTCAATACATCTCTAAATTATTCTTCTTATAATTCATACTGGCGGAAATCACTTTATATTCCAAAACGTGCTCCGAATGTATATAGTTGGAAAAAATACGGTATTGTTGCTAAGCAAGTGGTATAGGTGAATCATGATACCATTTTAATTCTGAATTAATTGTAAAACTTTACATTGTTGGTATAATCCTTTTTTTATTATCGAACTTAATGAAACGCCCTCCTGGGCCAAGTATACGCTAATCCCTGGTTGGTCCGAATGGTTTGGTAGGTTATTTGATTATTTCATTGGGTCCTTTCGGTTGGATCCGGTTGTTTGGGTCATTTTCATTATTTGGGCTTAGTCATTGAATTGACCCATTATACAAATTGTCACTTAACCCAATTTTGACCGGTAATCATTATGTCAAACGATAGTTGACTACTATGTTCTGCCACTTTTCTGCATGGCATTAATGAGGATGGAACTCGGATGATGAAGCGGTGGCAAAAGTGGTAGCGGTAAAGGAGTGGGCTTCATACTTTCTAATTTGAAATGACCAGGAGTGGGGAAAAGGTGTGTCGAGGAGATGATGGGTGTACGATGGCAAGGATTGGAGTATGTATGGGGCTAAGATCACAAAAGAGGGTAAGTATCAAAACATTACACACATTCATATTATTATTCTCTCTCAGGCATTATACATTATTTTCCTCCATTGTTAACCTTGTGATCGCCGAAATCATCGACTCTCACGCCGGAGCTATCCCGACCAGTCGGTAGCTGAAGCTTTTGGTGTTGACTTGTTGAACTGTGCAGGATATCGGACGCGTCTTGGTGATTGGGACGTGGAGAAAGATCTTGGCGTTAACATTGGTAGCTAGAAGGAGGGGTGAGTTCTAGTGTCCTGAGTATTTTTCAATCACGATCGTGTGTTTGTTCTACGTCGATATTCATGGTAAAGAGTAGAACACCTACACGAAGGGCGGCGTGATGGTCGCCAAAGTGAATCGGCACCACGAGTGTCATCGAGGATCGTGTAAGGCCGTGATAAGTGTTCATGCCAAGACAAAGGTCCAAACGATCATCATGAAGATTTTCGGTAGAAAGCGGTGGGCAAGGCTAGGCGTGAGGCTAGTCTTCCCGACGGAGAAAGATCAGCCATGGTGGGAAGCGAGTAGAAGGCACTTCGCTGGGAACTCGATCTTAGAGATGACCAAGACGAAAAAGCTTCACGATCAAGCTAAGATGGCGGATGAAGCGGATAGAGCTATGAAAGTACTCGTGAAGCGAATAGGATATAAGTGAAAGCGGATGGCTCGGATGGCGAGTTGAGGGACAAAGAGCTCGGTTATGATCGGTCAGAAGAAGCGAGGACACCGGAGTGGGAAAGAGCCTGTTCATTCAGGACGAGAGTCTTGGGGCCGAACTCGAGAAAGAAGAAGATCCCGAAGCCCTACTCCTCAAAGATCGAAGAGGGCATATCACCTTGTTGATTCTAAGGAGCCGGGTCGAAAAGAACGAAGAGGTCGATCCAGAGATCGCGCTCCTGAGACCACAAAGAAAGAACTTGTTGTTGCACATTCTCGCCATAGTGCCCGAGTTCAGAGACGAAGTATATCTGGAGATCGTACTCAGAGAGTCTCACGAGGTACACCACCTATGAGACACTCGCCATCGTAAAAGTCCTTCTAGAGTTGAAGGCTCTATTGTAAGAAACCGGTCCACTCAGAAGGAGGAGGGGGCCACCGAAAAAGAAGCATCATCTCAACCAGAAGGTGTGGAGTATCTGGTTAAAGAGTTAAAAGAACTTGGGAAGCAGCTCGCCGAAGTACAAAAAACGAAGGATACTTCGGGAAAGAAGGCATCCCCACCAAGAAGTTGCCCCATATCGAAAGTTATGATGGATCGGGGGATCCCTACGACCCGCGATCGAGCGTTGATCGATCGATGGATTATTATTATGACTTTAGCAATCTTTGCTAAGTGTCATACTTTTGTCACAACGCTTTCGAAAAAGGATGCCCGGCGGTGGATGGGGACTTTACCCTCGGATTGATTTCATCCTAAGCGGGGCATATGCGTATAAATTTCATGCTTTCGCCGGGAGCAACAAAGAAGGGAAAACCAACTGGTTCGTTAGCTTCGGGTTCGACGGTTTTGAATGAGTCTTTGGGCGATATGTGAAGCGGTTCCGCCAAGCGATCGGCAAAGTGATGAACTGAAACGATCTACAAGCCGTTGGATTTGTTTGAGAATGGGTTAGATCTGGTCAAATCGGAGAAGTTGGTGAAGAAGTTAATGTTTCATCACCAAGAAGAGTCTCATGAAGCCTTTGACAAAGTGAAGGCTATATCGTAGTGGAGGAAGCCATGGATGCGACCTCAGCGTCCTTCTTCTTCTAATTCCGCAAAAGGGACGGATCGGACGAAATAGATAGAGACCGTAAAAAGAATGAAGGAATAAAGACCGCTACGAGGGCGGGTCAAGAAATATAACAATTGGAGAGCGGGGTGGAGGGCGTTAAATCCAAAATCCAGTGAGAGTGAATAGGGCGTACCAAAGACTCAATCTGAGCGATGAACATTATCTTGGATCGATTAAGAATCAACCTATCTTGAACCACCTCGAGATAACATTAAGCCCGGAAAAGGGAATTCGTAAAGTATTGTGATTACCATCAAGCTTCAGTCACGATCTGAACGATTGTGCTAGTTTGAAGGACTTTATTGAAAGAAAGGTACAAGGTGGGGCTTTAATTTAGTATATGGCTGCCAAAACTAATCAACAAAGGAGATGAGGGCTTGTTCGAAGAGCTCAACCCGGTTCGTGGCGTTGTCGGCTCCGAACGACTGCAAGGCATGTGATAGATGTCATCACCGGGGTACTTCAGCAAACTCGTTGGAAAGAAGCGCACCGAAGTTACTTGATTCGGTTATGTCGTTGGCGGTACCTCCACGAATCTTGACAGACCTTATTCGAAAGTACTGGTAATCTCCTTTATCGATGAAGATTACCCTTCGAAAGTCATCGAACCGCACGAGGGATCATTGGTGCTGACTGCAGAAGTGGGTTCAGTGGATATGAAGCGAATGATGGTGGATAATGGGTCTTCTGTAGATATTCTGTATGCCCACGCTTATCAGAGGATGCACCTAGATGGGCGAAAGATGGAGATAGGATAGGAAGCTCCTTTATATGGTTTTAGTAACGACCCAGTCAAGGTGGCTGGAACCATTGAACTACCAAATCATCTTCTAATGGCCCCAACGGTAGAAATTATTTGCAAATTTTATGTTGTGCGTGTAGATTCTTTATAATGCTATTTTGGGGAAGGCCTACTTTAATTGCTTTGCAAGTCGTGACCTCAATTCCTCATTTCAAAATCAAATTTCCTACGGCTCGTGGGGTTGGCGAGGTGAAAGGGATTTGGATCTCGCGAAGGTGTTATAGGAGCCTGATCACTTCGGAGTGGGGGTATCGAAGCGAAGCAGACCATGGCGATAGAGATCGAACCCTTCACAGAGAGTAGTTCCAAACCGTTGGTCATGCCAGCTGAAGAAACGGAAGAGATAGAGCTCATCCCGAGCAAAGCGACCAAGACTGTGAAAATAGGTTCGGGTCTGCCAGAACCTCTCCGGACGAACCTCATGGAGCTCCTGCAATGCTATGTTGACATTTTCGCATGGGAACCTCAGGATATGCCAGGAGTAAGCAGGGATATCGCTGAGCATCGGTTGGAGGTGGACCCGTCAAAGAAACCAGTCCGACAGAAGAGAAGGATCTTTGCACCTGAACACCAGCGAATCATTGATGAAGAGATTGCAAAACTGTTGACAGCTGACTTCATCTTCGAGATCGATTACCCACAATGGATGGCAAATGTGGTACTGGTCCAGAAGCAGAATGGTAAATGGCGAGTCTGCATCGACTACACTGATCTAAATAAAGCTTGTCCAAAGGATTTCTACCCGCTGCCCCACATCGACCAACTCATCGATGCCACTTCGGGGTATGCTTTGTTAAGTTTCATGGACGCATTCTCTGGATATCATCAAATTTCCATGTGTAAAAAGGATATACCGAAGACGGCGTTCATTACGTATCGTTCGGTATATGCCTATAGAAAAAAACTTTCGGCCTCATCAATGCTGGAGCCACATACCAGAGGATGATGAACCATGTCTTCAGATATCACCGGTGGAATGTGTGGAGGTGTCGTGGACGACGTGATTGTCAAGAGCATGTTGGTGCATAAACATCTGGATGATTTAGAAGAATGCTTTTCGACAATTCGTCATCATCACAATTTGAGATTGAACCCCACTAAGTGCACCTTGATTACAGAGGGTCGCAAATTTAAGGGTTATCTTGTCGATCGAGAGAGAATTGAAGCCAATCCAGAGAAGATTCAAGCGATCCTGAACATGAAGACTCCTCAGTCATTTAAAGATGTTCAACGTCTGACCGGAAGGATTGCATCTTTAAGGAGGTTTATGTCCAAGTCGGCAGAAAGATGTTTGTCGTTCTTTGATACATTGAAAGGGCCGAAGAATGCAAAGGTGTTTCAATGGACTTCGGAGTGTGAGGACGCCTTTCAGAGCATCAAGTCCTACTTATCTTCGGCGCCTTTGTTAGTGAAGCCCGCTCCTGCTGAACCTCTATATTTATACTTAGCAGCTAGTTCATTGGCAGTAGGAGCAGTTTTGGTGCGTGAAGTTGGGGGTAAGCTGCACCCGGTTTATTATGTAAGCCATGTCCTTCGGGATCTTTGGCGAAAGTAATATATACCTGAAAAATCATGTTTGATGATAAAGCATATACTTTGTAACAATCTTATTCATTTATTAATAAAAAGTATTAATTTATTAAAGGCTTTTAATTATCTACATGATCTTTGTTTTATAATATATGATAAACCCATAGTTTTAAGCAATGCTTTTAAAATAATGATGATGATCATTCTAATGAGATCTAAATTCTTAGAAAGCTTAAAACTAAAATAGTTCCCAATCATTGGATTACTAAATTGGGGATTAGTGAATCCGGATAGATTGGTATATACGCGTTCTTGCTTTCATTGGATGAGGATGATTGATCTCACGATCATTTGTGTGGAGACACTAAAAGCAAGTATGTAGGTGCTTATTAGAGAATAAGTTTCTTCGAACGTGGGCTCGCTAAGGAATACCTAATGGAGTTTTATTTGCTGTCAATAGGAATTCTGTAGTGATAGTAGTCTACAAGTAATCCTTGGACTTGAGATCATCATAGTATCTTGTGTATGATGAGTTATACTTTGACTTATTCCTTAAGACCCTTAGGATATATCAAAGGGTATGCTTGGGTATAATAAGTTGTACATGGAGATAATGTATGATCAATAAAGAATCTACCACTTCTAATAAAAGAAGAGAAATGTCCTATGTGATTCGATAAATGACAACCCAAGTAGTCCTTGGCGGCGAAATGAAATTAGAAAGGAGTTTCTAATTTGCATTATTTGAGTTGTGCGTTTAAGGATCGAAATACATATAATTAAATAAAATAAGACTTGTGATAATTCCATGTCTTATATTTAATTGGGACATTGTATGGTGGAAGGATTGAATTATGCAGTAACTATTTACTCAAAGGTTTTTAATGATTAATGTTAAAATCTATATTATCCGGAAAGTCGCTTGATCGCTTGTTGGGAGGCTTATCCCTATTGTAGAATAAATATTATTTATTTAAATAAATTAATTGTTTAATTTATTTATTTAAATAAGATTAGAATTGTTCTAATTGATTTATTCACAATCGGTTTAATATGGAGAACCTAAAGGGTCACACCATAAAAGGAAGAATAATTATTTAAGAAGTTAATGGCATAATCGTAATAATATATTAAGTATATTTAATTTAATCTATGGTGATAGAATAAATTAAATAGCTTAATATTAATTATTTAATATTTTAGAAATATTAAATATAAATTAATAAGAGGAGTCTTATTAATATTATTACAATTATTATTATTTTAATTTCTAAAAGAGTTTAGGAATTAATTTAATATAAGTACTCTCATTTATTCCTAATTGGATTAGGAAGGAAAATTAGTTAAAAGAGTTTAATTAATTATCCCTAATAAGATTAGGGAGCTTAATTAATTAAAAGAATTTAATTAATTAAATAAAACCCAATTCCTTAATTGTTAAGGTGGGTTGCCCACATCTATAAATAAGAGGAGTCTTATTATGGGTGAGGGTGTTGTTGACTTTTAACAACTACGTAATAATTCCAATAGTTGGGAGAGTACGCCTTTTCTATAGAGATAGAAAACTAGGGTTTAGCCAACCACCCATCTTCTTGAATTCTTATTCTTTCTTGGTGGATCACCTCTAGAGGCCAAACATATGGGTGGCTAACGTTGATCAAAGGAAGGAACCAAACCCGGTGGATTCAAGTTGAACGCGAAAAGGATTGGAGGTGAACTTGTACCTGAGGAAGCTCGATCTTCGAGGGTATGATTTTATTCTTTATCTTTTTCGTTTAATTAATAATTGTGCATAAAGGGTGATCCGGGTATATGGTTTGTAAATTTTTTTAAACTCTGATTTTCCACGTTTCCGCTAATTTTTATGCAATTTGATTGCGTTCTTGAATATTACAAACCTAACAGAAACAAGGTACCCAAACATCGAAAAGTTTGCTTTTGCTTTAATAACTGCTAGTCGAAAGCTTAGGCAATACTTCCGGGTAGATTGGTAATAGTATACCTGATCGACCTTTGAAAAAGATTATGGGCAAACATGAGGTATCGGGGAGATTAACTGCATGGACGATAGAGTTGTCCCAATTTTTCATTGAATATCATCCCCGAACCGCCATCAAAGGGCAAGCCTCGGCGATTTTGTGGTTGAATGCTCGTTTTCTAAAGTGATGAAGTTGTGGCGGTCAAGGATCTGGACGAGCGATTGCAATTCTTCGCCAGAAGCGAGTTCGTGGAATATTTGTATGCAGATGGGTCTTCTACCACGGATGTCGATGGAGCGAGGATTATTCGACGAGTCCGGAAGGATTCAAGGTGCAACGAGCCATCGATTTGATTCAAAGCGACGAATAACGAAAATCCGAGTATGAGGCGGTACTCGCAGGGTTACGACTGGCAAAGAGTCTTGAAGTGCAAAGAATAGTCATCTTCAGTGATTCTCAGTTAGTCGTTAAGCAACTTTCTGGAGAATACGAAGCTCGAGGCCCAAGAATGATCAAATATCTAGTAGAATTGAAGGAACAACTTCAATATTTCCAATCCTACGAGTTTCAGGGGGTCGAGCGTAATAACAATTCAATTGCTGATGCACTCTCCAAATTAGCCACTACGGATGTTAACGTCTTTAATGGGTCGGTTTACTTAGAAATTTTGCAACATCCTAGTGTCCATCATGAATCGGAGATGTGCATTGACCGAACCAACTGCTGGTTGACTCCATATATAAAGTATCTTGCAGATGGCGTCTTACCTTCGGATCGGATGCTAGCCAAGAAAATCAAGTATAAGAGTGCTAATTTTATTCTGATTGATGGGGATCTGTTCCGAAGAGCTTTCTCATCTCCACTACTGAAATGTCTGACTCCATCTGAAGCTGAATATGCTCTCCGAGAAGTACATGAAGGCATCTGTGGCGACCATATGGCGGCTAAGTCATTAGCCTATAAAGTACTTCGATAAGGGTATTATTGGCCTACCATCTTCAAGGAAGCGACTGAATACGTCAAGAAGTGTGAGAAGTGTCAACTCAACAGTCCGATCTCACATCAGCCACCAGAAGAGCTATACTCGATTTTATCTCCTATACCCTTCGCTGTCTGGGGGGGTTGATATACTGGGTCCGCTACCGAAAGCGAAAGGTCAAGTCAGTTTTGTTATAGTTGCCATCGACTATATGACCAAATGGGAAGAAGCAAAGCCACTTAGGTTAATAACGGAACAGGAATGCTTGAAATTTTTGAAAGAATCAGTAGTATTTCATTTTGGGATTCCTAAGGTGGTAATATCGGACAATGGACGCTTTGTGGGATCGAAATTTGAAGCATTTTTGAAAGAATCTGGGATCCAAAGCCTGAAAAGACTTCAGATAGCTCATCCTCGATCAAACCGGACAAGTTGAAGTGACCAATGAGCGTCACCGAATGGGATCAAACGCAGATTGGACGAAGCCAAGGGCAGATGGCGAGAAGAGCTACTTAGCGTATTATGGGCTTACCGAACTACTTCGAGGACTACGACGGGGGATTCACCTTTTAGATTGGCTGTAAATGCGATGCCTTAGTCCCATTGAAATTGGATCTCCAAGTCTTCGGGTTAGTCAATTCAAAGAGATCTACAATGAAGAAGGGCTTAAGGCCAATCTTGATTTGCTTGAGGAAGTCAGATAAACAACCTTAATCAAATTGGCAGCCTATCAGCGAAGAGTGGTCAAGCATTATAACAAGGGGATAAAGTTTCGTAGATTCGAAGTAGGAGATTTTGTCCTCAGAGAAGCCGAAGCATCTACACCTCAGAATCTGGGAAAGCTGATGCCAAACCGGGAAGGACCGTATGAAATCATTTGAAGTCTGCAAGCCGGGGACTTATCGGTTGAAGGCATTAGACGGGTCAACAATTAAGAATACTTAAAGACGCAAGGCGGGGCTCGGGAAGTACTTTCAAGAAAAATGATGTCGATTACATTGGAAGTCTCAGTAAATATTTATGTCATCATCAATAAAAGTTCCTTTTTTCTCAAACAAATCTTGTCTTCATTCTTTGATCGATTCAATGGTGTTAGGAGGTTGGTGGACTCACGACCATTCGATGGTAGCCTTTTCGGCGGTGGTCCTCCTATGAGTTTGTCGGGCCCTTCGTGGTAAATAAACGCCATCTGGTGTTAGGAGGTTCGGTGGACTCGGCCCATTCGATGGTAGCCTTTTCGGTAGGTGGTCCTTATGAGTTTGTCGGGCCCCTCGTGGTAGTAAACGCCATCGGTGTTTAGGAGGTTCGTGGACTCGGGCCATTCGATGGTAGCCTTTTTTGCGGTGGTCCTTATGAGTTTGTCGGGCCCCTCGTGGTAAAAACGTCATCCTGTGTTAGGAGGTTCGTGGACTCGGCCGCCATTCGATGGTAGCCTTAATGGCAGGTGGACCTTATGGGTTTGTCAGGCCCTTCGTGGTAGGCAAACGCCATCCTTAAGACCTTGGCAGGCCCTTCATGGTAGGCAAGTGTCATCCTTAAGACGTTGTCAGGCCCTGCGTGGTAGGCAATTGTCGACACTTAGACCTTGTCAAGCCCTTTGGGATAGGCAAGTGTCATCTTTCAGACCTTGCCAGGCCCTGCGTGGTAGGCAATTGTCGACACTTAGACCTTGTCAGGCCCTTCGGGGTAGGCAAGTGTCATCTTTCAGACCTTGTCAAGCCCTTCGTGGTAGGCAAGCGTTGTCCTTTAGACTTTGTCAGGCCCTTCGTGGTAGGAAAATATCATCTTTTGGTTTTGTTAGGCCTTTCAGGGTAAACAAACTCCTAATGAAGCAGATCTGTCTCACACTTCGGTAACTAATAAGTATCCCTTTACTTTATTACCTAAAATTTTTTCTAAGTGCTGAGTTCGGAATGCCTCATTCTTTAACTTCATCTTATCTGTTATATGACATGTTTAGTTGTTACTTAACAGTTCGAGTTCAGTCCATGAAAGAATTTGTGCATCTTTCCAGTTGAATTAATATTGGAGTATTGGCGCGTAAAGTAAATACAATCAAGTCATAAGGAATGAAACCACTTTTTCATTGATATTCAATCTAATTACAATATTAGATAATTTTTACAAGTCCTATAAATTAAAGAAAGAAACATAACAGAAGTCTTCATAAATATTCTTCAATAAAACCAAGGAAAAATCGACTTCAGCGTCATCCTCAAATCATCGAAGAATTGAGCAAGGATGGATCCGCGTTGGCTGCAATCAGCTTCTCCTTGCCACGACTCCGGCACAGCTCGTAACTCTCAGAGTATATCTTCATTATTTCCCCGTTGATCTCATCCGAGTTCCGATACTCTTCACAGATTTGTTTGCGAAGATCATCGGTCAGAGGAGGCCCAAGGTCCCGAAGGGCCTTAAGTTCTCGGATTTCTTCTTCGAGCTTTTGCCGTTTATTCAGATGACGAGTTTCTGCCACCTCTAGTTTTTGGATGGTCTTGGTCAGGAGTTTAGCATCAGCCTTTAATTCCTTGATCTTCTCCATCCTTATCTCGCTCCTCTGAACCAAGTCAATATTCATTTTGACGATCTCCTCGTGTTGTGCTTTGGTTGACTTTAGTTCTTCATTGGAGGCCTTCACATCTCCCTTGGCTTGGGCTAACTCTTTTTGAAGTCCTTCATTTGTATGAAGAATGCATTCGCGTTGAGTCTTTTCCCTAGCCAAGGAAGACTTCAGAAGGGCATTCTCCTTCCTCAGAGCCTCTTCCTCAGATTCGGCCTCGAGAGACCTCGGACGCAGACGCCTGAACACAACATTCGCCTATCGTGTCCAAGATTATTTGATCGGTTTTGAGATGTATAAGTATGAATATAAATTGGAAATAAAGGAGAGAGCCGTTTACCTTCGCTTAAGTAGCTCATGCCCTCACGAGAGTAAATCCGTTGAATCTGTTCCCAAACCGATGATCATTCGGTTTCACGAACGAAGGCGTTGAATACAGATTGAAAGGAAAATGGGCATTAAATCGAGGCCACATGGTTGGAGAGGCCATGGCGCCTGTTGGAATTCGGCGCTTTGTCTTGGAGGAGAAGGCGGGGTTGATTACGAATGGCGAGAGTCCACATGTATGGTTTCGGGAGAAGGAGACCGAAGCGAGTGGGTTCGGTGTGGCGAAGGTGCGAAGATGAACCGGGGTGGTCATCGATAGATGTTTCCTTTTTCGGGATGGAGTGGGGACGATCCGTGGGTTCATCATCGAGCACTTGATTTCTGCGGGGATTATCGGAGGATGTCGGTAGAAGACGAGGGAACCTTGAGCTCTTGGCGGTCGGGGTGGTTATCCTCGTCCTTATCTTTTTCACACGAAGAACCTTGGCCTTATCATGCAAAGGAATGTCGAGCAGACTCCTCCTCACCGGGATAGATTCAGAAGGCGCAGGATTGGGGTTAAATGCTGGGGCTGTTTGTGGGGTTGCTTCGGGAATTATTTTCGGATCACTTTCGGGGTGTGTTTCCGGTTGGGTGGATTTGGATTTTTTGGCGGATCTTTTTCTTGGAGGGGTCCGAGGATTCTTCGTATGTTGGGCTCATCGTTGATGCAGGGTTCATCATTTTGAAGGGAAGTAGTTGGTGGATCGGTGACAGGGGATCAACCCGGGAAGATTCTTCAGTCGGATGCTCTTCGCTCGCATCCGTATTCTTCCCTGCCAAAAAATCTTCCAAATCTTTCACTTCCAAAGAAGTTGGTTTGATCAGAGACACTGCAAAAAACCATATATCAGAACCCGTATCACTTATAATTCTCAAAAATTATGTTACAAAGTTGTTCGAAACTTACATTTGTGGTCATATAGCCAGGCTTGTTTGGTCAGAAGTGTAAAACTCCATTCTTTTGGAGGAATCTTCTTCAAAAAGTCTGCCATCTCCCTCACACGCTCTTCGGAGATGTCTCCAAAGTCAGCAGAGACCCGATCAGAGGTAGTCCAATCTGGAAGAGAAGAGATTTTGGGTCCGGTGACGAAAAACACTTCTCGTACAACCTTGTTCTTTGGAAGGGGTATCCATCAAGGTCTCCTCTCAAATCGTGTGTTGGGTGGAGACCGCTTCTCAACATTTTGAAGCCTCGTTCTCGAGACCTTCCCAGAGAGAGGGTGAAGAAGATGTCAACGGAGGAGAAATCCTTAATTCATGACAAAAGGCAATGAATGCCAGGATGTGGATGTAGGAATTGGGCACTAACTGAGCAAAGCCCACTCCTATGAACCCTAGGAGGGTAACGACAAAAGCATGGAGAGGTAGGCGAACCCCCTTTTCCACGAAGGTGACTGGCATAGCGACCCAACCGTCCGGTCGCTGGTACATACGCTCTTCAGGAGCGAGAGCCCTTATGGCATACATGTCAGGAATCTGATAACGAGTCCGAAGGATACGTATCTCAGATTCCGTGACGAAGAGGATGTTGGCATGAGGAAATTGTTCCAGATCCTTGAAGAAGTCGGGAAGGTGGTGCGGAAGGGATCGGTGGTGGATTTCCCCATGGTTGTTGAAGATTGGGGTTGGAACTCGAACCCTCTTGGTTAGGGTTTGGGTTGGGAGAGAGCGGTGCTAACAGAGTCACGCCAAAGGAGAGTTTTGCTAGAGTTCACGATCACCATTGTTGGGAATTTGTAAAACAGAGGAAGAAGTTCTGCAGAGGAGAAGAAAGCTCAAAGGTTCAAATTTCAAATTGGCGAGTAAAACCGCTTAAATTGGTAAAGTTTACCTTTTATATTGATTTGCTTTACCACGAATCGAGGGCACATTTAATTCACAAAGAATGATGGTGAATGGGAAGAGGTTTCGTCCGTTTTGAGTCTAAATATCTTCACCGAGTGAACTTGTCTCAGGTGCTTGGGCCTCCCATTTCTATTTCGATATCGGTTTGGACCCAGTTTTGTTGGGCTTTGGTGAGTTTCACTTTGGACCTCTTGTGATTTATCATAATTTGTTATGTCGTGGGCCTATATTGTTTATAGTCTTTCATTAAACATTCTGTTTAATAAAAGACTAGGGAGCAATGTTGGGCCATAATCCTTTTCCTTATTGGGCCGGACTTAATGAACTCCTCCCTTGGGTCATGTTACGCTAATCCTGGTTGGTCCGAATGGTTTGGGCCCAGTTATTTGATTATTTCATTGGGTCCTTTCGGTTGGATCCGGTTGTTTGGGTCATTTCCATTATTTGGGCTTAGTCATTGAATTGACCCATTATACAAATTGTCACTTAACCCAACTTTGACCGGTAATCATTATGCCAAACGATAGTTGACTACTATGTCTGCCACTTTTCTGCATGGCATTAATGAGGATGGAACTCAGATGACCGGCGGTGGCAAAGAGTGGTAGTAGGTAAAGGAGTGGGCTACATACTTTCGGCTGAAATGACCAGGAGTGGGGGAAAAGGTGTTAGGAGATGATGGGTGGCACGGTAAACCGGGATTGGAGTATGTATGGGGCTAAGATCACAAAAGAGGTAAAATCAAAAACATTACACACATTCATATTATTATTCTCTCAAGCATTATACATTATTTTCTCTCTCGTTAACCTTGTGATCGCTGACATCGACTTTCACACGGGAGCTATCCCCTCACTCAATTCGGTAGTCAAGCTTTTGGTGTTGACTTGTTGAACTGTGCAGGATATCGGACGCGTCTTGGTGATTGGGACGTGGAGAAAGATCTTGGCGTTAACACTTCCCAAAATATGAATGAGTCTATTTCAGGAGAATAATCCAAATTTTTATGTTTCTGAGTTTTTTAATAAAAGAAAAAGAAAATAAATTGATAAAAAACTTGTTTAAAATTGACCTAATTTTAGAAAAGTTGATATCATTCCACCTGCTACAATTCCAATTTATGGATACTAGAAAATCAAGACAACACGAGCGAGCAGTGATTTTTATCTTGCATATTTTTATTCATGATTTAATGGTTATAATTAATAAAAAAAGTAAATTTGTAAAGGTGATTTTTTTTTTCTTTTCATTTCATTAGAACTCAAAACGCAAGAAAAGAAAAATTTTAAATTTTCTATTAAAAACTCAGAAACAACACAAAGAAAAATTTTAAGTTTTCTATTCTTTTCTTTTCTGTTCTAATTTAAGTTTCTATTCTTTTCTTTTTCGTCCAAAACTGATCATAAACTTCCGTTCATTTATTTTATTTTTCTGTCCATTTTAAAACTCAGAAACAGAGTGTTAATGAAAGAAAATATTTGTTTGGCTAGAATATAATATAATATAATATAGTAATAGATAAGGAGAATAAAAAAATGGAGCCGAAAGGAATGACACCTGCATTCTCGTTCGTATAGGGAATCCAGCCGAAAGGAATCACATACATTTTACAACTCTTGCTAGCTACACCTTTCATTATTACTACTTATTATTAGTATTTGATTTAACCAACCAAACACATTTCTTCTACAACAAAATAATTTAATTACTACATATGAAATGCATAAGTATTTATAACAAATACTGGATAGTATTTAATATCCCAAAACCTATTATTATTACTATTACTAGTAGTATATTGTTATTACTCTACGTACTAAGTAATCTTCAGACCTGGCTAATAGAGCCATAACTACAACTGCGAGCGTAATTATCCATACACACACACACACACAATATTCTCATACGTACGCGGCAGAAAGAGCATGGGTAGGTAGGTAGGTGTGAATGATTTTCAAATTAAATACTTCATCCATATGCTTCAATACTAGTTAGGAGTGGACGATTATTTCAATAATTTTTAATTTCCAACTACTACTACTAAGCTCGTAAAATTAACCAAATAATTTGAGCTTGATTTGCATGTACTCGATTGTTCAACTAAAAGTTTGATATCAACTCTATTTCAAATATGAACAAATTTTAAAGTTCGATTAATTACTCAAATCTCTTTCAACTGTAACTTTTTATTGATATTCAGATCATATTCGCTCAAAAAGTTCAAACTGCTCGGACGCAATTCAGTAGCTTAACGAATCTCAATCAAACCACAATAAATTTTATGAATCAAATCTGAATAACTCAATACTAGATCCCTAACTATAACTATTACAATGGGTTGCTTTATGTAATGTGGAAGGGAGAAAAAGAATTTTTTATTATTTTAAAAAGACATCATATAGGCTAATTGCTACGTCTTTGTAGGTCTTGGTTGGAGGTTAGCAGACAAGTTGCCCCTTAGGATTTTCGAAAGGACATGGATGGAGTAATGCTTGCTAGGTGGATAAATTAGTTCGTCTAGACAAAAAATTCAAAAACAAAATAATTAGACAGAAAATTTAAAAACTGCTCTAATTTTATATTAATTTTGCTGTTTGTTTGTGTACGTAAAAGAGAGATTACAAAAGAGTTATTTATGTTATTTATTTTTTAATTAAATTCGTTCATTTTTAGACGCAAGACCTTGGCAAAAAATGTATGTGAAGAAGAATTAAAACCGTCTAGGAAAAGGTCAGTGCCTTTCATCATCTTTTAATATGCGTAATACTGATACTTTTAATTGTGAAACTTACAGAGTAGTATTATTTGTAATTATTGTTTATCTTAACCATTTAATTAATTTGATCGTTTTAGGATCTGTAAACCCTGGAATTTGAAATATTATTGGGCAACTGAAATGTGATTTTGAGGAAATTAGTGTGGTTATTACTACTATAAAATACTCCACTTGTACTACTCCACTCCATTAAAGAAAGGGAGAGATTGTGATTGCTTGTTTAGAGACAAGGCAACTTTAAATATTGTCTTGAAATCATGGAGGGTTTTGTTTTGCCTCTTTTTATGAAATTGTACGATGTGAATCAGAGCCTCAGAGGTGTATGGATTTGTGTGTTAGGATTTTTTCAAGTGGCCAAAATACCTCAATGATTTCTTGGTTTTTTGTCTTCTTTTTTTTTTTACCTAATGGGTTTTTGTCATTTTTGTTACGAGTTCCTTTAATTTACCTAATTCGATTAGGTTGCATTTGACTATTCCTGCATGATTTCAAGCTTAACTTGCTCTCCTCTGTTTACATGCTCTGCCAGCACTCAATTGTTCTGTTAAGGCTTTGGCATTACTGCTCGGTTTTCAATTCTTATTATAAGAATAATACATCCCTTTATATAATTTCTTTTTGGAAAATAGAGCATGTCAGGTGCTGAGCCTCATTCTTGTTTTGAAGATCTTAAGGTTATTCGTAGGCCTTTTCTACAAGCCTACAGTTGAGCTTCGTGAGTTAAGAAACTTAGGTAAATCCTGCAAATACTAGACAAAATTGAATTCTTGAATCTGGTTGATTTATAGTATAGAGTACCTATTAATACTTATGCAGCCTTTTTCCAGTTGTCATCTATGCAAAAAAGAATAGATTTTCTTCTATTGATCTTTCATACTCCAATTCGAAATCCATAAATTTGCATTTAGAAGGTCCTAAATGGAATAGTGGGTTCGATTTTCTACTGATTGTCATATTTATGTTTAGATGACTTGAAGTTTAGAAGTTGGCGTGAGCTTTGTGTACATTACACAACAATTGTCTGAGGACTACTAGGTTATTATAGGCATATATAAGTAAAGTAAGTGTTGAGACCTTATAAGAATGCAACCTAGGGAGGGATGTTTTTAGCCCAGGGAAAATTTTCACTAGAGATGTCACCGTCTTCCGAGACAAACTGTATTGGATTTCTTATGTTTATGTAAAGCAACTTGGGATGTTGGATCCAATTGATCTTAAGATCCAAAGCCAATCAGTAAACAGTTGAAGTTGCCAGCTTGGAGGCCCTGCAGGCTGTTTGAGTGTATGGATCTTGTCCTTTTAGATTTATGAAGAAGTGTCTAATGCGCTGAGAAGCTCGGATAGTTCATAGGAAAGGAAAGGAAAGTATCTCAATATGTATGTAAGTGGTAAAAGCTAAGCACCTACATATTTATAATCTGTTAAGTTGCTTCGTGTGTCTTTTTTATGTGTATATGTATACGTTTCTAACCTTCTTAGCTTAAGTTATCAACTACCAAAAAAAAACCTCAGGTAAAAGCCACTAGTAAAATAGTGATCACAGTATATTCTGTAGTGAAACTCATACACCCAATCCTTGCTCTGTCACTCAAAAATGGTGGCACAACACCATTTCTGATAGGGATCAACCTAGTGCAGCAGTACTAGAATTCATAACCTACAGGCTAGTCACTCATATATTATGACCTTTTAGATAAATTAGTATTTTGCTCTCAACTTAAAAGGTCCCTCACTTTGAATGTCTTGTGCATCTCTTATCATGATGATCAGAAAGGAAATTCACACATCTAAGGGTCATAAGCTAAAGTATCCCAAAGGGTGGCAAATCTATTTCATTTCTATCAGGGTCAGGAATTGCAAGGCATTCCCTTATCATAGGAGAATCAAGATGTGATTGAGTTAAATGAACACTGAAAATGCACCATTAACTCTATAATGCCTTTAAGATGTCACTTGCTTAGCTGTGGAACATAGGGAAGCACGAGACGTGATCCAGAAGTTCAAGTAAAAGGGTGTGGCATGTATATCCTTAGTTGGGATATCTGGTGTTGGGAATCATGCATGCCCAAATTTTAGGCAGTTAAAATAGAAACTTTAGTCGTCTTTCAAATTGTAAACCATATTAGGAAGTATAAGCAATGAATTTGATTAGGATGATGTTATCAGCACCTCAATTTCTAAGTCAACGATATCAGATTTGTTAATCCGTGTTTGCTCCTTAAGGTCTATTGTATACTTTTTACTCAATATATTTTTCCTGCTTTCACATGGAATACAGATCTTATGATGATTTATGAACATGTTCATATTAATCAAGCACAATCATACATAAACCGTAAACATTAGTTGTGGGGTTTTGGATTATGTCATGCAAGGCTTCTTTTATACCTTCCATGTGCAAATGATTAACCCAATGAAGTCATTGAAGCTTTTAATGATTATGAATCTTTCTTTTCCCAGTAACATTATCAAACGAACCATGAGAGTGGATAGCTTATGTTTGAGCCTCGCACTCATTAATTTGCTTATACGTAAGCTGCATCTTGCATTGCAGAAGGGAGATGATTCAGTGGATCCTGACAGATTTTTAAGGGAAAATGCGAGATCTTTTTTTGTCATCAGTGTTTTAAATCATCAACTAATTGTTGTCATCCATGGTATGCAACTTCACGCCCAAGGTATACAACTGGCTTTCGGAGAGCATTTTTACGACATGCTTTCTTGTTGATCCATAACTAGTTAAAAAACAAAATCATGGGGAAAAGTAGGCATATCTCTGAATAGAATGCTTGTATTTTTAGAATAAACGTTGTCTATTATATTTCTCTCTTTTTAGCAAGCTTGTAAAAAAAAGGAGACAGACAATATGGGTAAGTAAAAATTAAACTACACTCATCTCCCATGAAACTTGGATCATTGCATCTAGCTGTGATATATGCTACATGAACCAAGTTTCACCTTCACCTTCATATATGTTCAACACTGCATAGCCAACATATGTTAGGGATACACTTAAATGGATAATCTGAACCACCCTATAAAATGAGTTGCTAGTTGCTAGTTGTTACTAGTTCATGTTCTCTAGGAACTTAGTAGATCAGTGCATATTTTGATTGAATACTAGCAGTTTTGACATGGTAGCATCTTATTTCTTTTTATATTCTTCATTTTATTTTATTTTTTCATTTTTGGAATTCAAGTAGGAATATCTGTTGTACTGTCAACTGTGATATACTTTCTGGTAATTTAAAGTGTGTACCAGAGTAACCAACCTTCAAGCATATGTTTTACCAAGTGCTGGAACATAGTTTTCAATTTCTTATTAGATTTATTCCAAATTAAAACAAAGAAGCAGTCCAACTAAAAGATGAATTCAAAATTTTCAAAAACCTAGAAAGCCGAAATGTTACAGGGGACTTTCTTGATGGTGACAATTGATTCGAGGGAATATGAAAAAATAAAGGTGATGTATTCCCAATCTTCCAATGTGATATTGAATGTGTCTAAAGTTTAGTGTTTCACCTACTGTTTACCACTCCCTTTGCCTTTATTTCCTTTGTTCCAGATTCTCCCCTTGTCTTCCTGATAATGTCAGGTGAAACAACCTCCCCGGAATCTTTACCTTGTGGTTCCTCACAGTTTTTCTTCTTCTCAACAGCTTTAGAAAAAACCTAGAGGATTAGTCCCATGAAACCATGTGTTGACTCCCCCACACCTGGCCTCAGAAAAGGAAAAGAAGAAAATTACTATATTAATAAAGAAGGAACTTAATCTGAAAATACATTGAAGTCCTCCTTGGTTCAAGAGTTCAATGTTTTCGAACAATGTTCCTATCTAATCATGTTAACATGATAACTCTTCGATTATCATATGAAAACAAGAAGTAAAAAAACAATGTTTAGATAATTACCTTAAAATCATTAAGTGGGTTGAAAATGTGGAAAGAGTCTAGGGTCTGAATGATGTCATTTGCCATATTGATGTTTTCGAGTAAAAAGGGCTTTGAGATTTTAATGACTAGACTAGTGTTTTATCTTTGATAATGTATTTAATGAATTACTAATATCATTGGGGCTGTAGTTTCGGCGAGGAATCGGCCTTGTTTACCTCTTCGAGTTTCTCAGAATGGATTCCAAATCCTCCGCTAGACTTGGGTACCAGTTACCTACAGAAGCAACAATACCCCCATCCTTTGCTCTCTCTCTCTCTCTCTCTTCCTACGTCTGTCATGGTCATGGACCACTTTGTCTAAACCACCCTTTTTCTTTTTGATTTACCCAAGATTGTCACACTTTCAAATAAATTTAGCGGGTGGCATTGGAAAATATTGGACTTGTTTAGCTATTGAGATTTGGAAATCAAAATTAATTCCCTCTGTCACTACGTTAATTCACTTGACACTTCCAAAGTATTTTTGGGAATAATTGATTAAGGTAATTGAGGGTCTATTTGAAACAACAATTAGGCAGTCAAAGACTTCATTTGACGTCTCTACTCGGAAATGTACATTGTTCATTTTTATGGCTTCTAAGTCAATACTCTTATGCTACGTTTAGATTGAAAGAATGGAATGGAGAGTGGAATGATTCATTCTGTTTTAGTTGTAATGAGTTATTCCATACTCTCCTTTCCAAAGTAATAAAAATCATAAATTTGAAAGGAATACGAATGGTTCAATCAATTCCAATATATTTGCTAATGCTCGAGGTCATACCTTACTAATTTTACTAACCAGAGTTTTCTTAATGCTTGGAAGTTTTTCTTTTCTAAATTGCACTTATAGGTACTATATGTAATCAAGAAGAGAGAAACACAATTTTCTAAAGTCCTACTTTAATTAGCTAAAGAAACAAGTTTATACTTTATTATAAGATCACTAAGGCCTGTTTCGTTTCACCCATTAGAAAAGTGGTCCTACAATAACCAAACAAGTCATGTGTTGAGTCCCTGATAGTGTAAACCCAAGAAAAAACAAAGGAAACAATCCAACTTCATTTATAATCTGCAAAGTGGTTTTCACTTTATTGAAATTACCTAACATCCAGTGGCAGTTTGGTAAACATGATCTGTGACGCCCCCAAATTCGGGTACTTGAAACCTTTATTCAGTGCTCACGATATAAAACTTTCAGAATAAACATAAACTTGATAAAGTTATTACATCAAAGTTCCTCTAATCCCAGGTACGTAAACCTTTAAGCATTTATTACATGATAGTTTAATATTTACAAACATGAAAACTATCTATTACAACAATCTTCAGCTATTCTCCTATTTTTCCTTTTCCCTTGTCTTTTCCAGACCCTTCTGTCCGAGTCTGTTTAGCTGAAAACATTTAATAAAACAAGTATGAGCATTTAATTGCTCAACAAGTAATAGCATTCTTTAAAGCTTAACAAGAAATAAATGTTTTCTTTGAAGCATGCTTTGACAGTGAATCAAAACTGAAAAGCAATAAATCTTGAATCATTTGCAATTCTGGAATATCATAACATTGAATAACTGAGAGGTTTTAAGACCATGAACATATTTTTCTTTTCTTGAAATGGTTCAATCAAAAATATTATCGATGAACTGAACTGCCTTAACTTACGAAAGACGTAGGGTGATCAGCCCTTTATGCCCTGTATTGATCAATACTATCTTTTTCAGAACAATTTTCATGTTCTACATCACCACTCCCAGAGTGCAATAAAAATATCCCATTTAAGGGTATGTTCATTCTCAGTTTTAGATTCCAACTACAACAATATAGTTGAACAGCTTAAATCATAGCACAATAATATTTCAAGATATAATATAAAGAAATTGAAATATTTTACATCTATGTCGCCGCCGTAAGAAATGGCTCAGACTTCTCTGCAATTTACTCATGTATATCGAATATCGTTTGATACACATGATAATTCATTACCCAATCTTTTGAAGCTGATTGGAATAAAAAGGTTATTCAACCTTATAATATTCATAAATAAGGAAAGACAGGTTCAAAAATTAAGGAACTCATCAACATATGAATAATCTCCTAATACTTGCTCAATAAAGAGTAAGATTTAGATACTTGCCTTGTTTGTAGACTATTTGTATAATTTCAAATTTTAACTTGTATTCTCACAGATCCTACATAATTGTTTGCATTCCACATATTATCATACAAGTCACCCAAATAGCTAAATCATATATATTTTGATTAAGTTCAGTTGATATGATCATATGAAATATTTTTATACATTTTTAAATATCTCATCCATGTTATTATAATAATCATTTCTTTCTTTTATAGGTCTAACATAAGTTCTCGCTTTTCTTGGGTTTAGTTTATATTTCTTTTTGTACTTTCCTCATTTAGGTATAAGTATACCTTGCAATTTTTCTTATACTTAGGTATTCGAGATAAACACCTAAAATATTTTATGTTTCAGGATTCATAGACCCATTTTGATATGCCATTCGCTACAAATCCTTATTTAATCTTGAAATGTTTAACCACCCTTCTTGAGGTTTAACGGTACTGAATTAAGCTTAGTACTTTAAGATAACTCTTATTATTGAGTTTATTAATCTACTTATTTACATGCTAGTATGCTTTTACGAAGCAGTCATTACTGCAGCTACTAATCAACCTCTGAAAGTGTTCAATCTCTTTGTTATGGTTACAGGGATTAGCTATACGTTGCCACCAACATACAAATCCTTTCCTTCTTTAATGCCCATCTTGTTTAAGTTATAGTTTTATTATATATCATGCTTATATTCCTATTTGAAATTAGAAGTTAAGACTTACAAGCAATTTATTTTTTTTATTTTATTTTTTTACAACACATAGCCAAAAATGGCTTAATAATGCAAAGAATAGCAAATTTGCTTTCGTTCTTGCCATTTCATTGTTATAACACAAAGAGATCCCCTTTTTCCCAATCCTTATTTTAAGAGATTTTAAATCTATTTTTTTTTTTTAGCACATGTGTGGACACATTTTGAATATCAATTCGAAGGTGTACTCACCCCATACAAAGAAAATTTAACCAACTGATATGGGTTATCATTAATAAATATCCATAAGAGCAAGAGAGACCACTCCATGTGATACCCAAGATAGATAATTCGTTGCTGCTTGCTAGTAAAGTTAAATCCTTCCAATCTTTACCCAAATTTTAATTCCTACACTAATAATTCCCTATACATTATATTTTGGACATTACACAACTGGTATATACACATATCACAGAGCAATAACAGCTTGGGTTATCTTAAAAAAATTATCTACACTAATGAAAGTCTAAGGAAGCCTCCATCTAAAGCCATAAACAGACATGACTGCCACCGTGGGTAGCAGCCCTGCTCTTTATTTAATGCCATTTTTGGCAACCATTTGGTAACTTAGTCACAACCTTTTACCAAAAATATTTACATAATACACCCCACCTTAAAATAACATGAAATCTTTAATTTCTACACATGATATGAAATCATCTTGGTGGCTGTCCCAAAACAGTGAGCAAAAGTGCTTGTCAAGCTAAATTCTAGTATTTAGTTTTAGCTTAAAAAAATTAGTTTCCATTCCATTTAACAAGGCACAACCCTTTACTTACCCTTAAGCATGGTATATATATATATATATATATATATATATATATATATATATATATATATAACCCAAGCTTTAATTCTAACAAATAACAATTATTAAGTAAAAGAGTTCATTGAGGAATTTTATCAAATACCTTGCAGGCACTGTTTCTCAACACAGGTGTCATAGCTATTTATTTTCATTAAATTCCCAATTTAACTCCCTTATTACTCCACAGCCCACTTATCTCTTTGTGCCTAAATTCAGACCAAAGCACGTACAAAACATGAAGATTTAAGCAATTATTAAAGTAACAGTTTTTTTTTCAAAACTTACGGTTCTGTTCTAATGCTCAATGCCTCATCCTGCTTGAATAATTAGAACAACAATAAGCAACTAGTTGGTTTATATACCTTCTGATTTTAACTCATGCAAACCAAAATAATAATACTTTCCATACATAACATAGTAGCCATGATCTCATAATTTTCATTTCAGTTTGCGAAACCTCACTAGCTAACTCATTATACCAAAATCTTTAGATTAAACACATAATAAAAATGAATAAATTGTAATACCTTTGTTTGCTTTGAATTCTTGTTAACTGCTGATCCTAAACTTCACATCCCAAGCGAATATCAGAGCTTCAATTGTTAATCTTTTCCTTATGTTAACCGAACAATTTACTGGAGATTTACATGGAACAACTCAATTGTGTTTAGGCACAGAGGTGTCCAGGAAATGGTCTTAGCAAGGAACAAAATCGGATGGGTAGAGAGAAAAACAGAGAAACCATTTGAAATCCTTGCTTTATCGCGTAATACTACTTATTCATCTTTGTATCAGATAGCTTAATCGAGTAGGCTAGTCTATATAAATCGTAGAGGGACAACTCCTACTTACGTAAAACCCAACTCGCTTAATTTCCTCAAATAATGACGACTTTAGAACAATTCATGCTTAAATTACATAACCGATAAGTTTAACTTAAAGCGTTTTTTGATTATCACATATATAACCCATTTCTTTTCCTCTCGCATTTTACACATCTTGTCCCATATTTTGGTTACCACAATAATATTATATATACAATACAATAAATCAAATATTTAGAAGTTGATCTCTTTTCATCATAATATGCTTCATCATAATCTATTAAGTATAATAAATTTTAATTATTATACTTATCATAACACCATATCACATATTATACTGCACATGATAAACTATGCAATATAATAACACATACATAAATAAAAACAAAAATTTATTTCAATAAATTCATATTTTATTTACTCAGGAAAATGCGATTCGCTACATTTTCCCTCCTTTATAAAGATTCCGTCCTCGGAATCGTAAAGTACAATTACCCGAACAAATGCGGATAATTCTTTTTCATTCTTTCTTCTAATTCCCACGCTTGCTTTTCAACGTTGGGTTTCTCCACAATACCTTTACTGAAGATATTGTCTTATTTCGCAAAATTTGCTCTTTCCTATCCAATATTTGCACCGGAACCTCTTCGTAAGTTAAATCTTTCTCAAATTGGATAGGCTCAAATTCGATCACATGTTTATAATCTGACTTGTATGGTCGTAAAACTGACACGTGAAACACATTATGGACATGTTCTAGTTCCGGAGGTAAAGCTACTTCATAAGCTACCTCTCCCACTTTTCTCAAGACTTCAAACGGTCCTATAAAACAAGGACTCAATTTTCCTTTCTTTCCAAAACGTACATTCCCTTTCCAGGGGGATACTTTCAGAAACACATGCGATCCGATTTCAAAATCTCTTTTCTGTCTGCAAAATCAGATACTTCTTCAAGCGATCTTGAAAGCAATTTATTAGTCGATTCAGATCAACTTAACTACTTCTGCAGTTTGTTGTACCAGTTCGGGACCTAATAGACGATGTTCGCCCACTTCATCCCAACACAGGTGTTCTGCATTTTCTTCCATACAACGCTTCATAAGGCGGCATGCCTATACTAGCGTGATAGCTGTTGTTGTATGCAAATTCTATCAGAGGTAAGTGATCGTCCCAACTTCCCTTGAAGTCCATAACACATGCACGTAGCATATCCTCCAAAGTCTGTATTGTTCTTTCGCTCTGTCCATCTGTCTGTGGATGATAGGCCGTACTTAATCTTAACTGTGTCCCCAGATGTTCTTGTAAACTTTTCCAAAAATTTGAAGTAAATCTTGGATCTCTGTCCGAAACGATGGATACTGGCACTCCATGTCGGGAAATAATCTCCTTAATGTAGAGATTAGCTAACTGGTCTAGATTATATCTGATCTTAATTGGCAAAAAGTGTGCCGATTTTGTTAATCGATCAACTATAACCCAAATCGCATCAAATCCCTTTTGCGTCCTCGGGAGTCCTACCACAAAATCCATTGTGATATGCTCCCATTTCCATTCAGGAATTTCCAATGGCTGTAAAAGACCACTAGGTTTCTGATGTTCAGCTTTCACTCGTTGACAAGATAAACATCTGCTAATATACTCTGCAACCTCGCGTTTCATACTAGGCCACCGTAAGTGTTGTCAGGAGGTCTTGATACATTTTGCACCGCCAGATGAATTGTATATCTTGAACAATGAGCTTCAGTAGTATTTCTTCTTTTATTCTCTAGCCCAGCTTCTGCTTGAACCCAAATTCTTCCTTCAAATCTAATAATCCCATCCTTATCGATATTAAACTTTCCTTCTTTTCCGATGAGATTTTCTTTCAATTTCTCACATTCCCTATCTTTAAATTGCAAGGCTCTCGATTCTATCCAAAAGAGTTGAGCAAGTCTCTATTGAATACAACTTTTCATTTGATTCTTGTGGAAGTTTCACTTCCAACTCCATTCTTTCCATTGTTGTTACTAACTCATCTTGAGCTGTCAATAACATCAATTTCTCGCGACCTTTTCTGCTTAAGGCATCAGCTACCACATTTGCCTTACCTGGGTGATAAAGGATTTCACAATCATAATCCTTAATCAATTCCAGCCATCTTCTTTGTCTCATGTTGAGCTTTTTTCGTGTGAAAATATATTTTACTTTTTATGATCTCAGATATATTTCACATTTTTCTCCATACAAATAGTGCCTCCAAATTTTTAAAGCAAACACCACGGCTGCCAATTCTAAATCATGAGTAGGATACCCTTTCTCATAATCTTTTAACTGCCGTGATGCATATGCAATAACCTTGCCATGTCTTTAAGGAAGGACACACCCTAAGCCTTTATGTGATGCGTCACTATATACCACGAAATTTCTCGTTTACCTGTAAAGTCAACACCGGAGCATTACTTAATCTTTTCGAAGTTCTTGAAAACTTTCTTCACATTTCTCATTCCATACAAATTTAACTGTCTTCCTTGTCAGGTTAGTTAACGGGGTGGCTATCTTTGAAAAATCTTGAATGAATCTTCGATAATATCCCGCTAACCCTAAGAAGCTACGCACTTCAGTAGGCGTCTTTGGCTGCTCCCAGTTCATAACTGCTTCTACTTTCACTGGATCCACAGATAATCCATTTTTGTCAATCACGTGACCCAAAAATTGAACTCTTTCTAGCCAGAATTCACATTTAGCGAATTTCGCATATAACTTTTCCTTTCTTAGTGTTTCTAACACTATTCTCAAATGGTCAGCATGATCATTCTGTGTTTTGGAATAGATCAGAATATCATCAATGAACACTACCACAAACTTATCCAAGTATGGTTTGAATATTCTGTTCATCATATCCATGAATGCAGCCGGTGCATTCGTTAATCCAAAAGACATAACCAAAAACTCGGAATGACCATAACGAGTCCTAATGTCAGTCTTTGAAACATCTTCATCTCTTACCTTTAATTGATGATATCCAGCTTCTCAAATCTATTTTTTGAAAAATATTTTGCCCTTTCAATTGATCAAAAAAGATCGTCGATCCCGGCAAAGGATATTTATTCTTGATTGTCACTTTGTTCAACTCTCTGTAGTCAATACAAAGTCTTAACGATCCATCTTTCTTCTTTACAAACAACACAGGCGCTCCCCAAGGAGATGTACTGGGTCGAATATATTTCTTATCCAAAGAATTCCTCGTGAATCAGATCATCAATTCCTTCATTTCTACTGAGCCATTCTCAGACGGTGCTTTTTGAAATTGGTGTCGTACTGTGTACCAAATCAATAACAAATTTTATTTCTCTGTCTGGCTGAAGGCCTGGTAACTCATCAAGGAAAACATCTACAAACTCATTTACTACCACAATGTCTTCTATCTTTGCTCCTTCTTGTTGAGTGTCTACCACATATGCGAGATAACCCATACAACCTTTTTGTAACAACTTCTTTGCTTGCATCATCGTTAAGCATCATGATCGCTTTGGTGATTTATCGTCAGAAAACACGATCTTCTATTGCTTTGGTTTAAAACTCATGATTTTCTTTGACAATCGATGGTTGCTCCATGTTTAAACAACCAATCCATTCCCAAAATAACATCAAATTCCCCGAGTTGTATCGGAATTAGATCTACTGTAAGTTCACATTCTCTTATCTTAACGCAACAATATTTATAGACATGTTCTACAGGAATCAATTCCTTATTACCCACTTCTATAACCATGGGTATTTCTAAATTCAATAAGGGCATTTCTATGCGCTTAGCGAATTCATGTGATACAAAAGAACAAAGTTGCCCTGTAATCAAATAATACATAAGCATTAATATTGTTGATCGGACAATACCGAAACCACATCCTTAGATGTTACCGCATCTTTTCTTGGTCATATTGAACGTTCTAGCGTTTGGCTTGCTTGGTGTAGTCCGTGCAAATTGTAAGTGCTTTAGTGCCACTGCTTCCTTTACCACCGCTTCCTCCCTCTCGCTCCTTTTTCTTCTGGACAATTTCGCAAAGTGATCCATCGATCCACAAACATAACACCTGTAATTTTTCTTTGATTTGGATAAGTTAGAGAAATGTGTCCTCCCTGTCCCACACTTGTAACAATACACCATCCGTCCCTTTTAGACAAATGCCCAGATGATTCTTTCCACACTTCTTGACGCTTCAATTTTCTTCTTTGTTGTCCACCTTGAACACTACTCGTGCTCCCAACATTATTCCATTTCCTTTTCTTATTCCACTTACTAGTACCCTCCGGTTTAACCAATCCTTCAAACCGTCCTTTATTCTTCTTATCCTCATTATACTTACCTCCCGATTCGCTACCACTTTCTCGCTATTATTGCCTTCTCAAGGAGTGCGTGCAAAGTTCCAATCAGTAAGACCGACAACCTATTATAGATCCAAGGCTTCAAGCCTAACTCAAACCGTCTCGCTTTTCATTCTTCTGTATTCACTTGATGTGGAGCGAATCGTGCCAACTCATTGAACTTGGCAGCATACTCAGATACAGTCATATCACCTTGTTTAAGGTCAAGGAATCGAACTTCAATTCTGCTTTGCATTCCAGGAGGGAAGTAATTTTCAAAGAAAAGTTTCTTAAATTTGGACCACCTTATTACACCTGCATCGGCCTCGTTTTATTCGCTTCCCACCAAAAATTTGCTTCCCTTTTAGCAGATATAGCAAAGAAATGAAGTTTTCGCTTTTTTACTTACCCTGCTATCTCAAAGGCTTTCTCCATTTCTTGTATCCACGATCGAGCCTCAATTGGTTCAGAGAGTCCTCTAAACTCGTGGAGGTCCTACACTTTTAAAATCTTTGAAGCTAGCCCCATGAATAATCGTGGTGGTGGTGGTAAACATTCGATTTGGTGGTGGAGCATTCTGCTCAAAAGCTTCCATCATAAAACGTGCAAATTGTCGTATAGATTCTCTTGGGCTTCATTCCTGCTTTTCATTTTCATTATGAACCTCTTCGCTTTCTATTCTCGGTGTTAGGTTCCACATTAGCATTTCTTCGCACTTCTAGATATTCTTCCTCCTCTAATTTCTGGTGGCATTTTATATCCGCTTAATAATATGTATATTATAAAACCATTAATTACTTGAACATTCATACAAAATGTAAAACAATTACATTCATAACAAACATATTTAATATTATTATATACTAAACATGTTCTTACATTGCTTTGATCATTTCTATCCTCATAGCTTTTCCGGCTATTACATATTCACATTTACTATGTACATAACATTGCTAGCAAAAGATTTACATATACTAATCCTTAACCATTTTCAGGTTAGGATTCCCAAAAGATATCCCCATAGAGCTACCAAAAGTGGGATACTTTTACATCCTACACATACGAACCCATTTACAGTATTTACATTATCATAGATATACATGCCATAAACATCTCCAGACTAACACTCAAATATCCCTATCCTCAAGATCGGAGTGATGGAACGACGCTGCTCTTCTTCAAGAATAATAGCCATAACCGCTCGCTCATGAAATAGAATATCTAGTCTCCCTAGCTCTCTGGGGTGATTCCAGATAAATTGCTCGACCCTTTCCATGGAATGAATATATACAAAATTCATCATTTCCTTTTTCTTTTGCACTCATCCAACCGAATTCTAAATGGTGAATATAATCATTAGAGGTCATTATAATATTTTCCATTCCATGTCGCTCTTCATGCAATCCTCGGATCTCGTTTCTTCCCGATTCTCGACCTTATCTTCGAGATCCGGAGTCCGCTAATAATTCATTATTTTGATCCATCAAATAATGGATCATTGCTCCTAGTCAGATCATTGTCTCTTCCATTTCGCTCATTGAGGCCCATCATCCGGTACCTCATGATCTCCTCCTCCGGATCCTCCTCTTCTCAGAGAGGTTCGGATCTAAATCTATCACTTGACTGGGTTACTCGGTGGTGGAGCGATCCGCCTCAATAAAAACTAATTCCTCCCGAACCTCCGCCATCCTATATATAAACAAATAACTTGATTAATACATAATACAAGTTATATAACAAATAACAAATAATGCTTATTTTTAAATTATTTTATATTCACATTTTAAAATGAACTTCCACAGCTCACTTTCTTGCAACTCTATATATGAGTTATTTATTTCATGTCTGTCATCCCTAATTTAAAGTTATAACCCAGTGTTCCCATCCTAAGGCTTCTAACTTAAAGCTTTGATACTAACCTCGCGACGCTTCCAAATTCGGGTACTTGAAACCCTTATTCAAAGGCTCACGATATAAAACTTCCGAATAAATAAACATAAACTTAATAAAGTTATTACATCAAAGTTCTTCTAATCCTGTGCACGTAAACCTTTAAGCATTTATTACATGATAGTTTAATATTTACAAACATGAAAACTATCTATTACAACAATCTTCATTTATTCTCCTATTTTTCCTTTTCCTTGTCTTTCCTGCACTTTTTCGCTTTAGTCTGCTTTTTTGAAAACATTTAATAAAACAAGTATAAGCATTTAATTGCTCAACAAGTAATAAAGATTCTTTAAAGCTTAACAAGAAATAAATGTTTTCTTTTGAAGCATGCTTTAACAAAGGAATCAAAACTCAGAAAGCAATAAATCTTGAATCATTCATATTTTTGAATATCATAACAACATTGAATAACCGAGAGGTTTTAAGACCATGAACATATTTTTCTTTTCTTGAAAAGGTTCAATCGTAAATATTATCGATGAACTGCCTTAACTTACGAAAGACGTAGGGTGATCACCCTTTATGCCCTCAGATTGATCAATACTATCTTTTCGAACAATTTTCATGTTCTACATCACCACTCCCAGAGTCTGCAATAAAATATCCCATTTAAGGGTATGTTCATTCTCGCTTTTAGATTCCAACTACAACAATATAGTAGTTGACAAATTTTTAAATCATAAAGCACAATAATATTTCAAGATATAATATAAAGAAATTGAAATATTTTACATCTATGTTCGCCGTAAGAAATGGCTCGAACTTCTCTCGCAATTTACTCATGTATATCAAATATCGTTTTGATACACATGATAATTCATTACCCAATCTTTTGAAGTCGATTGAATAAAAGGTTATTCAACCTTATAATATTCATAAATAAGGAAAGACAGTTCAAAAATTAAGAACCTCACAACATATGAATAATCTCCTAATACTTGCTCAATAAAGAGTAAGATTTAGATAATTGCCTTGTTTGTAGACTATTTGTATAATTTCAAATTTAAACTGTGTATCCTCATCCTACACAATTATATTTGCATACATAATTGTATTAGCCAAACACAATCATCATATAGTTTGTAAATTTAAATCATATAATCACAGTGATCATATTTTTAGTTGATATTCTCATATTGAAATATTTATATACATTTTTCAAATATCTCATCCATGTTCTTATAATAACAATCATTTCTTTCTTTTATAGGGTCTAACATATAACTTCTCGCTCATTTCTTTTAGTTTATATTTCTTTTATACTTTTGTAATTTTCTTATAAGTTATATTCAAGGTGAATACCAAGGTTTTCCTTATACTTTGGTATTATAGATAAACACCTAAAGATATTTTATGTTTCGTTATTCCGATTTTCATGATTTATAGATTCATTTTGATATGCCATTCGCCACAAAACCTTATTTAATCTTGAAATGTTTAACCACCCTTCTTGAGGTTTAATAAAATCTTGAATTAAGCTTAGTACTTTAAGATAACTCTTGATTATTGAGTTTATTAATCTACTTATTTACATCGCTTGTATTCTTTTTACTGCGCAAATATTAATACGGTCAAAACAATCAACCTTTGAAAGTGTTCAATCTCATTTGTTATGTTACTACCGATTAGCTATATATTGCCACCCATTTGTACGCAAATCCTTTCTTTTCTTTAATGCCCATCTTGTTTAAGTTATAGTTTTATTATATATCATATTATATTCCTATTTGAAATTATAATTTAAGACTTACAAGCAATTTATTTTTTATTTTATTTTTTACAACACATAGCCAAAATGGCTTAATAATGCAAAGAATAAGCAAATGTCATTCTCGCCATTCATTGTTATAACACAAGAAATTCCATTTCTCCAAATTCCTTATTTTAAGAGATTTTAAATCTATTTTTTTTTTTTTTTGTCCATGTTTTGAATATCAATTCAAATATCGACCTTGACCTTTAAAGAAAATTTAACCAACTGATATGGGTTATCATTAATAAATATCCATAAGAGCAAGAAAGGCCCTTTTGTGATACCCAAGAAGCAGATAATCGTCACGCCGCCAGCAAGCGTGCCTTCCAAAGTGTTTTATCCAACTTTCATTCCTACACTAATAATCCCTATACATTATATTTTGGACATTACACAACCGGTATATACACTTATCATGAAAGCAATAATAAATTGGGTTATCTTAAAAAATTATCTACACTAAATGAAAGTCCAAGGAAGCCTCCATCTAAAGCCATAAATGTATACGGTCGCCACTGCAAGTAAAGCAATTTCGCTTTTATTTAATGCCATTTTGGCAACCATTTGGTAACTTAGTCACAACCTTTTACCAAAAATATTTACATAATACACCCCACCTTAAAATAACATGAAATCTTTAATTTCTACACATGATATGAAATCATCTTGGTGGTCATACCCAAAACAAAGGAGTAAAAGTGCTTATCAAGCTAAATTCTAGTATTTAGTTTTAGCTTAAAAATTAGTTTCCATTTCATTTAACAAGGCACAACCCTTTACTTACCCTTAAGCATGGTATATATATATATATATATATATATATATATATATATATATATATATATATATATAACCCAAGCTTTAATTCTAACAAATAACAATTATTAAGCAAAAGAGTTCATAGAGGAATTTTATCAAATACCTTGCAGGCACTGTTTCTCAACACAGGTGTCATAGCTATTTATTTTCATTAAATTCCCAATTTAACTCCCTTATTACTCCACAGCCCACTTATCTCTTTGTGCCTAAATTCAGACCAAAGCACGTACAAAACATGAAGATTTAAGCAATTATTAAAGTAACAGTTTTTTTTTTTCCAAAACTTACTATTTCGTTTCTAATGCTCAATGCCTCATCCTGCTTGAATAATTAGAACAACAATAAGCAACTAGTTGGTTTATATACCTTCTGATTTTAACTCATGCAAACCAAAATAATAATACTTTCCATACATAACATAGTAGCCATGATCTCATAATTTTCATTTCAGTTTGCGAAACCTCACTAGCTAACTCATTATTCCAAAATCTTTAGATTAAACACATAATAAAAATGAATAAATTGTAATGCCTTTGTTTGCTTTGAATTCTTGTTAATCATTGATCCTAAACTTCACACATCCAAGCGAATATCAGAGCTTCAATTGTTAATCTTTTCCTTATGTTAACCGAACAATTTACTGGAGATTTACATGGAACAACTCAATTGTGTTTAGGCACAGAGGTGTCCAGGAAATGGTCTTAGCAAGGAACAAAATCGGATGGGTAGAGAAAAAAAAAACAGAGAAACCATTTGAAATCCTTGCTTTCAGACGTAATACTACTTATTCTCAGATCAGATAGCTTAACCGAGTAGGCTAGTCTATAAAACCAGAGAGGAACAACTCCTACTTACGTAAAACCGACTTCAGCTTAATTTCCTCAAATAATGACAGCTCATGCTGCTAATTACATAACTGATAAGTTTAACTTAAAGCAGCGTTTGGATTATCACATGGGTATAACCCATTTCTTTTCCCTCTGCATTTTACACATCTTGTCCCATATTTTGGTTACCACAATAATATTATATATACAATACAATAAATCAAATATTTAGAAGTTGATCTCTTTTTCATCATAATATGCTTCTCACAATCTATTAAGTATAATAAATTTTAATTATTATACTTATCATAACACTATATCACATATTATACTGCACATGATAAACTATGCAATATAATAACACATACATAAATAAAAACAAAAATTTATTTCAATAAATTCATATTTTATTTACTCAAGAAAATGCGATTTGCTACATGATCCCTTTATAAACCCATTTGAACAAGACACACTATCCCCTCCACAGAAATGGCAGGTCCATCTCATCTAAAACCCCTTCACTCCCTTCATGTTTTCTCCATGAAATCTCCATCTTCTTCTACAGCCTTAAGCTCCATGAAACTCAAAACTCTAGTTCAAACCTTCATCTTGTCACACTTGTGCCGCATCGCTCGTGCTGTCTCCAAAGCCAAGTCCATCCTCATTGAGGTCCTCAAAGAAATCCAACTCATACACTTGATAGAAACCACAAAGAAGCACAAAAACAAGAATAAACTATTTTTTGGTTCGTTTAGGCTACACTACAATTGGTGCTCCTCTCATGTGTTACCGGTGCCCTCGCCGGGACTTGACGGGATCCCCGGGAGCCATTCGTACTACGATTCCACGTGGAATTCTATCATCTCACCGGGGTGCGATGACATGGAAGAATCACAGCTTTCAGGGTACCTCCAATGGCTTGAGCAGAAGGTTCATGAGGACTCAAAAAACAATGATATCAATGAGATTGATAAGCTTGCTGATATGTTCATTGCAAACTGCCATGAGAAGTTCAAGTTGGAGAAACAAGAGTCCTATAGGATGTTTCAAGAAATGATGGCTAGAAGTGTGTGAGGGTCTTTTTATTCTTTCATGTTCTTTGTCACATTGCGTAGGAATGGGTTGGGATTTATTTAGTTACTTGTTTTACTTTTTCTTGTACATGATGGGGGTGTTGGATTTGTGCAATTCCTCTATTGTGCATGTTGATAGGTGGTGCTTGTAAGGTTACATTTGGTGAAATTGTGGAATTCATGCTTTCATAACAACCCTTGAACCAACCGTCTTACTTTTTTTGATATGAATTCTTATTTTTTTCTGCTATAGTTTCATATGTTAATTTCAAATTGTGTGTACACATGAAATTGTTTCATCTATCCTATGTTGAAATTTTTTCATGATTTTAAACTACTACTCTTTCTGCATGTTAAGTCGTGTTCATAGACCACCACCACCATGTCATTTTAAAATTTCAAATTATAGCTCTTTAACTTTTTGTCCTTTTTCTTTTTCCCCTCGGCCCTCGCATAGGATAGATAGATAGATAGATGACACTGAATATGCTAATCAATTTGGTCCACAATATTTATTAAGGTTGGACCGAGTATACTGACAGCTCCCCTCTTATTGGTGAGATTATTTGGATTTATCTATTTATCTCACTCACGCCGCACTGCAGTTTAGTCTAAGCTCTCTTTCATGCATAGCTTGGTTGCAGTATGGGACCCAAAATGATGTTTTAATTTCTATAATTCTATTTCTATTTGTTTGTTTAGATATGCAAGCCACTACTACTATTAACATGTGATGTAGAAATTTTTAATTGCAATAACCTTTATGTACAAAACTAAAGATTATCGCGTGTGTTCAAAAATTAACCTGTATTTCAATGTGTGGCTTATGTACGTAGTTCCATTGGGCATTGGATGTTTTTTTTTTTTATGTGATTGCCCTTGGCATGATGGTTGCGTGCAAGTGAAATTGATTTGAATATCACGACCTATAACTTCTCTTGGTTTGTGCCTAAATTCTGAATCCTATATTGGTTTAACACTTGGAGTAGATTGAAGGGTATATTTAAAATGGTTTGGTGAAGAACAAGTCAAACAAGGTGAAAAATCTTCATACATATCTCTATTTTCAACTACTACTCCATAAATAAATAAATAATAATTTACACCATGATTCACCAAGTACTGATCACTATACATGTTCCATCAATTCAATCATCTAATCCAAATCAAACTTTCTCTTTCAACCTCTTGGCCAGATCTTAACCAAAATTTACATCATCATCCATATTTTCTGTAGTCTTTCTTTTCGAGATATATATGAAATATGATTACTTTTCTAAATTTTGTGCAATATTTAAAGTAAAAACGATAGGTTAGAACATGCAAAAAAATTTCTCCCCTCCCAATCAATGATATTAAGACTGTTAAATTATAATTTCAGGAATCAGAACAAGATATTTTGGATTAATAGTCAAGTATAATTTTTGTAAACAAACATAGCCTAAGTAGCTCTAGAGGTGATTAGCTAGCTAATTGCATTAAAATATACTACATATCTATCTCTGTTTGTGCATGATTTTGTCTTATAAGATGAATAAGAAGAGAAGAAAAAATCTTACGGAAAGCTTCTTCCTAAAGAATGTCCCTAGTAGCACATGAATTGTGACAGCAGCTCAGGATTCCTTAAGAGTTTTAACATGGGAGTACACTATAAATGCAAATGCATGGAAAGGTTGGACCACTAGCTAGTGGAATTTACCTTTCAACTGATTGTGACTCTAATCCAAAACAATACTTTCCTTTCTTTTCATCTCCTACCTACTGATTAAGGACATAACAATCTTGGGTCAGATAATAATTAATCAATATATAATGCATACTACTTGTATTGAATGTGCATGTGAATATTCAGAATCTATCTAGCTACCATTTGGCATATGATTAATCATCTATTGATAATGGATATCTCGACTTAATTCCCACTTGTTTTGTTTAATTTGGAGTAGAATTTTGGTCAAGTGGTAATAAAAGAATTGAGTATATTTAGAATTAGTACTTCATTTATGTGAATAAGATGTGCCCACAACAGCGACCAAATATGCCGAAAACTTTATTTTTATGTCCTGCAGACTGCAGTGCAGGGAGGGAGCTTGCTAGCTTGTGATTCTTTTACATAAACCCTCGCCCTTTTTTTGCTAGTATTATGTATGTATGTTGCATTTAGTAATTCATAGTCCCAAAAGTTATTGGCAATTCATAAATAAAGCGTTTTAAAAGGTCCCCATTTTTCCTATCCTCCTTGTGTCCCTCTATTTAAATTTTGACATCTAGCCTCTTATTTAATTTTAAAATTAGTTAGTGTTAAATAAGAAGTTAGGTGTCAAAATTTAAGTGAAGAAACACAAGGGGAAAGAAAATGGAGATAAAGGATCTGGTCTCGAGGTGGGGGTGTTATTCATGCCACTTTTTATCTCAATTGCTGCTTCTTTATTCCTTTTGCTTTCTACTAACATATATATATATATATATATATATATATAATTCATAACCAACATCATATAAATACAACCGTTCACGCATATAATGATTAATTAATACTATGTGTTCGCACAATATTATTACAACCGACAGAGTAATCATCATAACAATTGTGCAAATGGTATTATTAGGCTCAAAATATTAATAGATAAAATTATGAATTATGAATATTTAATTTTTATGTTTAAAAAAATTATAATATTCGTATAGAATTTTATATATATATATATATATATGAGAGAGAGAGAGAGAGAGAGATACATAGCTTCTTTAAGCCTAATTGGTTCCTTTGGTCTCCCAGAGCCTTTGCTTTTCATCTTTAATTTTATAAACTTCCTTTACATGTATCTACTAGTTTAGATTTCATTCCTCTTGTTGTTGGGACAAGTTTTGGAAGTGGAGTTACTAACATGTTATTTTGGGCCATGCACAATTTTGGAGATGGTAGTCCAAACCAAACCTCAAATACTAGAGCGCTAAAGTAAATGAATCAAATTTAACCGAGTATTGAGTTACTTAGATTTGGTTTACAAAATTTATCAAATATGAAATAAAATTTGATTAAAGCTCGTTCAGCTACCGAGTCAAGCACGATCTCGAATTAAACCCGGACAGTTTGAACTTTTTGATATTAATATAAAATTATAATTTGAAAAGGTTCGAGTAATTTATCGAATTTTAAAATTTACTCATGTTTGAATCATTTATATTTCAAATTGAGATCGAATCGAACTTTTAATCGTACGAATCGAGTTCGAACTATTTGATTCATATACGACCTTAAGTACTAGATATAAAAGTGAATAAATGACTTGTTAAGGAGTGCCATTGGGCTAAATGGTCTTGGCCCGAAATTTCATTGGACCAAGAGCCCAATACCCAAAGGAACAACAATAGGGTAAGGGCCCGTTGAGTGTAAATAAAAATAGGAAAGTAAAAAGGGTCCTTTACATAAATATACAACAAATAGAAAGTAATTACAAGAAAAGTGCATCAACCAAATAATTACAAAAAAAATGTAATTATTACAAAAATAGTACAATTCACATTAATAAGAAAACCTAAAATCAAGGACAAATAACTTTCATAATTAATAATTCAAATTCAAATATTTGGATCTAACAACAAAAACAAATTCAAAATAATAATTCAAATTTAAATATTCAAATTCAAACTTTCATCTCCCTCACATACACTTTGAAATAATAATGCCTTGCCACTGCGCCGCTTCACTACCAAGAAAATCTCCTTACTTTTCTTTGTTTTGAAGAAGATTAGTAAAACATATTACTTTTGTGGCGTTAGTGAAGAGACTATCTCCTAATGGAGATAGTCTCACAGCCTCTAGATGTGTCTCACACACCAACCTTGTCAATCAAAAATAAGTTAGACAACACGCATTACACCCGCCTCTAAAAGATGTGTGAATATTCTTCTTTGGGGTAAACATTTTACATATGTTGAAATGTTGAATACAAAAGAAAACATTAAGACAATTACAATTACGCCACAAAAGAAAGCAATGAAGAAGATTAGTAAAGCATATTACTTTTCTTTATTCGAATTTTTTTATAACTATTTTGTTACTCATAAATAATAAAATGGTTACCTTTGTATTTATGGTTGGCTACCAACCGCATCACATTCAAACGAAATTGGTAACTTAATAAAATTGAATTGGTTACCTTAGTGCGAAGGTTTGGCTACCAACCTGCATTTATGAAAAAAGCTGCAGTGTGGATGTGAATTAGTTACTTTGGTATGAAGGTTTTGTTACCTTGATAATGAAGGTTTACTTACCTTGATCTGAAGGTTTGGTAACCAATCTGTACTAAGAAAAAATTTAAGTGTGGAGGTTGATTGGTTCTTTATGACACGATAGTTTGGTTACTTTTTTGTATGAAGGTTTAGTTACCATCATCCAAGATTCATATCCACCGCTTTGAATCTTCATGCTCAACTTGGTTACCATCATCCAAAGATGTGCATCCATTAGTAGAAAGAGTTGATAACATTTTGGGAAGAATAATACTTGAAACATATTGTCTTTCATAATTGAGAAAAAAGAATCACATCATCAAGAAAAAAGGTAAACTGATTCAAATTTTAAGAGACCATGACAATATGAGAAAAGACCAAAGGGGGTGGAAGGAGTTAGAGGCAGATCCAAGAAGTCAAAACTCTGATTTTTTTTCTTACTGGGATTAATTGGTTAAGGTAAGCACAGGAAGAAATAGCATCAAACATCAACATTAGTTGGTATTGCACCAAATGGACAGAAGTCGGCTTACTATTCATCTTTTCACCATCGCCACCACCACCTGAAATAATACGTTGAATGTTGAATGAAGAAGGGTGATGGTACCAAGCAGTTGTTATAGATGAGGAGAGAGAAGAAGTCATGAGTATAACTAATCCCTAAATTAAGGAATTCTAATTGAATACTAATTCCTTAAATTAGGGAATCCTAATTGCACAAATATTGTAAATAAATATGGAACTGTAGTAGTTGTATAAAACTTTTATGAGTGAACTATTGTTGTAATTATTTTTAAAAATGTAATAGAATATGTAATTCTCCAAAGTAAAAAAGGTTCACAATTTTGTTTAAGGAATGGACTAGACTAATATTTACTGTCCCACTTATTTTTGATGATGTTGAACAGTAAAAGTGTAGATCTTCTTCACTAGTAGTGACTTCAACTTCAAGGGCCTAGTGTAAAGGAATTAGTTTCCAAATGTCCAATCAGCTTTGCGCATAGTCTTCAAACCTTAAACCTCGTGAGTCGTGCCCCTTCCGGTCCTGGATCCTCCTATTGTAATTTTTACCTTATTTTAAAATTCAATTTATAGAATTTAAAATTTAATTTTAATTCATATAATTTTCTTTTGAAAAATTCTGAATACTTTGAAGTAATAAAAAATACCAATGATTGTAATTTATATAATTCAAAAAATAAATAAATTCATATTACTTTTAAATTTTAAATTTTCTTCTTAAAGTCAAAATGAAACTCTTACATCCTATGTACCAAACAAGTCTAACAACACACAAAAATAATTTTAATTTTCCATTCTAATTTTTTTTACAAAAAATAAAAATAAATTACATTCTCACTTCCTTAAAAATGTAAAAATAAAAAAATAAACAACAATTGTTGGTAGGGGTGAGCATGATGCGGTTTGAAACCCAAATCGCACACAAAACTGCTTAGGTGCAGTTTAACAAATTCAAAATCGCACATAAAATCGCTTGTGATTAGTGCGGTGCAGTTTCATTTGGTGCGGTTTCGATTCCAAAATCAATTGAAACAACAAAATTTTATGAAATTTAAATTAATAATTTAGCATCACGCAATATTAAATACCACTTTGATAACACACACAACCTTGCTTATAATGTTTTGTCTAAACAAAAGCTAAATATAATAGAGTAATATGATATAAATTACTAGAGTAGAATATAGTTGAGTAAACAAAAGTTAAATACAATTTTTGCTACTCTACTCTTAATAATAATATGTTGTAATATTCTTAGTAACAATATGTTGTAATAATTTATAATATAACGAGTCAATAATAAGAGCATTAACAACAGTTTTCCTAATTAATTCTCTATCCCCAATTTTGAAGAATACATCAACAAATCATTATCCAACAGTTTTCTTATCTTTATTTGACTCTCTATTTTAATCCCTATATAGGATTTTACTCCCCGTGTGAGGGAATCAAAAGATCGTTCTCTATATATACAAAATGACATTTCACACCCTCATTTAAATGGACAACTCATCAATCATACACATCTTGACATTTTTTTACTACATATTCAAATTATAAACTTAATATTTATTTTTTTTAAATAATTAATTTCAAACGTATTCAAATTTAAAATTGATATAAATTTATTTAATTTATGTCAATGTAATTATAAATATTATAAAATTACTATTAATTATAAAATTTATTATTTTTAAAATTTAAATGAATCATATTAAATTTAAATTTAAAAATATCACAAATTAACTTTTTAAATTTTAATATATATTTTATGTATATTTGTAACTATAATCCATTCAATATTCACTCTATAAATTACTTAAAATTTAAAATAAAAATTATTTTACAGTAGAATATAATTGATAAATACTCTCTTTTAATTATAAATTATAAAATTATTATTAATTTAATGTTTTGACTGTTGGAACTTTTAAATTTTAAATTTCATTATTTAAAGAATCAATATAAGGAACCTGTTGGGTACATAGTGAGAAAATTGAATTCCTATTTTGCAGAATGACCCAATGACACTGCAGAGTATGGATAAAAATAAGAAAACTGTTGTGAATGCTCTAATATGTTAATATGGTGCGATTTCGATTTTATGCGTGCGATTACCAAATTGGAACCGTAAATTTGATTTTTCAACCTATATAAAATCGTCACATACGTCGAAACTGTTGATACAATTTTAATTGGTGCGGTTTATGCGATTTTTAGTGTGATTTTAATTTAAATTTGGTTTTTTGCTCGGCCCTAAGGGAGCTGCGCAATTGTGAGAAACTTTGGGGGTTTGTTGGTAAAATCATCCCGCCCCAGCCGTGTAAAAAAAAAACAGAAGATACAGCCTAGCCTTATAGCCTATAAATTGAAAACGGGGGCGGAGGGAGGTGAGCTGAAATCCAATTAATTAGGCAGGAATCTCCATTCCGTTGAATTTTAATTCCCCTCCCCAAAGGGTTGAATAGGCATCGCTCATAAACCCTCTCCTTTTAATTCCCCTCCCCTTTTCACTCTCATTTTCGCGACCCTCTCTATAAATTTCAGCTGCTTCAAGATAAAATCTTTTTTCAAACATACACAGTTGCTCTTATTTCTAGGGTTTTGTATATCTATATCTTATAAGATATTCAGGTGTTGCAATTTGTTTATGGAATATGACCACCCCAACAGCAGCGGTGAGTTCATCATAACACTACTGTGTACATGTGTGTATTTGTATATTGCTAGACAAATTGCATTGTTGAGTTTATGCAACAATTTTTAACTGGGCATTTAATTATTATCCATCCCTTTTTCGTTCAATGTGTTAATTTAATGTAACTTCTTTTTTCCGGTGTGTAATTTGGGTTGAAAAGATACTGGATTTCGTCTTATAATGCGTTTGCATTAGAATCTTTTTGGGCACAGTTCTTTAATGTAACCTAAATTTATAGTGCTTGAGCACATTGAAAAGGTGGTTTGATAAAACCAAACACATTATATTTTATTTACTCGTTTTTGGATATAAATGAAATGGGTTTTTCCACTTGATGCTGATGTGTTGTTTAGACTTTAGAGGAACATGAATGTCAAATAACTGGTTAACTTTGGTGACACTTATTTTGGACAACTGGTGAAATTGCATGTTTTTGTAGAGAGGTGCAACTAGAGTAGGATAAAATGTTCCATGGACCAGTTTGTGATATTGAAATCTGTTAATGAGAGCTTTGCTAGACTCTGTACCCAATGTAGAATGTATATGGAATAGTTCAGATGTCATACGAGAGCTTCAAACTGGGTGCGAATTTGACATAGGGACAGTACCACAGCATGCGGCGATTCACAGGCTCGCAAATTTCCGTTGAGTTTGCAGAGGTTTACTTGTCATTTTTATCCTCCTTTAATTATTTATAAGGATCAGAAGATAAATGTTTATATTTCTGTGTGTTCACACATGCATGCCTTCATAAGATGTACTCTGAAACTAATGCTACCAAATGGGAGCATCATCTCTTTGTACTTAAGGATCTATCTGAAGATAGAACATTTACAAGCACAAGTAGCAAGGCATTTGAATCCTCCCTTTAATATTAGTGTTCTACAAAGTAGACAATAGACATTAATTGACAAAAGCACGTATACATTTACTTCTGAATTTCCAATTCCTGTAGGAATGTTGAGACATCCTTTCTTAGAAAATATATGGCTTTCAATGGAAACCTTCAACACTGATTTAAAATATACTTTCTGTACTCATGGCTTTTCGGACAAATAGTTTAACTTTTCTTATTTTAGTTTTAAAGATATTGCCTTCTAGAATAGATTTCAGTCACTTTCATTAATTCATGACTTTCTGTGCCATCAAATGCCTTTAAATGCCCTTCTGGATTAACAGGACGGGAAAGGAAGGAAATTTTAGGTAGATGGCAGTGATAATTTCTTCACTTGTGATAACTGAGGAGAAAGTTGGAAAAAGTACAATTGTTTGATGAAGCAGAGGGGAGGTAAAGTAAGTCAATGATAACACTTTTATTTTGGTGATCAACAGCAGAAGAAAGGGAAAGTTTGTTGCTACCGAAATTAGTGTGAAATGGGGAATCACAGCTACCTTCCCTTCCCTTCCCTTCCTAAACTTTCCAGAAGATAGAAACTAGGAAAATGGGTTATCACAGCTCCCTTCCACTCCTAAACTTTTAAGGATAAAAAAAAATTACGACAGGTTTTGATCATTCGAATTATATTCATATCTCTCTTTCTCTCCTTTTCTTAAAACCCAAATGCAATATTCAAAAAGCTTCTTTGTTCCTCTGTTCCATATTCACAAGGTTGAGCAAGTCTTTTACCTTATATTACAAGATTTTGGATGTTAAAGTACTATCCGTGGGTGTTATGTGACTCCCTTGGTTTAGCATCCCCAAGTAGTTTCCTATTTTTTTAGTTATTTGATTCAAGAGTTGAAACTTGACCTCTTATATGTGATTTAGTTGATATCAAATCCATAAATAGTAGATTTAGGTTTGTAGTCCATATTTTCTCAACCGGGCTTCTTTCTCCTGCTTTCTTCCATTCCTTTATCATTATTATTATTATTATTATTATTATTATTATTTATTTTTATTTATTTATTTATTTTATTGTTTTTGTGTGTCTGTAATTACAATTGACAACTGCATGGACATTGCGCAAAGTGGGTCTTAATAATTTTCTAAGTGTATAACTTGAAAAACTTCAGGAAAAGAAAGTTTAAAAGGAAATGAAATCTAATAATTTATTGGATATTTCTTAACGATGATCTATATTTCAACATTGTTCTTGAATCTTGATATTATTTTCTTTTGAAGTATAGATAATTAGAGCCATTAAGATATCCCCCCTTTACATACATGTATTTTGCTTTCTTGTTCCTTTGCTTTTCCCTACATACCCTAATTCATTGTTTGTTAGCATTCGTTGTTCTTTCCTTTTTGATAAATTGCTGATTAGCACTACTTTACCTTATGGGATATGGTTTCCCCCATAATTTGACTTGAAAACTATTCCCTCTTGTTGTGTGAGGTTGTCGCATGATAGAGACCGCTTTGGTGAGCTATGATTAATATTGTTTTTACTATGTTTTTTGAAAGACATTGTTGGTTAAACTATCCATAATTAATAGGCCTTGGGAGTTTTATGATGAAGCGTCTATTGCTTACACAATCTCAATGTTCTCAGTAACCAACTTTGAGTGAGTTCTCTTTGTATTAGGCTATTAGCTCTTCATTTGATAATTAAATATGTTTTGTATTAGGCTATTAGCTATTCAATTGATAATTAAATATGTTTTGGAGACATGCTTTGTATAGTTTAATGTTTGTATAAATATTCAACATATGTAGTTCATTTAGTGCACCTTGACCTTTGAAAACAATGTGCTTTACTATTTTAATAAGTATAGTCCTATAAGTACATGTCATTATAGCAAAATCTTGCTGCATTTTCTTATCAGGTGATGATGGAAATTTATACTTATTATGGTAGCACAATTTCCAGGAATCAGTTAATCAAAGGATGAACAACCACTGGGTTCTTCAATAACGTCAAGTCTAAAGAGGTTTATAGAAGATGTAATTAACATGGTTATTTTGGTTTTGGGGTAGGGGGGGCTTAACTTTAAGATTTCTGGACATGGAAAAATAAGACCTTCGAGTTTCAAGTAAACTAGTTTTGTTAATGAGTTTTGGAGAAGAAAAGAAGAGTATAGATGAAAAGGTAGAATGCTGTCTTTGTTTTGGTGGGGGGCAGGGGATGTCCTAGTTAAATTTTACCTCAAGTCTTTATATAAACTCTGGGTAATCCCATAACTACCTTGTTAAATCATATTAAAAATAATTGTAGGTACTGATGATGATATTCCTCCATCACATTGTGATAGAATTCCAATAGGGGGACATTCTACAGTAAACGGAAGATCTGCTGTAAGCTCAGCCTCATACCCAAGGATGCAACTTGACATGGAATCCCAAATCCACCAGCTTGAGCAAGAAGCATACGGTTCAGTCCTACGGGCCTTTAAAGCACAGTCTGATGTCATATCATGGGTAAATCCTGCTTTCATCGCATGTTTTTTCATTTACTTTTTGTCTTTCTTTCTATTATCGATTAGCTGAAATGCTTCATGATATGTTTCCTCAGGAAAAGGAAGGACTAATAACAGAACTTCGTAAAGAACTAAGAGTGTCAGATGACGAACATAGGGAGCTACTCACAAAGGTTAATGCTGATGACATCATTTGTAGGATAAGGGAGTGGAGAAAAGCAGGTGAGAACCACACTTTGTTCAATGTCTCCCAACCTATGCTTGATTTGCTACCCAGTCCAACAGTTTCAGCACCTTGGAAGAAACAAAAGACATCTCAATCAGTACCTCTAGCATTTGGCGCACCAATTCATGGCTCACACAATCAATCAAATACTGCAATTACACAGCCATCATCTGCTGCTGCAAAATGGGCACCTTCTTTTGGTGCTGGTGGGAAAAAGCCTAAGCCTGTATGTTATTCAATATGTGATGTTGCTTAGAGCGCAGGAAGAAAAGGATTATAGATTGACGTCTATTTGATCTTGTTTCTTAATAGGGGCAGCAAGTGCCTGGTTTGTCCTCAATGATGAACACACAGTACCCTTCTACAGGTCCAACTTCAAGGGGTCTGCTCTCTAACAATTATGGATCTTCTTCCATTCTTTTGACGAATGACCATGCCGAAGCAGCAAGACGTGATCCACTAATCGGAAGGAAAGTGATGACCAGATGGCCTGAAGACAACAACTTTTATGAGGCTGTCATAACTGATTTCAACCCTCAAGAGGTATGTTCAAGATTCAAATGATAATGATGGAATCACCATAATCTCTTCTTGTGGTGATAATAGAACACATTCTTCAACTTTCCAAATAACTTACTGAGTTATTGGTTATTACTAAAATCATTGTATTTGTTTACTCAACTTTCCTGAGTTCATTGTTTATTCTAGTATATATTCTTTAATTCTCTTTTTTTTCTGTGTACATGTACTTGGTAGACTCTTCATGTCATTCACTTTTTGTTAGACTTTAACAAAGCTTTTTCAAAATATTTCAAAATCGGCTACTACATTGGCTCAACAGTGTTCAATGACAATTTTAAGCAAATACTAGTGTGTGTGTGTGTGTGTGGTTTTGTATTTCATAAGAAGCAATGTTTATTAAGCTCCCTCCCTTTGTCCTGTGTGTGAGTGCGCTGGATGTTCTGTCATCTTGTAACTTGTATGCTTCTAATCAGATATTTCACTTTGTCAAATTTTCAATGACATGTTTTTCAATACTCATTATATAGTGATTATATTGTTTCATTTTTTTCAGTTTCTGGTCTATTACAGAAATACCCGAAAGAGGCTTGGGAATGGGTTGATCTCAAAGAGGCAAGTGTCATTTCTTTAGCATCAGCTAAAACATCCATTTGCCCCATTTTGGTAACTGTTTTTGTACATCAAGCAATTCAAAAATAAGTAATTTGACATTTTAGTATTTCTTGGTACAGTTTTATCAATATGATCTTCAACTAAGACTCTAAAATGTGATCCCATCAGCCTGGATTTGGAAACTAAATCCATGTTTGTTCTTGTAAGGTCGTTTTGACAGGAGTAATTTTATGTTCTTTTTAACTGCTCCCGCCTGGTCTATTAGGCAGAAATACTTGGCGCCCGCCTAGGACCTAGGGCTCCACTTGGGCCTCTAATGGTACCTCACCCAGGCCCAAGGCGATCTCAAAAATTAGGCAAGTGTAATTTTTTATTTTAATAACTTTAAATCATATATTTATTTTTCTAATGATTACCATATTCATAAAACATCCATTTCACAGCAATATCAAGTCAAAATGGATAATTTTATTATTTGTAATTTTTTGAACTTGTACCATCAAATTATATAAATGAGAATACATTTATAATATTTAGTTTAATTCAATTTTATAATTCTTAAATTTATGTTTAGTTTTTAAGTTTTAATATTGAATTAAATTCTTGAAATTTTCAATCTTATTTATAAATAAAACTAATACTAAAAATTTGTTTAAACTTTGAACAATTGCAAACTTTGACATTAGCAATATGGATATGTGTTTGAAATTTGACATTAGCAATATGGATATGTGTTTGAACTTTAAGAAAAGGCCTTTATTATCTTTATTATAGATTGTTTTGCATATTATTATTTTGTTTGGATAAATTAAGATAAAATATTAAAATTACAGGCCCTAGTAATTTTATTTTAGAACATTGCTTTTTAAAGATTTTAAACTATCTCTCCCTCTCCCCCTCCCTCTAATAAATACTTGAGGAAATTACAACATATATATTGGAGTGAATAAAACCTTATAACTCGAGACTATAATTAAGTAATGAAACTAAAATACCCAAAGAACACTAATTGACAAAACTACTCTAGGCACTTAAAAATCCCTAATGACTGAAGATTACTGCATAAATAAAACCAATTTTTTTTTACCTAAGCCTGATCATACTGAATTAGAGAATCCACGAGGATTTACGATAATTTTGGTATGCATCCTGCATCACCTTGTGCAATCTAGTCGTTGGGTGAAATCCAATCTTGAAGCTTTCAGTTGTTGCTACAGTCTGAATGCGGATGAGCAGGTTACTGCCATAACTTTGTATATATATTGGGTTATTGGTTGAGAAATCAAACGTTTACATTTTTCTTATGGTTTGTTTATAAGAAGAATTTGCTGCCTTTCATGCGTCGTTGTCCTATTAAAAAAAGTTCCTTACTCATTTGTATTCCATTTCTTTGTATTTTCCCCAACTTCATCTAGTTCTGTTGTTATAGTGAAAGCTTGTCTTATATTGTATTCTCCAAGATATATGAACTTTGAAGTGCCTCTCCACTCATTGCAAGGTAGTTCTGGTTGGATGCCATGACATGGTAGTAACTGCATTTTATGGATGCCCATGTTTTCAGTCTCACAGTCATTTGGTTTTGTCCTTCTGAGAAAATATAAGTGGGTACGCCTCGTTACCCACTGCCACTTGGTTTGGGTTTGGATGCCTTAATCCATCCAGTGTCCATTTTTTTAAAAATTATAATTGTAATAATCCTGACAGGTCCCCTCTTGCACCTTTGCACATTGAAATGTTGGTGCATTTTCAATTTCAAAAAAATACATATGTGAAATGTTTAAAATCATTGCCTTGTTCCTCTCCCCCCTTCCTTTCTCTTTTCTTTTGTTAAAGATTTAATGCTATTCTGTTTCTCATACATCAAGTTTGCCATACTCTTTCCATATTTGATTTGTGATTCTAAATGTGTGTTGACATATTTGTCTAAATTTAGAAATAGTAAAGGTGAAATTTGGTCCAATAAATTTAAAGTTTGGTGGTGGCAAGCGATCTTATGCTCAATATATCCTTGATAGCTCAAGCTCTCTTATGAAGTCTTTCCAAATTCCAAAGGCTCTGGCTAATCTGTTATATGTAACTTAATATGTTTTAGATCTTTCTGCCACTTCTAGTGAGTAAAGGTTGACCTACACACGAGAGTTTCTTTTTTATCCACTTTCATGGAAGGGATACCTTTTATTGGAATTTTTTTTGAACGAATGACTTCCAAAATTGTCAATAATGTTTAGGAAATGTGAAAGGTGGAAACATGCAGAATTTGTGGCCTCTCAGATATTTTTTAATCTTGTTTGATATTTTGGATTGCCCACATTGGCATTTTCTTTTTTCCATTATCAACTTGGCTTGATTGGTTTTGATATTTTTTTAATTTAGAATATCTTCCTTATGGCAGATTCCTGCTGACGATATTAGGTGGGTTGATGAGGATCCAGGATTATCTCATCAAAGCGGACTTGGTGTACAAGGTTCTGGAGATGAGAATCATGTGAGCGCTGGAACTTATCCAAATTCTAGAAGAGGAAATGGGGCCATGATGGATCAGTTAGAGAAAGAACTCCCACCCTCACAGAATGGTGGCGTAAAGAAGGCTTCAGATGATATTGAAATACTTCACACAGAAACTCTAATAAAGGAGGTATTTCTTTTAAAGATCTTGAGCCTCCTCATACCACAGTATGTCAATTTTCATGTGTTTTTTGTCCTTCCTTTTAATAACAGGTGCAGAAAGTGTTGGGTGCAAATCACCCTGATCTGCTTGAAATTGGAAAGGCAAAGAAAATGCTTAAGGTTGAAACTGACTACATTTGAAGCAATTTTAAGTTGTGTTCCTCATCATTTGTCAATGATCATTGGGTTGTTACTAATAATGCAGGAGCATGAACAAGCACTAATGGATGTCATTTCAAAGCTTGCAGATGCATCGGATAGCGAAAGTGGTAATAAATACATTTTCACATGACTACTTCATTTGGACTTTGTTGTATATACTCTGCACATAAATTGACCCTTGTACCAATTGAAATTGTGTCACTGTATATGTAACAGAATTAATGTTTATTCTGGTGTGAAAACTATACTTGTTTGTGTTAAGTATGATTTTTCTATTTCATTTTATCAAGTAGAACTTTGTTGGATCTACTGCCAATTTGTTTCTTGTTATTGGATTTTTTCTTTCCGGTAAAAGGAGAGGATCACTTCATACCCATGAAAGTATGATTTTGCACTTTTTGCGCCATATGGTTCAAGAATGTAAAACAAACTTATAATAGGCCTAGTACAATTTTAAGTTGAAAGATATTGAGGACATTGTCAATATTCCACATTCATTCCTATGGGGCCTCATATTTTATACATAATTCAGTGAAATACCTTTGATGTTTTGATTTTTGTATTAGGGTTAAATTTTTTTTATTGCTAGTTTCAGAAGGAAATTTAGACTGTTCTTTCCTGAAATCCCAGTCAAGGGTCTAAAGTTTCTTTTTCTTTATATTGCTATGGTTTAAAATTAGATGGAGTGCAACGATCCCCACATGGACAATCGATCAACGGAGAACAAAGATGGAGAAATGCCCTATACAGTGGTAACAGCCGTGGTCCTTGCTCTGAAGTTGAGACGAGGGGAGGTAGAGCAAATGGGTCTGTTATGGCATGGGTGTCCAACGGCATCAGATAAATCAGCAAGATGATGATATTGTTGACATCTGATTGTTACATGTACTTTTATATATGTTTTCTTTGGGATACGCAAGTACTTTACCTGTTTATTGTTCAAGTTGGAACTTGAAAGAAAACACCTTAAAAGTACCTTTTAGTGTTTCGTGTCCAATTTGGAAAAATACGCCTCACTCATCTTACTGTCGACTGAATTTTGCATTTATGCTATTGTAAATATAGATTCTATAACAAAATTATGTATTGGAAGTAGGTAACTTGTCTCGATCTTAAGATTTTTCTGTTCTCAATGTTGTATGTTGCACATATTAAGATAATGTACTGAGCTGAATAAAATGATGTTCCTCTTAACAAGGACTGGATACAGACAACTAATATGCAATTCACATAGCAGTTTTTATACAGTCTCTCTTTTTGCTCATCACTTACAATAGGTCCTATGAATGAAGTAGCTGCTGGTCTTCTCTTTTGAAGTTTTGGAACCCAAAAAAAAAAGGTACAAGCAGATAAGCTTTGCCGTAATATTTTAGGTATAATACCTTCACCTTGTGCTATGAACCATATGATCTTATAACCAGATTTTCCGTGCGACTTGACCATTTAAAGGCTCACAATGATGAAATGAATGTTGCGATGAGGTTTGCCATTTGAGCATCGTAAGTAGGGCCCTCCATTTGAAAGTGACTAGCTCCTTCAATTAGGTGGGTATCTACACGGCCTGTTGCAGATTTCAATTTGTTCTCCAACTGTTTCACGCTTGTGAATCCATCCCTAGTTCCCATAACAAATAGCTTTGGTTTTGGAGACTGTAATATGGCCTTGTGGTGTCTCCCAAAGAGAATAGAAGAAGTTAAGCCGAAAGGATAGCCCAAACTAACATAACCAACAACTTCCTCAACCTGATCAACTGCGGATCCAGCAATAGGTGCACCTGTTTCAATACAGAGAGTTTTAAGAACACATAATATATATGACTGAGCATCATATCTTTGAAAGAAAAATAGGTTCCGAAATCTTGCACAACTAGATTGTCAATTTTTCACCAACCACCAAGTTCATCCTTGATTTATGAATGCAGCAACTACCACCCTTGGTTTATGAATGCAGCAGTTGCAAACCCTATTTTTGCTCCAGTGCTATTAAATGCTATGTAGCAAAAATAGCAATAGTTTCAGTCATAATATATGCAGCTATACATTATATTAGATTTACTTATGATGAGTTTATTGGAAATATTTTATAAGAGAAAATACATCTATTTTTTGCATCTCCCTCGTGTCTATCTCATACTTGGGATTTTATTGTATCCGGTCATTCCATAATAATTTCCTATATATTTGAAAGATGATGATAAGTGTGCTTTCCAGCAGATGATAAGTGTGCTTTCCAGCAGATAATAACAGTGCTGGGCCAATGACCCTCAAAGTTCAAACAAGATACACTAGCACATAAAAGGAAATCAGGAACACACTCTATCAAGAAGACCGTCACTAATTAAGTTCATGTATTTTTCTACATTCACTGGAAAGGAGAGATCTAGATATATAATCTACTGAAAATATATGTTACATAGAAAATGGAAAATATACATTCCACAATGTCTTCTAGAGATGATCCCAATCTATGCAATTTCAATAACTTAATTTTTTGAAAAACATTGCTTATATAAGCTTTACAAAATCAACCATCCGAAGTGGAAGCAAGTGATTACAGTATTAAGAAACATGCACCATCATGGAAGAAAAGGAACCAATAATGAGATTCCATTGTCATTTTTTTCAATCTACATTTGTCCACTGATCTGATCAAGCACATTCTCAAAGCTTTTTAACGGATTGAGTGGAGTGCTACAAAACTCAAGGAATTGTCCAAATATCTAGAAAGTAAAGAGAACTTGAGTGGAGCTAATCTCATATACAGCAGAACCATAATATTACACAATGAAGGGACAGGAGGAGGAATAAGCTGTGATCCATATTCCATAATTAGGGATGAACATAACTTATATATCCAGTCATGACATAATTAAATTTCTATTTAAAAAAATGGCAGAATTAGATTAATCTCATAGCAAAAAAACTGTGCATATAAGCACAAAATAAGCAAAAAACCATCCTCAATAATAACCCACCTAGCAAACAAGTGGTGAAATACCAAACTAGATAGTAATCCAGTCGAGAAAGGAGGGGAAGCCACTAACCAGCAGAGGAACCAAGAAGGAGTATGCGAGGAGGAGCAGGTAAGGATTGGGAGACCCATTTGCAGACAGAAACGACATCGTTAACTTCAGAGAATCCAGTGAGGGAAGGCCTACCGGTAGATTTGCCAACGCCCCTCATATCAAAGATGACAGAGGGGAAGCCAAGATCGGCCAAATTACGAGCAATACCTTTCATAAGGGCTTGGCAACCTCCCAAAATTGAGTAAGGATGAACCAGCACTACTGCCATATAATTATTATGATTCGTGCTGGTGGGTTTGGGTTTGAATATCCACCCATCCAGTTTTATTCCATCTTTCCCCTCTATTGTGCACCTCTCCCTCGTCGTCATTCAGATTTCACACCCACAAGTCACAAACAAAGAAAGAACGAAGACGGTTAAGGAGAGACAGTAAAGAGGGTGAGGGATGAGAAAGATGAGGCTCACAGTCAGACTCGCGGTCTCGAATGTTTTAGTCTTTGTGAGTCCCTCCCAATCACGTTTACTATTAGGGAAGTTATATTTCCGCAGCGTTTTTTTTTTTGTTTTTTTATTTTATAATTTTCGTTTGAGTCCATCATTTTTATTAAAAAATATATAGGTTTTATATGTTAAAATATCAAAAAGCATTATAAAAATATTAATTTCATATTGAAATTGATATTTTTATAACATTTTTTTTGATAAATTCACATGTAATATAGTCCATTTTTAACATTAAATGATGAATCCACGTACAGAAATATTAAAAACGTTCCGAAAAATATGACTTCCATTATTAATACTACTACTCTACTATCACTTTTTATTTATCGGGTGGACACTTTATAATTAAAATTTAAATAATAATAATAGCATTCCATAAATTTAATTTTTAATTAAAAACACATAAAATTCAATATAAAATTATTTTTTGAGACTTTATTTTTAATCGCTCTATTTTTAATGATATCATATATATTTTGTTGTGAAAAAATAGTTTCACTAGGTTGTTCTTGGACTAGAAAATGACTAATTGATTATTGAGTATATATATTAAATGCAAAAAAGATTTGGATCGAGCACGTTTAGTAGTAGTGTTAGATATTAAAATTTTTCTTCAGTATATTTATTTATCTCGTTTCAAAATATCAAATACAAATTTACAAAATAAAAAAAAACAAACTAAAAAATTAATAATAGGAATAAATTAAACGCTTTATAGTTTTTAATCAAAATTATATATTTACAATTTATATCTTTATTAATTTAAATTTAACATCTAATAACACATATGCCAAAAACTTCAACATATATTGTAAGGTTAATGAGCACGTGTGAATGTACTAATTAGCATGAATGCATAAAAACAAATGAGAATCAAAACTAACTAATTGAACATTCATAGATAATTAATTAAAAATTAAAGAAATTTTAAGTTGTAAGACCCCAATTTTTATAAATAAAATTGAATTTTCTATTCAAGATCTTGAAATAATAATGAGTTAATTTGATATAATGTTTTGGTTATAGGTGAAATGTGCAAATTTTACAAAATAAGCAGTGGTTATAAAATATTCATTTTTGTTTTAATATTCTTTTGGTCGTGGAATATTCTTTTGTCGGGAATATTAAATGCGACGCACAAGAACCATTCATTAAACCTCATAATGTAATAAATGCTTGATGAAGAAAACGACAAAGTATGAGTTTTATAAATAATTCACAGTGAGTTATTACTGATTAACACTGTTGGATTACTCGGTGGTTAAAATACGATGTACGCGCATGGGTGTACAAGAAGAATACCATTACAAGATAAGATTTGTGACGCCCCCAAAATTAGGTATACATCAACCATCTTGGGTCGCCACTTATACGTACATGTAATTTAAATACAACTTATTAACATAACTGCTGCAGTATAATACGACATAAATCGTGAGTTTAAATACAAATATCGCTTCACTAGATATTATACAAACTCAAAAAAAAAGTCCTCATTACAATTATTATCACACTATTTCACGTAATAGTGAGGACTACTAATGCTATCTTCGGACCACCATCACTGCTTCCCGACTCGTCCAAATTTATATTCTCATTTTCCTCAAGAGAATAAAGGTGAAAGAAAGGGTGAGCTCAACTAGCCCAAAGAAGAAATATTATGACTAAGATAATGCGTAATAAATTATCAATAGTCTTCAACAATGTTAAACCGATAAAATACAATGATAATCAATTTAATCTGCAATGAATAAGCAATCCATTAAAAGAGTCAAGTAGAAAATAAAAGTCTACTATCTTTTAGGTTTTAAAAGGTTTTTTCATCACCTGTTATAAATGAGGCTCAAATTTTAATAAATATTCCACATCATCGAATCACCCCCGCACTACTACTGCCAAGGATATTCTTTAAGATCACGACCACAATTATTCATGCACTACGCCCAAGAATATTTGTGTATTCATTAATGGTCATGATCATGCCAACAACTGCCTCACCAATGCACTACTACCATCGAGGATTTTATCACATCATTTGTAACATTACTACTCATGATTACACCAAATAGTCTCTCATCATAATCATACCAAGTCCATCTACGCACTACACAGCCACGTATGACTTTCAACATAATATAAACATGAGGATGATGACAATGATATAAGAATTCAATAAAACAAGTTCAAGAATTATTTTATCCGTGAATTATTAACGCCCAAATTATCAACACGATCATTGCTTTGTAGAGTAAAATTCAAGAATGATCGGAAGAATATTTCCATGAAAAGATATCGGATGAAACGCAAATATCGAGGATATTCCACTAATTTCATGGAGTATAAAGTCAAAGTTTTAACCAATTGGGTATAATAAAGAATAGAATAACAAAAGAAATCACCATGCATGCGATGATCAGACAGCAAGCGTGTTATTCCAACAGTAATAATAAATAACGGAATCAGTCCCACGTAAAAGCGCATGCATGTGTGATGTTCCAACAGTAATAATAAAGAATAGAAACCAAAGTCCCACAGAAACACACGCATGTGATGTTCCAACAGAATAATAATAAAGATTTTAACCAGTCCTGTAAAACACATGCATGCGATGTTCCAATGTATAATAATAAAGATTTTAACCAGTCCTGTAGTAAAACACATGTATGTGATGTTCCAACGTAATAATAATAAAGATTTTAACCAGGTCCTTGTAAAACACATGACATGTGATGTTCCAACGAATAATAGAAGAATGTCACCAAGTATAGGATAAATCACAGATACAAAGTTATTCCAATGTAATAATAAGCGATGGAATAACAACAGCTTCTCTTCATGAATAAGAAAGAATAACACCCTTTACATTTGGTAGGAGATTGAATATCGCAATAGTGTAGAACAAAATACTCTTCTTCTTTCTCTCTATTCTCTATACTTTCTCTCTACTATAGCTTGAATGAATTCGTGAAAAATAATGAAGCCCTGAGCCTCTATTTATAGAAGATTTCTAGCTTAAGACTCGCCGTAATGAAAAGGCAAGTGGCTCGACGACTAATGATGTGAAAAGAAAAGTGGTTTGACGCCTCAGAATGTGAAACGACAAGGACGCCCCAAAATTAGGTATACGCCACCCATCTCTGGGTCGCCACTTACATGGTACATAAATTCAAATACAACTTACTAATATAACTGCTGTGGTACAATACGACATAAATCGTGAGTTTGAATACAAATATTGTCTACTAGATATTATACAAACTCAAAAGGAGTCCTCATTACAACTATTATCACACTATTTCACGTAATAGTGAGGACTACTAATGCTATCCTCCTCGACCATTACTTCGCTCCCGACTCGTCCCAAAATTTATGTTCTCATTTCCTCAAGAGAATAAAGGAAAGAAAGGGTGAGCTCAACTAGCCCAAGAAGAAATATTATGACTAAGATAATGCGTAATAAATTATCATTAGCCTTCAACAAAGTTAAACCGATAAAATACAATGGACAACCAGCTTTAATCTGCAATGAATAAGCAATCCATTAAAAGAGTCAAGAGAGAATAAAGTCTACTATCTTTTAGGTTTTAAAAGGTTTTCATCAATTTTTATCACGAGACTCAAACTTTAATAAATAAACCACCACATCTAATCATCCCCGCATACTACTACCAAGGATTTTCATCAAATTATCAATGGTCATGACTATACCGAATCACCCCGGTCATAATCATACCAAAAACTATCCATCATCGCATTAAAGCCACCGAGGACTTTTTATCACATCATTTATATCAAGTCACGATTATACCGAATGATCCTCGGTCATAATCATACTAAGTTCATCTACGCACGTAAGCCAAAGATAACATAATATAACATGAGGATGATGACAATGACATAATAATTCAATAAAACAAGTTCAAGAATTATTTAATCCATGAATTATTAACGCCCAAATTGTCAACATGATATCGCTTTCGAGAGTAGTAAATTCAAGAATGATCGTAAGAATATTTCCATGAAAAGATATCGATGAAACGCAAATATCAAGGATATTCTACTAATTTCATGGAGTATAGAAGTCAAAGTTTTAACCAACCGGGTATAATAAAAGAATGGAATAACAAAAGAAATCACCATGCACGCGGATTGCATGTAAAAGTTATTCCAACAGTAATAATAATAATCTAAACCAGTCGTGAAATTCACACCGACAGATGTTCCAATGTAATAATAAAGATGGAACTGCATCCGTAAAACACACAGATAGATATTCCAATGTAATGATAAAGACGGAACCAGTCCTGTAAAAACACACATGTATGTGATGTTCCAACAGTAATAATAAAAATTTTAACCAGTCCTGTAAAACACACGCATGTGATGTTCCAAATGTAATAATAAAGAATGTCACCAAGTATAGGTAAAATCACAGATACAAAAGTTATTCCAATGTAATAATAAGCAATGGAATAACATAAGGATTTCACCAAGTATAGGTATGCCACAGATATATAAAGTTATGTATAGGTATATGCCACTTTTACAAAGTTATTCCAATGTAATAATAATGAATGGAATAATGTAAGTTCTTCAAGAAAGAAGAAAGAATAACACCCCTCACCGTAAAAAGAACCTAATATAGAAGTAGTAAAGTAGCGTATACTCTTCTTCTTTCTATAATTTTCTCTCTATAGCTTCTCTCTATAATTTCTCTCTGTAGTTTCAATGAATTCGTAAGAAAATAATGAAGGAATGAGCTTCTATTTATAGGAAAATGGAATGCATAAGAATTAATCCATGAACTATCCAGATTGATTTACTTTAATCGACTGGTCCATATTTAAAGAAAAATCTTTTAAATAAAATATAATATATTCTATTTATATAAAAACATTTTACTATGCAAACACTATGCAATACTATGCAAAACACTATGCAAAACACTACGCAACACTATGCATAATAAAATATAATATATTCTATTTATGTAATAACTTTAATAAAGTATTCTATTTTATATAAAGATGTTTCGCTTTTATTACGCTAATAATACGAAATAAAACAAAACGTCATTATCGCTATAATAATTCATATTATTAATCGACAATAATGGAATCAAACCGAGTGACTTCTCACATAAAGATCAATAATCAATACCGTATGCTACTATGCAACCACACGACATCGTATTTTTTTACTACCGAGTAGTTCAACAAGAACTACCAGAAAACTTCCGCCGTTATTTCAATAAAATATTTTTGTCGCTTTCAATCCGACAATAATTCTGCTAGGGTCCACCAATGATTGAGCCATTGTATTTAATATTCCCCGCTAAACCTAATATTCCCCACCAATCGAATATAATATAACCACTGCATACTTTGCAAAATTTATAAATACTACCCACAACTATAATATTATCTCAAATTCACACCATAATATTAAAAATTATTTCAACAAAATTTAAATCTTTATCGATAAAATCTGGGGTCTCACAATCTCCCTCCTTATGGAATTTCATTTCAAATTAGTGGTACGACTGATATGATAAAGAGGTGAGGATACCTCAATACCTTTATCGCTTAAAAATATTAAATTCATTTTTGCAATCCTACCAAAGATATTCATTAACAATTCATCTTTGCACTACAAAGCCAAAGATATACAACCAGAAACCAATAATGCCGAGACGCAATTTATAAGATCACGACCACGAATTATCCATGCACCAACGCCAAGGATATTCGTGTTTTCAATTACTACCATGATTATACCGAATAATCCTCGGTCATAATCATACCAAGTCTATCAATGCACTACTACCAAAGATGACTTTTACCACATCCATGAATTAATATTTCATCATTGAGACTCACCAATAATTAATTCATATCATCGAATCATCCCCGCACTACGTGCCAAGGATATTCATTAAGATTACGACCACACAATTATCCATGCACTACTACCAAAGATAATCGTGGTATTCATTAAGATCACGACCACAAATTATCCAAGCACTACTACCAAAGATAATCGTGTATTCATTAAGATCACGACCATTAATTATCCATGCACTACTACCAAAGATAATCGTGTATTCATTAAGATCACGACCACAAATTATCCATGCACTACTACCAAAGATAATCGTGTATTCATTAAGATTATCACCACAAAATTATCCATGCACTACTACCAAAGATAATCGTGTATTCATTAAGATCACGACCACAAATTATCCATGCACTACTACCAAAGATAATTGTGTATTCATTAAGATCACGACCACAAATTTTCCATGCACTACTACCAAAAAGATAATTGTGTATTCATTAAGATCACGACCACAAATTATCCATGCACTACTACCAAAGATAATTGTGTATTCATTAAGATCACGACCACAAATTATCCATGCACTACTACCAAAGATAATTGTGTTTTCAATTACTTGCTATGATTATACCGAACAATCCTCATCATAATCATACCAAGTCCATCTATGCACTACACAGCCACGTATTTACTTTCAACATAATATAAGCACGAGGATAATGATATAAAGAATCAATCAAATGAGATAAAGGATAAATATTAAACATTTATAATATAATTTATCCAGATTCAAGAATATCCCCATGTTATCAATCACTTAATAATCTCATAATCTAATATCATTAATATTATAACAATATTTTAATCATTTCTTAAATTTATAAACAATTTTCTCAATTGTTTACGCTTTTACCATATAATGCATTTAATCATTCAAAATGCCATACTCATAAGATATCATCACCAATTATCAAATCTCTCAAAAAAAATATGCATATACTCTATATAGATTCTCTAGCCATAAAATCCTATTTTCAACTTTGTTACTCACATAACATATTTAACTCATATGTTCAGAATTAAACTATTTTCATGAAAAATACCAAATCAGTCCCAAAAATATTTCTTTTCTGGGATTTAGCATAATATAGTCCCATAATGAAAATATATTTTCTCTTTTTTTAAATTCATTTACTATTTTTCAAAAATCAATTTCTAATTAATTCCTTAAGAAATTAGCTACCTCAAGTTTAACTCCAAAATTCCCAAATCTTGGCAGGACCTTACACATGTTAACGTGAGCTTCTAGTTTAAATTTCATGGTCATCGGAGTTATAGAACTCCTAAGTAGCGTTTTTCATCTTAAAAACCTAAATATTGAAATAGTCATAACTTGCTCATTTTAAGTCGTAATGAGCTCATTTTTGGACAGGAGATACTTTATACCATATACCTTCATGTCCCAAAAGGCCAGAATTTTTCTCATAATTTAAGTGGCCGAAACAGCCCCTTAAAGTTTCTGGCAGTAGCATTTTTTGAATTTTACAGCTTTGGCCTCCTTTGCTAAAATCAGTCCACACAAAAATCTACAACACCTTTTCCAGTAATTCCACTTGGATTAGTTAGGTAACTCATAGATCTAACTCTAGGACTTGACCACATTCAAAAATTCAAAATATAATAGGAGATATGGTCAATTGAATTTCATGTTACGCTTTTCACCAAAATCTGATTTTCAACTCTTTGTGATTTCTAAGAAACTTTCATGTTTTCACATACTAACCAACATAACTCATCATAAAACTTACTAATACTCATATATACCCATGATTTTCATTAGTTCAATGCTTTTATTATGACTTTCATCATAAACCACGAAATGCTCTTTTAGTCAAGAAATATTCGAGGGTTTAAGAAATGGGTTTTGTATCGGGGTCAATACAAAATTCGATTTCACGCCTAGGTAGGCTAGAAGTCTTCAAGAATACGCCAAGAAATTTATTAATGATAGAAATATCATTCAAAATCACATTTTATTCCAAGACTTGATAAGACGTCACATTAATACCAACCGTGACTTCTATCCCTTAACCTAGATAAAGACCTCACAATGATACCTATAAACTTGCCATCTTCATTCACGACGTCGCCACGTAAAGTCCGCTTCGCAGCATTCCACACAAGGAAGTCAACAACGAAAGGATTCGGGGCTTTTACTTATGGCTTGATATAACAAAGATTAACTTTAGGATTTGGTTACTTTGAATTCAGATAACAGTTGGTTAGAATATAAAAGCTAACAACCTTACAAAAAAGAATAACGAGTAGTTAATCAATTATTTCAAAAAATCACCTCAAAGGCAAGTATTTTCAAAGAGATAAGATCGACAGTAACGTGAAAGTGTTTATTTGAATCAACAAGATTTATAAATAAGTGAGGTAACGAAGGTTTCTCCCAACGGTTTTTCAATAGATAAATCAAAGTCTAATTTCTTCTGAGTCAAATTTAAACGTCGAACGCAACAAGAGAGATAAAAGAATGGGTAGAACCGTATCTAACACTTGTATAGACTTCGCAAGAGCTTACGATTAACTTACCCGTGATAATTTTATTCAGTTCCTCGTCACGAGAAAAAAAAACGCCTCTCTTAAACCATCGGCTTGGTTTGTCCGGGACAACCTTTCGGTGCCTCCATCCTAGTTGAATTTGTCTTCTGTAAACGACAAAATCGAGCTAAGTGACCTTCTTCCACAATTATAACATGCTTTGATGGCACGGCGCAGCTTCGGATCGATGTGTCCTCTCCTCCGCATTTGAAGCATATAATAGTGGTCCTTCTCCTTCCTTAACAACAAAAAATGCAATGCCGACGCCTTTCCATCATCATTGAATCTCCTTTTTGAAATGTCCATTCTATTATTTTGGCCCCGATTACCACCGGTGGTTACCATATCCGCCCGCTGATTCCTCCACGCTTGTTGTCACCGCTCACGACTACTCACCGGTATTATAATTTTGCTTACCACTTTCTTTTTTTTTTGTATGACTCGCTATCGCTACCCACCACTAATCGAGCCCTATTTACAACATCCTAATAAAAACACGCTTTTATGAGAAATAAGATGTCGACGATCTCCGCTTCAAACCTCTTAAAAACATTCGCCATTCTCTCTCTCATTATCCACCAAGTGGGACGAAATCGTGATAACTCCGCAAATTTTGCCTCGTATCATGATTACTTGGCCATATTGTTTTGTTCCAACTTGATAAACTCCACCTCCTTCATGTGGCTAATACTTTCAGAAAGTATTTGTCGCTGAATGCCTCCCGAACTTCTCCCAAGATATCTTCAAGACAAAGAAGTCGAGTACGCTTTTACCGATTCCCCACCAAGAATCGCCTCCTCACAAGAACATAAAGGCGGCAAAGGGAACCTTTGCTTCTTCTAGCATCCCAAGACATCAAATATCTTGTAATCTGCTTAATCCATGCTTCCGCCAAGTGGTTTTGGCTCTCCTTTAAACTCCGGTGGTCCCAACTCCTCGAATTGTTTAATGCGACCGCCGAGAGTTTTCCGTGTTTCCACCTACGCTTTGGACAGAGTCGCTACCGATGTCGCATGAATTCTAAAACCTTTTAAACGCATCATTCATTCATCAATCGATCAATGTTGTTGTTTACAGAGGATTATCGCCATCCTCGTCAGACATTGTCCTCGATTATCGATCCGTGGAGAATCAATACCTCCGTGCTCCATCATATTCTCAACATTCTTGATGCCATTTTCAAATACCGCCACAAAATAAGGGTTAATTAACATATCATATATTATCCCTATACTCCCGACCACCAATTAAATACCAAATAAACTTAGGTAGGTCATACTAACAAGGAATTTCCCTGCCTCCCCTCCTAGTTCTATTCTCACATCTTAGCCAGGATCATATCCCTAAGCTCGATACCAACCGCGACGCCCCAAAATTAGTATACGCCACCCATCTTGGGTCGCCACTTACATGGTACATAAATTCAAATATAACTTACTAATATAACTCTGTCAGGTACAATACGACATAAACCGTGAGTTTGAATACAAATATTGTCTACTAGATATTATACAAACTCAAAAGGAGTCCTCATTACAACTATTATCACACTATTTCACGTATTAGTGAGGACTACTAATGCTATCCTCCTGACCATTACTGCTCCCCGACTGTCTCAAATTATGTTCTCATTTCCTCAAGAGAATAAAGGAAAGAAAGGTGAGCTCAACTAGCCCAAAGAAGAAATATTACGACTAAGATAATGCGTAATAAATTATCATTAGCCTTCAACAAAGTTAAACCGATAAAATACAATAGACAAACCAGCTTTAATCATGCAATGAATAAGCAATCCATTAAAAGAGTCAAGTAGAGAATAAAGTCTACTATCTTTTAGGTTTTAAAAGGTTTTCATCAATTTTATCACGAGACTCACTTTTAATAAATAAACCACCACATCTAATCATCCCCGCATTACTGGCCAAGGATTTTCATCAAATTATCAATGGTCACGACTATACCGAATCACCCCGGTCATAATCATACCAAAACTATCCATCATCGCATTACATGTGCCATCGAGGACTTTTGTCACATCATTTATATCAAGTCATGATTATACCGAATGATCCTCGGTCATAATCATACTAAGTTCATCTACGCACGTAAGCCAAAGATAACATAATATAACACGAGGATGATGACAATGACATAATAATTCAATAAAACAAGTTCAAGAATTATTTAATCCATGAATTATTAACGCCCAAATTGTCAACATGATATCGCTTTCAGAGAGTAAAATTCAAGAATGATCGTAAGAATATTTCCATGAAAAGATATCGATGAAACGCAAATATCAAGGATATTCTACTAATTTCATGGAGTATGAAGTCAAAGTTTTAACCAACCGGGTATAATAAAGAATGGAATAACAAAAGAAATCACCACGCATGCAGATTGCAGATGTATGTGTTATTCCAAATGTAATAATAATAATCTAACCAGTCGTGAAATTCACACCGGCAGTGATGTTCCAATGTAATAATAAAGATGGAACTGCATCCTGTAAAACACACGATAGATATTCCAACAGTAATGATAAAGATTTTAACCAGTCCTATAAAACACACATGCATGTGATGTTCCAATGTAATAATAAAATTTTAACCAGTCCTGTAAAAACACATGCATGTGATGTTCCAAATGTAATAATAAAGAATGTCACCAAGTATAGGTAAATCACAGATACAAAAGTTATTCCAATGTAATAATAAGCAATGGAATAACATAAGGATTTCACCAAGTATAGGTACGCCATGATATACAAAGTTATGATAGGTATGCCACTTTTACAAAAGTTATTCCAATGTAATAATAATGAATGGAATAATGTAAGTTCTCTTCAAGAAGAAAGAATAACACCCTCACCGTAAAAAGAACCTAATATAGTAAGTAGTGAAGTAGCGTATATACTCTTCTTTTTCTATAATTTTCTCTATATAGCTTCTCTCTATAATTTCTCTCTGTAGTTTCAATGAATTCGTAAGAAAATAATGAAGGAAACGAGCTTCTATTTATAGAAAATGGAATGCATAAGAATTAATCCATGAACTATCCCGATTGATTTACTTTAATCTGACGGTCCATATTTAAAGAAAAATCTTTTAAATAAAATATAATATATTCTATTTATATAAAAACATTTTACTATGCAAACACTATGCAATACTATGCAAAACACTATGCAAAACACTACGCAACACTATGCATAATAAAATATAATATATTCTATTTATGTAATAACTTTAATAAAGTATTCTATTTTATATAAAAGATGTTTCGCTTTTATTACGCTAATAATACGAATAAAATAAAACGCCATTATCGCTATAATAATTCATATTATTAATCGACAATAATGGAATCAAACCGAAAGTGACTTCTCACATAAGCATCAATAATCAATACCGCAAGTGCTACTATGCAACCACACGACATCGCATTTTTTTACTACCGAGTAGTTCAACAAGAACTACCAGAAAACTTCCGCCGTTATTTCAATAAAATATTTTTGTCGCTTTCAATCCGACAATAATTTCGCTAGGGGTCCACCAATGATTGAGCCATTGTATTTAATATTCCCTCGCTAAACCTAATATTCTCCCACCAATCGAATATAATATAACCACTGTGATACTTTGCAAAATTTATAAATACTACCCACAACTATAATATTATCTCAAATTCACACCATAATATTAAAAAATTATTTCAACAAAATTTAAATCTTTATCGATAAAATCTGGGTCTCACACCATCGTATTTAATATTCCCTAAAAAAAGAATATTCCCCACCAAACTAATATTTTATAACAACTTTCATACTTTTGCAAAATTTATAAATATTACCCACAACTATAACATTATATCAAATTTATTCCATAATATTCAAAAATAATATTTATAGAAAATTCATCTTTATTTATAAAAGTCGGGTCTTACAACCTCCCTTCTTATGAAATTTCGCCTCAAAATTAGGTACGACTGGTATGTCAAGAGGTAAGGATACCTTGATTTCATTTCGATTCTAACTCCCAAGTCATTTCCTCAACATCGTGGTTCCTCCACAAAACTTTCGACTTGAGGTATAACCTCGAGCGTAGAATATGTTCCTTCTTATCCAAAATTTGAACAGAACCTCTTCATATGTCAAATCTTCCGCTATTTCGTCCTGCTTCTAACTCAATAATATAGTTCGGGTCTTTCACATATTTACGTAACATATGATATGTGAAAACGTTATGAACACGAGACATATTCAAGCAGTAGAAATGAGTCTATAGCCACGCCTCCTACTCGATCGAGGATTAAAATGGACCGATGAATCGAGGATTAAGTTTTCCTCTTTTTCCAAATCTTGTAACTCCTTTCCATGGAGCAACTCTTAACAACACACGATCTCCTATATCGAATTCCACGCCCTTTCGATGAAGATCAAGATAACTCTTTTTCATCGATTTTGTGAGGTTTTTATACGTCATTTGATCGTTTGAATCTTTTCCGTAGTCATACGCATTCAACTCCTCCCCAACAACGTTGCTTCACCCACCTCATCCCAAAGATACCGAGAACGACACTTTCTTCCATACAACGCTCGAATGGAGCCATGCCAATACTTGCTTGATAATCGCTGTTATAGGAAAACTCCACCAATGGTAAGAACTTGTCCCAACTCCCTCAAATCAAGGACACAGAGTCTTAATAGATCTTCAAGAGTTTGAATAGTCCTCTCCGATCGTCCGTCCGTCTCGAGGATGATATGCCGAGCTAAATCGTAAGTCCGCGCCCATAGCTTTTTGCAAACTAACCCAAAATCGTGAAGTGAATCTTGGGTCTCGATCGTAAACTATGGATACCGCAGATACCATGCAAAGCCTTACAATCTCATTTATGTACATACGAAAGAAGACGTTCAAGTGTATAAGTTTCTCGATTTGCAAGAAATGAGCAGATTTGGTCAATCTATCAACAATGACCCAAATCGCATCAACGCCTTGAGAAACCTTAGAAGACCGCAGAACGAAATCCATGGTAATGTGCTCCCACTTCCATTCTCGAATTTCAAGTGGTTGCAATGGACCTTTTGGTACTTGATGCTCCGCTTTAACTCGCTGACAAGTTAGACACCTCGAGATAAACAACGCTATCTCTCTTTCATATTGCTTCCACCAAAATGTATTTAATATCATCATACATTTTGGTACTCCTGTGATGGATCGCAAATGGTGTGTCAGGCGCCTCCATCATGATATTATACTTTAAATCGTGGTCGTTAGAACACAAAGTCCGAGTTGACTCAAGTATTCCTTCTTCATCGATTCTTGCTTCCCAAGATAGCACCTTCTTGACTTTCTTCCTCATACGCATCACCCGTGTCTCAGTAGCTCGAGCAGCCTTTTAAACTTTATCGATTAAAGTCCTGGCTTCTACTCAGATACTCGCTATCATCACACGCGTCCCCTCGAGTCTTTAACTCTATCTCCATCCTTTGCAAGTCACACAAAATGGGCCTCATACGACAATATCGCACTCAGATTGCATATGATTTTCTACTCAACGCGCCACCTACCACGCTCGCTTTTCCGTGATGGTATCGATGGTACGATCATAATCTTTCAATAGCTTCAAGCCAACGTCGTTGTCGCATGTTGAGTTCCTTTTGAGTGAAGAAATATTTGAGGCTTTTATGATCCGTAAAGATCTCCACTTTCTCCCCATACAAGTAATGCCTCCAAATTTTAAGTGAAGATAACAAATGCTAACTCTAGATCACGAGTAGGATAATTCCTCTCATATTCTTTTTGAGTTGTCATGAGGCATAGGCTATAACTTTTCCATGTCGCATAAGAACACATCCCAACCCTTTCCCTCAAGTATCATCAGAGATGACAAATCCTCCGAGCCGTATGGTATTGCCGTAACAAAATAAATAAGTCTCCTCTCGAGTTCTTGAAAACTCTTCTCACATTCTTCGCCTCCAACCGAACTTTGTATCTTTCCGAGTCACCGAAATAATGGAGTAGCGATTCGAGAAAATCCTTCCACGAATCTCCGATAATAACCAAATAAAACCGAGAAAGCTACGATTTCTGGCCATCGATTTAGGTTGTTCCCACCTTTGAATAGCTTCAATTCACCGGTCAATGAGATATTCCACGACTTGATACCACGTGCCCAAGGAATGCTACTTCTTCAAGCCGTAACTCACATTTCTTCAACTCGCATAAAGCTTATATTCACGGCTTTTGGAGTGTCACCTCAAGTGTTGCTTCATGATCTTCACTACTTTTGGAATAAATAAGGATGTCATCAATAAAGACGACCACAAAGTGATCTAAATATTCCTCAATACTTTGGCTCATCATATCCATGAAGGCAAAGAGAGCATTAGTCAATCCAAAGGACACGACTAGAATTCATAATGCCCGCATCGAGTTCTCGAAAGCCGCCTTTGAATGTCAACGGCTCTAATCTTCAATCGGTGATATCCTAACGAAGATCAATCTTTGAAAAGAATTTGGCTCCTCAGAATCGGGTCAAACAGTCATCAATACGCGGCAATGGATACCTATTTTTGATGGTGACATGATTCAACTCCCGATAATCAATACAAAGTCGCTACTCCCATCTTTCTTCTTCACGAATGTAACAGAGCACCCCAAGGAGAAGTACTAGACTTAATAAAGCCAATGTCTAACAATTCCTCGCATTGGGTCTTTAACTCCTCAAGTTCAATAGAGCTATTCGATATGGGCTTTGGAAATAGGTTTTGTACCGTTTCAAGGTCGATACAAAATTCAATTTCACGCCTGGGTAGGCCAGAAGTTCTTCTAGGGAATACGCCAGAAATTTATTAACAATAGAAATATCGCTCAAAACCGACGATTTTTTGTTTAAATCAGATACGAGCTAAGAAAGCTTGACATCCGCTTTTCAATAAACGAATAGCTTTATGGCTTGAGATGACCGTGATTGATTTTAATGGTTTGGTCGTTTGAATTCGCATAATAGGTCGATTAGAAATATGAAAGCTAACAACCTTACTTAAAACAATCAATTTTTGCATGATAAGTAGTTAACCAATCAATCCCTGTAATCACGCCAAATGCAAGTATTTTTAATGAAATAAGATCGACAGTGTAATGTGAGGGTACCGATTTGAACCAAACAAGACTTATAAACAAAGGATGTAATGAAGGTTTCTCCCAACTGAGTTTCCACAGATAAGTCAAAGTCTAATTTCTCCTGAGTCAAATTTAATCGATGAGCGCAAGTAGAGAAATAAAAGAATGGGTAGAACCCAGATCAAATAAAGTATAGACTTCATTAGAGTTTATGATAAGATTACCCGTGATGACCTCATTCGGATTCCTCGCTTTTGGGAGGTCACAACAAACGCCTCCCTCAGACTACACGGCTTTTGAATTTTCCGACGGCCTTTTGGTGCTTCCATCCTAGTTGAATTTGTCTTCTGTGAACGACAAAATCGAGCTAAGACCTTCTTTTCCACAATTATAACATGCTTTGACTAAGATGACGCAGCTTGATCGATGTGTCCTCTCCTCCGCATTTGAAGCATACGATAGTGGTCTTTCTCCTTCCTTAACAACGGGTGCCAGGCCGACGCCTTTCCATCATCATTAATCTCCGCTTTTGAAATGTCCATTCTTATTGTTTTGGCCCATTACCACCAAGTGGTTACCATATCCGCCCGCTGATTCCTCCACGCTTGTTGTCACCGCTCATGACTACTCACCGGTATTATAATTTTGCCGGCCGCTTCTTTAGTTGTGGTTGACTCATTATCGCTGCCCACTAATCGAGCCCTATTTACAACATCCTAATACAAACACGCTTTACGAGAAATAAGATGTCGACGATTCCCGCTTCAAACCTCTTAAAAACATTCGCCCATTCTCTCTTCATTATCCACCAAGTGGGACGAAACCGTGATAACTCCGCAAATTTTGCCTCGTATCATGATTACTACCATATTGTTTTGTTCCAACTTGATAAACTCCACCTCCTTCATGTGGCTTAATACTTTCGAAAGTATTTGTCGTTGAATGTAAATTCGAACTTCTCCCAAGATATCTTCAAGACAAAGAAGTCGAGTACGCTTTTACCGATTCCCACCAAGAATCATCTCTCCGCAAACATAAAGGCGTAGAAGGGAACCTTTGCTTCCTGAAAGATCCCAAGACATCAAATATCTTGTAACTCTTTATCCATGCTTTCGCCGTAAGTGGTTTTGGCTTCCTTAAACTCCGGTGGTCCCAAATTCGAATTGTTTAAAGAATGACCGCCGAGAGTTTTTCGTGTTTCCACCCCACGCTTTTGGACAGAGTCGCCTCATCATTGCCAGATAAATCGCATAAAGCCTCCGAACATTTGATCATTCATCATTTGGTCAATGTTGTTGTTGCATGATGAGGATTGTCGCCTCCCGATGCACATTATCCCGATTATCGATATGCAAAGAATCAAACGATCGCTCACTTTAGAGACCAATGATTTTTATCAATAAAGATTTAAATTTTGTTGAAATAATTTTTAATATTATATGTGAATTTAAGATAATATTATAATTGTGGGTATAGTATTTATAAATTTTGCAAAAAGTATGCAAGTTGGTTATATTATATTCGATCGGCTCGGGAATATTCTTGGCTAGTATTTATAGGAATATTCGCATAACTACCAATCATCAGTGGACCCTATTAATGTAATTATCATTTTATCATTTGATCGAGAAAACGACAAAAATATTTTATCAAATAACTATGAAGTTTTACCGTGGTTACCGCTTGAACTACTCTAGAGTAAAAGTACAAAGAATAAGTGTGGTCAGATAAGAAGACACCAGTATTGATTATCGATGCTTATGTGAGAAGTCACCATTGATTCCATTATCACGATTAATAATATGAATTATTATAATGATAATGACGCTTTTGTTTTATTCAGATATTATTAACGTAATAAAATGTAAACATCTTTTATATAAAATAGAATACTTTATTAAAGTTATTCTATAAATGTAATATATTATATTTTATTACGATATAGTCATATAAATATTTTGCATAAATAAGCGCATAAGATTGCATAAAGGTTTGCATAGTAAAAATGTTTTATATAAATAGAATATATTATATTTTATTTAAAAGATTTTTCTTTAAATACGGACCGTCCGATTAAAGTAAATCAACTGGACCGCTCATGGATTAGTTACTATGAATTCCATTTTCCTATAAATAAGCTCATTCCTTCATTATTTTCTTACTTTAATTCATCAAACTCTGTAGAGAGAAAATTATAGAGAGGTTTATATGTAGAGAAAATTATAGAAAGCAAGAAGAGTATTCGCTACTTCACTACTTCTATATTCAGCTTTTTTTACTTGTAGTGGGTGTTATTCTTTCTTCTTCAAGAGAACTTCATTATTCCATTCACTATTATTCTATTGAATAACCTCGTAAAAGTGGCATACCCTATACATAACCTCAGTGATACGCCAGATACCCTATACTACATTGAAAATCTTTATGTTATTCCATTCTTATTATTCTCATTGAATAACCTCGATACGCCAAGCTTACCCTATACTTGGTGACATTCTTCTATTATTCTCCGCTGAACATCCTCGTCACAGGTTTTTACACCTGACCGGTTCCGCTTTTTATTATTCTCGCTGAATATCCTCGCTCATGTGTTTTACACCTGACCGGGTTCCGCCTTTTATCATCTTTATTAATATCCTATCTCGTGTGTTTTAACATCCTTTATTATTCTGTTGAATTTCCCGGTGAATTTCACCCCGACCTCGTTCCGTTATTATTATTCTCGTTGAATAACCGTCTATGCGGGTACCGCATTTACGGTGATTTCTTTTGTTATTCCATTCTTTATTATACCCAAATGGTTAAAACTTTGACTTCTATACTCCATGAAATTAGTAGAATATCCTCGATATTTCATGCTTCATCCAAAGATCTTTTCATGGAAATATTCTTCCGATCATTCTTGAATTTTACTCTCACGTAAACAAAGATTGCCGTCGATAATTGACGTTAATAATTCATGGATTAAATAATTCTTGAACTTGTTTTATTGAATTATTATGTCATCACATCATCCTCATGTTATATTATGTTATCTTCGCTTACGCAGCATAGATGAACTTAGTATGATTATGACCACTCGTGGATCATTCTAAGATAATCACGACTTGATATAAATGATGTGACAAAAGTCCTCAAAGGGCCTGTAATGCAAATGATGGATAGTTTTTGGTATGATTATGACGTGGGTGATTCTTAGATAGTCATTTACCATCGATAATTTGATGAAAATCCTCGACCGTGGTACGTGGATGATTAGATGTGGTGGTTTATTTATTGTCGAGTCTCAAATGATAAAAATTGATGAAAACCTTTTAAAACCTAAAAGATAGTAGATTTTATTCTCTACTTGATTTTTTTAATGGATCGCTTATTCCGCCGCAGCTTAAACCGGTTGTCTATCAGATTTTATCGCTTAACATCGTCAAGGCTAATGATAATTTATTCTCGATTATCTTAGTCATAATATTTCATCGGGCTAGTTGAGCTCACCTTTTCTTTCACCGTTTCTTCGTGAAATGAGAACATAGCCGACGAGCCTGGGAACGTAAGTAATGGTCCGCAGGATAAGATTAGTAGTCCCTCACTATTCTGTGAAATAAGGTGATAATAGTTGTAATGAGGACTCTTTTCGAGTTTGTATAATATCTAGTAGATAATATTTGTATTCAAACTCACAGCTTACGTCAGTCATTGCATACCTATGCTTATATTAGTAAGTCAGATTTGAATTTATGTACCATGTAAGTGGCGCACCCAAGACGGGTGACGATACCTAATTTTGGGGGCGCCACAACAGGTATCGTAGCTAGGATACGATCCTCGCCAAGATGTGAGAATAGTACTAGAGGGGAGAGACGGGAATTCTTCGCTAAGATTTAATTCTACCTAAATTTATTTGGTATTTAATTGGCTCACGTAGTATAAGGATAATATGTGATATGTTAATTAACCCTTATTTTATGGCAAGATTTGAAAATGGCATCCGAGAATGTTGAGAATATCAATGGAGCACAGAGACCGCTGATTCTCCACGATCAATAATCGATAATGTGCAACAGATGATGACGATAATCCTCCCGTAAACAACAACACCGATCAATCGACTAACGACGCAGACGCTTAAAAGGTTTTTAGAATTCATGCAACATCAAAGTAAAGCGACTTCGCCCAAAACGTAGGTGGAAACACGAAAACTCTCAAGCACACCGCTAAACAATTCAAGGAGCCGACCACCGGAGTTTAAGGGAGAGCCAAAACCACTTCCGCTAAGCATGGATAAAGCAGACACCAAGATATTTGATGTCTCGAGATGCTCCGAGAGCAAAAGGTTCCTTTCACGCCGCTTTTACGTCATGCGAGAGGCGGACATCGGTGGGAATTCCAGAAACGACTCAACCCATCAGATCAAGATATCTTGGGAGAAGTTCCAGAGTCGCTCAACGACAAATACTTTCCTCGAAAGTATTCGCCATACGTAAGGAGGTGGAGTTTATCAAGTCGAACAAAACAATACGACCGTGTCGCAATACGAGGCAAAATTTATGAGTTATCACGATTCAAGGCCCCACTGGTGGATAAATGAAGAGAGAATGACGCTAATGTTTTAAGAGGTTTGAAGCAGTAGATACGCCAACATCTTATTTCATAAACCGTGTTTTTATTCGATGTTGTAAATAGGGCTCAGCTTAGGAGCGCGATAACGAGTCAACGCAACTAAAAGAGAGCAAAATTAGAAAAATTATAATACTAAATGGTAGTAGTCATCGGGCGGACAACAAGCGTGAGGAAATCAATGGTGCGATATGGTAACCACTTTTGCATGGTAATCGTACCAAAATAATAAGAATGGACATTTCAAGAAAAGAAGATTCAACAATGATGGAAAGACGCCAAAGACCAAAGACCTGCTTGTTAAGGAAGGAGAAGGACCACCCATTATATGCTTCAAATGCGAGGAGAGGGACACATCATTCCCGATCACGCCATGCCATTCCAAAGCATGTTATAATTGTGGAAGAGAAGGTCACTTAGCTCGATTTTGTCGCTTATCAAGACAAATTCAACTAGATGGAGGCACCAAAGATCGCCCCTGCATAAACCAAAGCCTAGTAGTTTAAGAGAGAGCTTTTTTTTTCTCGTGACGAGGAACCCGAATAAAATTATCACGTAAGTTAATCGTAAGCTTCAAAGTCTATACCGTGTTAGATACTAGTTCTACCCACTCTTTATTTCACCTAGTTATGCTCAACGCTTAAATTTGACCAAGAAGTTAGACTTTGACTTATCGGTCAAAACTTCGATAAGAGGAGCCTTCATATCGCTTACTATTTTTAAATCTTGTTTGATTCAAATAAACACTTTCACGCTACCTCGTCGATCTTATCTTTTTGAAAATACTTGCCTTTGAGGTAATTTTTGAAAACAATTGATTAACTACTCATTATTCTTTTTGTAAGGTTGTTAGCTTTCATATTCCTAACCAACCTCATATACTTAATTCAAAGTAACCAAACCCTAAAGTTAATCATCATTATATCAAGCCATAAGTAAAGAGCCCCGAACCTTTCGTTGTTGACTTCCTCAGTGTGGAATGCACCGCCGACTTCTCTCTCAGAGGCTTACATCCATGAATGAAGATGGCAAGTTTATAGGTATCATTGTGAGGTGCTATCTAGGTTAAGGATGTGTCACAATTGGTATCAATGTGACGTATCATCCAAGTCTTGGATGAGAGTAATAGCTTTGAATGATATTTCTATTATTAATAAATTTCTCGGCGATTCTTGAAGACTTCTAGCCTACTTAGAGCGTGAAAATCGAATTTTGTATCGAATTCCCAAAGACAAAACCCATTTCTTAAACCTCAAATATTTCTTCAACTAAAATGAATAAATTTACGTGGTTTATGATGAAAGTCATAATAAAAGCATTGAATAATGAAAATCATGGGTATATGTGGTATTAGTAAGTTTTATGATGAGTTATGTTGGTTAGTATGTAAAAACATGAAAGTTTCTTAGAAATCACAAAGAGTTGAAAATCGATTTTGGTGAAAAACGAATATGAAATTCAATTGACCATATCTCTTATTATATTTTGAATTTTTGAATGTGGTCAAGTCCTAGAGTTAGATCTACGAGTTACCTAACTAATCCAAGTGGAATTACTGGAAAAGGTGTTGTAGATTTTGTGTGGACTGATTTTAGCAAAGGAGGCCAAAGCTGTAAATTTCAAAATGCTACTGCCTAGAAACTTTAAGGGCTGTTTCGGCCACTTAAATTATGAGAAAAATTCTGGCCTTTTGGGACATGAAGATATATATATAAAGTATCTCCTGTCCAAAAATGAGCTCATTCTCGACTTAAAATGAGCAAGTTATGACTATTTCAATATTTAGGTTTTTCCGATTTAAAACGCTATAACCGAGTTCTATAACCTCATGACCATGAAATTTAAAATACAAGCTCATGTTAACATGTGTAAGGTCCTACCAAGATTTGGGAATTTTTGGAGTTAAACTTGAGGTAGCTAATTTCTTAAGGAATTAATTAGAAATTGATTTTTGAAAAATAGTAAATGAATTTTAAAATTCTTAGAAAATATATATTTTCATCATGGGACTATATTATGCTAAATCCCAGAAAAGAAATATTTTTGGGACTGATTTGGTATTTTCATGAAAATAGTTTAGTTACTTAACATATGAGTTAAATATGTTATGTGAAGAACAAAGTTGAAAATAGGATTTTATGGCTAGAGAATCCTATATAGTAGTATATGCATATTTTTTGAGGGATTTGATAATTGGTAATGATATCTTATGAGTATGGCATTTTTGAATGATTAAATGCATTATATGGTAAAGCGAAACAATCGAGATAAATTGTTTATAAATTTAAGAAGTGATTAAAATATTGTTATAATATTAAAGATATTAGATTATTAGATTATTAAGATTGATAACATGGGATATTCTCAATCTTGGATAAATTATATTATAAATGTTTAATATTTATCCTTTATCTCATTCGATCGATTCTTTATATCATTATCCTCACGCTATATATTATTTTTTTTTAAAGTCATCTGGCCTGTAGAAGGCATAGATGGACTTGGTATGATTATGACTGTGATTGTTCTAAGATAATCATAACCAGAATTGAAAACACAATTATCTTCGGCCAGAAGGTACGGATAATTTGTGGTCGCGATACTAATGAATACACAATTATCTTTCGGGCCAGTAGTGCATACGGATAATTTGTGGTCGTGATACTAATGAATATCCTCGGCCTTTCGTAGAAGCGTGGATGATTCGATGATGTGGATTAATTATCGAAATGATCTCAATAGAATGAAATATTAATTCATGGATGTAATTCAAAGTCATCTGAATATGGCTTACGCGCATAGATGGATAATTTGTGGTCGATACTACGAATACACAATTATCATTCGTGTAGATAATCATAATCAGTGATTTGAAAACGAAAACACAATTATCTTTAGCCAGAGAAGCATGGATAATTTGTGGTCGCGATACTAATGAATACACGATTATCTTCGCCAGTAGTGCATGGATAATTTGTGGTCGTGATACTAATGAATATTCTCGGCCTCAGAAGGCAGTGGATGATTCGGCGATATGGATTAATTATCGAAATGAGTCTCAAAGAATGAAATATTAATTCATCGATGCGGTAAAAGTCATCTTCGTCAGAAGGTATCGATAGACTTCGTATGATTACGACTACTTGATTATTCTTGTATAATCACGATCAGAATTGAAAACACAATAATATCCTTAGCCAAGAAGGTAAATGGATAATTCATGGTCAGGATACTATTGTCGAGTCTCAAAGATTATTGGTTTTACAAAATTGTATATCTTCATTCAGAGTGCAAAGATGAATTGTTAATGAATATCTTCGCCGATCATGAAGATGAATTTAATATTTTTAACGATAAAGGTATTCAAGGTATCCTCACCTCTTTATCATACTGTGTATCGCACTTCTAATTTCGAGGGCTTAAATTCCATAAGAGAGGGAGATCAGAGACCCTGATTTTATCAATAAAGATTTAAATTTTGTTGAAATAATTTTTAATATTACGGTGTGAATTTAAGATAATATTATAGTCAGGGTAGTATTTATAAATTTTGCAAAGTATGCAAGTGGTTATATTATATTCGATTGGCCTCTGGGAATATCTCTGCTTAAGTAGGAATATTCGCATAACTACCAATCATCAGTGGACCCCACAATGTAATTATTGGTTTGATCGAGAAAACGACAAAAATATTTTATCAAATAATCTATTGAAGTTTTACCGTGGTTACCGCTGAACTACTCTAGAGTAAAAGTACAAAGAATAAGTGTGGTCGCATAAGAAAGACACCTGTATTGATTATCGATGCTTATGTGAGTCAGTCACCATTGATTCCATTATCACGATTAATAATATGAATTATTATAATGATAATTTACGCTTTTGTTTTATTCGTATTATTAACGTAATAAAATGTAAACATCTTTTATATAAAATAGAATACTTTATTAAAGTTATTCTATAAATAATATATATATATATTTTATTACGATAAATGTCGCATAAAGTGTTTTGATATAAGGTTTTGCCAGATAAGATTTGCATAAAGGTTTTGCATATAAGAAATGTTTTATATAAATAGAATATATTATATTTTATTTAAAAGATTTTTCTTTAAATATGGACCGCCGATTAAAGTAAATCAATCCTGGACCGCTCATGGATTAGTTACTACGATTCCATTTTCCTATAAATAAGCTCATTCCTTCATTATTTTCTTACTTAATTCATCAAACTCTGTAGAGAGAAAATTTATAGAGAGAAGCTATAGAGAGAAAATTATGTAGAAAGAAGAAGAGTATTCTTTCGCTACTTCACTACTTCTATATTCTATTTCTTTTTACTAGTAGTGGTGTTATTCTATTCTTCTTCAAGAGAACTTCTTTTATTCCATTCACTATTATTCTATTGAATAACTCGTAAAAGTGGCATACCCTATACATAACATCCTCTGTTTTACATACGCAGATACCCTATACTTCGTTTTGCAGTGAAATCTTTATGTTATTCCATCTTATTTGTTGAATTTCACAACCTGGTCTGCTTATTACTTTGAATACCTAACCTATACTATATGGTGATTTTTTTATTCCATTCTTTACTTCATAGCGATTATCCGGATCGTTAAAACTTGACTTCTATCCATTTTTTCCGATTCCGAATTTTCATCATCTGCTTGATCATTCTCAATTTTACTCACGAAAACAAGACTGTTACAATTTTCGACGTTAATAATTCATGGATTAAATAATTTCAACTTATTTTATTGAATTATTATGTCATTGTCATCATCCTCATGTTATATTATGTTATCTTTGCTTACGTGCATAGATGAATCTTAGTATTTACTACACCTGTGATCATTCTAGATAATCACGATTGATATAAATGATGTGACAAAAGTCCTCAAAGGGCATTCGTGAATGCATGCCGATGGATAGTTTTTGGTATGATTATGACCAGGTGATTCTAGATCATTACATTATCGATAATTTGATGAAAATCCTCGATCGTGCATGTACATGATGATTAGATGGTGGTTTATTTATTGTCGAGTCTCAAATGATAAAATCGATGAAAACATTTAAAACCTAAAAGATAGTGTAATTTTATTCTTTTATTTTTAATCATTCAATAAATCATTATATTAAATAGATAATCGATTAAGTCATGATTTTATCACTGAATTATCAGTCAGCTCATTTCAAACCGATTTCTTTCAACGATGAGACATCCGATTTTATGAGACAGTGGATCGTAATATTTCGAGGGATTGCGATAATTCCTCACATTCAAAATAGTGTGATAATAGTTAATGAGACCTTCAGTTTGAGTTTGTATAATATCTAAGAGATAATATTTGTATTCAAACTATCACGCTTATGTCGATTGTATACGCTTGCAGTTCGTAAGTCAGATTTTCAATTTATGTACCATGTAAGTTTACGTACTCAAGACGGGTGACGATACCTAATTTTAAAGCGCCACACCAAGGCCCATCGCTATTCTCAACATTCTCGTATGTCATTTTCAGATATCGCACAAAAACAAAAGGTTAATCGACATGTAACAAATTATCCCTATCTTCCCACCAACCAATAAAATAAAGACATAAAACTTAGGTAGTCATACTAAATAAGGTATTCCCTCGCTCCCTCCTAGTACTATTCTCACATCTTAGCCAGTGATCATATCCCAAAGCTCGATACTAACCGTAACGCCCCCAAAATTAGGTATACATCACCCATCTTGGGTCGCCACTTACATGGTATGTAATTTAAATACAACTTATTAACATAACTGCTGTGGTATAATACGACATAAATCGTGAGTTTAAATACAAATATCGCTCACTAGATATTATACAAACTCAAAAAAAAAGTCCTCATTATAATTATTATCACACTATTTCACGTATTAAATGAGGACTACTAATGCTATCTTCAGACCATCACTGCTTTCTCCCACTCGTCCCAAATTATATTCTCTCATTTCAAGAGAATAAAGGAAAAGAAAGGGTGAGCTCAACTAGCCCAAGAAGAAATATTACGACTAAGATAATGCGTAATAAATTATCAATAGTCTTCAACAATGTTAAACCGATAAAATACAATAGATAACCAATTTAATCATAATGAATAAGCAATCCATTAAAAGAGTCAAGAGAAAATAAAGTCTACTATCTTTTAGGTTTTAAAAGGTTTTTCATCATCATATAGCCGAGACTCACCTTTTAATAAATATTCCACATCATCGAATCACCCCGCACTACTACCAAGGATATTCTTTAAGATCACGACCACAATTATTCACGCACACGACAGCCAAGAATATTTGTGTATTCATTAATGGTCATGATCATGCCAACAATCGGCCCACCAATGCACTACTACCATCGAGGATTTTTATCACATCATTTGTAATATTACTACCATGATTACAATCAATAGTCTCTCGGTCATAATCATACCAAGTCCATCTATGCACTACAAAGCCATGTATGACTTTTCAACATAATATAAAATACGAGGATGATGACAATGATATAAGAATTCAATAAAACAAGTTCAAGAATTATTTTATCCAGAATTATTAACGCCCAAATTATCAACATGATATCGCTTTTGTAGAAAAATTCAAGAATGATCGTAAGAATATTTCCATGAAAAGATATCGATGAAACGCAAATATCAAGGATATTCCACTAATTTCATGGATATATAAGTCAAAGTTTTAACCAACCGGGTATAATAAAGAATGGAATAACAAAAGAAATCACCATGCATGCGATGATATCACAGACATGGTGTTATTCCAATGTAATAATAATAAATAATCTAACTGTGTCCCGCCAGAAACGCATGCATGTGATGTTCCAATGTATCAATAAAGAATGGAACCAAAGTTCTACAAAAAACACACGTATGTGATGTTCCAATGTATTAATAATAAAGATTTTAACCAGTCCCACAAAACACATGCATGTGATGTTCCAATGTAATAATAATAAAGATTTTAACCAGTCCTGTAAAACACATGCATGTGATGTTCCAACAGTAATAATAATAAAGATTTTAACCAGTCCTGTAAAAACACACGCATGTGATGTTCCAATGTATCAATAGAAGAATGTCACCAAGATAGGTAAACCACAGACACAAAAAGTTATTCCAACATAATAATAAGCAATGGAATAACAACAGCTTCTCTTCATTAATAAGAAAGAATAACACCCCTTACATTTGGTAGAGATCAATATCGCAAAGAAGGTAGTAAGAATAAAATACTCTTCTTCTTTCTCTTATTTTCTCTACTTTCTCTCTCTATAGCTCAATGAATTCGTGAAAATAAATGAAGCCCTCAGCCTCTATTTATGTAAGATTTCTAGCTTAAAGATCCGCCAAATGTGAAAAGGCAAGTGGCTCGACGACTCAATGATGTGAAAAGAAAAGTGGTTCGACGCTCAGAATGTGAAACGACAAGTGGTTCGATCGCCGTAAATGTGAAACGACAAGTGGTTCGGGACGTCTGTAAAGGTAATTACTATTAACGGTTGTAAATACTATCGACGGTGGTAAATACTATTCACAAGGGTAATTACTATCGACGAAGGTAATTACTATCGATTTAAGGTAAATACTATCGACGAAAGAGACTCTTAGATGATTTACATACGAGCCCCCATAAAATAATCAAACTTACCACAAATCATTTTTTTTTTTCATCAACACATATTTAATCTTTCAACAATTATTAATCATTTATAACTTGTCGCCTCAATTATCGATTTAATACTATAACATATTATACGATGATAATCGTTTGACAATAATCAATCAATAATATAAGAGATATGATGCAAAGAATTATCGAAAGTAATAATCGAGCATAATGAGTGAATTCTCACGTAAGATCAATAATCAATACCGCAGCGCTACTACGCAATCACGCCAGACATCGCATTTTTTACCACCGGTAGTTCAATGCTTTTAATTCAGAATACCTCCGCCGTTATTTTTATAAAATATTTTTGTCGCTTTTCAATCCGATAATAATTCTGGCCATGAGGTCCACCAATGATTGAGCATTGCATTTAATATTCCCTAAAAAAAGAATATTCCCCACCAAACGTAATATTTTATAACAACTTGCATACTTTTCAAAATTTATAAATATTACCCATAACTATAACATTATATCAAATTTATTCCATAATATTCAAAAATAATATTTATAGAAAAATTCATCTTTATTTATAAAAGTCAGGTCTTATAAAGATTGTTGAATTATTGATTCAGACGTAGTATAAGCACTACTCAATAATTGTTACAATGAGTTACTCGCTCAATATTTTATTTTATTGATTCAATAATTGTCATATTGATATTTTATATTATTGTTGTTTCAATAATTTTCACCGCATAAAGATTTCCCATTATCGATCAATAATTCATATTATTTGAATAATATTATTAGATAAAGATTATCGACAATGTCTAGAAAGTTATGTCAAGGAGAGGTTTGGTCACATATCAGCGCCAATAAGAGAAATCCTTATTGAAAACCCCTATTTCCTGAACCGCCGTCATCATTATTATCAGGATTCTCAGAATATTATTCGTGAATAATTAATTATCGATTTATATGATAAAAAAATATTTATTTGATGCGGATATAAATGATGGATTTATTTATGTGGTTATAAATGTAGAATTAA